>CALNXJ010000058.1:37500-575000 GCA_942486045.1 Pocillopora meandrina | reverse complement strand
ACCAATGTTGATGCTATTCTGCTCTGGGCCCGCAGTCTTGTCATAGTGAGCTTTACTGGTGTTGCGTTTGGCCTTGAGTTCTGCTGATACAGTGTCACGGTTGATTGACATGGGCTCGAGAAGGTGGTCAGCTGTTGGGAGCGTCGTTCGTGTCCGGCGGCTCACCATGCGTTGGGCAGGAGAGTAGGTGTGGTCTTTTGGTGGTGTGTTTCTGTAATTGAGCAAGGCGATTTGGAAGTCATCTGATTTCTTTAGCATAGACTTCGATACTTTCACTGCTGCCTCGGCTCGGCCGTTGCCCTGGGAGTGATAGGGACTTGAGGTGGTATGTTTGAACCCGTACTGAGAGGCAAAGTCCATGTAATCCTTACTGGTGAATTGTGGTCCGTTGTCTGTGTGGCAGATACGTGGAACGCCAAACCTGGCGAAATGAGCTTTGGTTTTGTTAATGACTGATGTTGCCAAAGTGTCGTCAAGTTCATCCACTTCGATCCAGTCAGAAAAATGGCACACTGTTACAAGGTAGGCTTTCTGTCTGTACTGGAAGATGTCTTGGCTGATGATCTGCCATGGTAGTGTTGGAATCGGAAGTGATCTCATAGGTTCCTTTGTTGACTTTGATCCATACTGTGCGCAGGTACTGCAGTTGTTGCACATATCAAACACTGCTTGTCTCATCCCGGGCCAGAATAGTACGTCTCGTGCCATGCGTACATTTGATTCAGGACCAAAGTGGTTTGCATGGATTTTCAGCAGCATCTCAGCTTGCATGGACTGCGGTATCATAACTTGGGCACCTTTGTAGATGAGGCCATTGTCAGTGGTTAGCTCGTCTCTGTAGGTCCAGTATGCTCGTAGTGGTTGTTGTAGCTGCTTTCTGTCATCCGGCCAGCCTTGGGCGATTGTGGCCATTAACTTGGAGAGGTGTTCATCCTTTTTGGTCTCGTCGCGTAGGCGAGATTCGGTGGTTTCTGTGAGGCGGGGGTTGTGGGTATCGGATTCCTCTGTGAGTTCAGTCCTGAATACTTCAAAGCCTGTGACCCTGGCATGTACTGGGGTAGGTAGTGCTGCTCTTGAGAGAGTGTCTGCCAGGTAGAGTGAGGTTCCTTTCTTGTATTGGATGGTGAAGCGGTATCTCTGCAGTCTCATTAGCAATTTCTTTAGCCGTGCTGGGGCTTTGTGCAGAGGTTTTTTGCAGATGGTCTCAAGTGGCTGGTGGTCGGTGTGAACTTCGATATCTGATTTGCCATAGAGCCAGTGGTCAAATTTTCCAAATGCGTTACAAATGGCCAAGCACTCTTTTTCGATTTGGGAGTATCGTTGTTCTGTTGCGTTGAGGCTGTTTGATGTGTATGCTACGGGTTGGAGGCGTCCTTCACTATTGGGCTGAAGGAGGGCACCGCCCACGCCTTCTTCACTGGCGTCGACTTGAAGTGTGACCGGTTTACTGAGGTCATAGTATTGGAGCACTGGTGCCGTGGAGATGAGGTGTTTGGCTTTGTTAAATGCGTCATCTTGTGCTTGTGCCCACATAAAGGGGATATCTGACTTGGTGAGTTGGGTGAGAGGCCGGATGATGGTGCTGAGGTTTGGACAATAGGGTGAGAGATAGTTGGCCATTCCCACGAATCGCTGAACACCTGCTTTGTTTCGGGGTGGGGCCATTGCTGAGATTGCTGCTATCTTGTCTGGGTCTGCTTGCATTCCTCGATCAGTTATGACGTTGCCCATGAATTTGACTTGTTGTAGCTTGAACTGCAGTTTGCTCTGGTTTAATTTTATGTTCTTTTTGGAGCAGCGACATAAGTGCGACAAGACGGCGGTCGTGGTCTTTCTCAGCTTCTTGGTAGGTTGTTCCTTCTCCGAACACAAGTATATCATCGGCGATGCATAATACTCCATCAAGACCCTCTAGAGCTGACATGAGGCGCTTTTGAAATTCCTCAGGAGCGCTTGATATGCCAAATGGGAGGCGGAGCCATCGGTATCTCCCATAAGACGTGTGCATTGTGGTCATCAGTGACGATTCTTCATCAAGTGGTACGTGTAGAAAGCCTTCTCTGACATCAACAAGTGAGAAACATTTGGCATGGCAGAGTTTATGGAGCTGTTCAGACAGTGTTGGCATTTGATACACTGGTCTGAGAATTCCTTTATTGACTGTTTGACTGGGGTCAATGCAGATTCTTGTCTTCTTTGGTGTCTCTTTAATGACTTCATTGGAGCACCACGAGGTGGGTTCCTCTACTTTCTTTATGATACCAGCTGCGGTGTATCTGTCAAGGGCTTCCTTTTCTTTCATGCGTTTTGCCACAGGGACTCGATGTATTGGCATTTGTACTGGTGAGACGTCAGCTTTTACTTCGAAATGAACTGGGGGTCCCAGGCAGCCAAGGCCTTCGAAGTTTTCAGGATACTGTGTTAGTATGTCTTCCTTGGTGAGGTTCCCGGGTGGGGCCAGGCGTCGTTTGGAAGGGATCATTATAGGTTTAGAAGGTGAGGGCGTTGCTGGGTCACCGTATGGGTTGGCACTGTCGGGTTGGTCAGGGTGGTGGCCTTTTACTCCCTTGAGTGTACCGTTGGCTTGAGCTGCTGGGTTGCCTGGGTCTGGATTGGTTTGTGGCGAGCTGGCTGGGTAGGTAGGGGCTCTCTTGCCTGACGAGTCTCTTACTGCTGATGTGAGTGAGAATATTTCGTGTGCCCTGATGGTGATGAGCCCCAGTGCCTCGCAGTCGGAGCCAGAGAGAAGGGCTGGTTTGTTCATCATGACATCCCTAGGAAGTATCTGGAATGTGAGCGATTCGTATCGTTTGTTTCTTTCGCACAGAAGGTCGATCTGCCCCAGTGGTTTCAGCGGCTGGGAGTCGCCATAGGGGTGTAGTAGGTAGGGTGACTTTCTAAGCTTCATGTTTGGCATCAGCCTGAAAAGGGTATCTTCAGACAAGGTATTGCATGTGGCGGCGGTGTCTATTTGGAATGTCACTGGGGTGAATTTGTTCCCTGTTGCAGACATGGGCAGTGTAACAAAGTATTTTTTCTTTGCGTGGGTTGTGTGGATACTGTGTATTTGCCGTGTTTCCAGGGAGTAGCACTGTTCTTGGTAGTCATCAGTGTAGTACTCCACAGGGTGTTGGTCATTTGTCATCTGCAGCATATGTACGTTTTGTTCACGAGGGGGTTTTGGTTGGGACCGGCCGCGAGGTGCTCTGTGGCCTCGCCCCCTACCCTGAGCTTGCCATTGGGTAGTTCTCCTTGGTTGTTCATGTTGGGGGGCGCCTGTCTCGAGACAGACTCTGGAGAAGTGGTCGTTAATTCCACACTTAGTGCAGGTTTTGCCATTTGCAGGGCATGTTTTCCAGGGGTGAGGTCCGCGTCGGTCTCCACACCAAAAGCAGGTTCCAGGCTCCCGCTTTAGTTTCATTTGTTTGTGGCTTATCCAATTAACTTGTTCCTCGATTCCTTTTGTGGCGTCTGTTATGAGTTTGTTGGCTTTTTGGGCTGACTCGAGGGCCTTGGCGTCGGCAACGACATCTTGCATGTTCTTGGGCATTCCGTCCGACTTTAAATGCGTTTTTAGTAACTCAGCTCTCATTGTGCCATCGTGCAAGCCAAAAACGAATTTGTCACGGCACATTTCGTCGGTCAGTGCATTGTACGAGCACAGGCTGCCCGCCTGTCTGACCTTAACTTCCCATTCCTGAACAGATTCGTGTGGGCTTTGCTGAGTGTTCCAGAATTTAAATCTGTCCGCCAATAGGGAGCTTCCGATAGATCCAGTGTAATGAAGTCGTAATTTGTCCATCCAGATCCATGGTTTTTTCTGATCATCAGCTGCTATCTGGGGTTCAATTGTGTAACGGATCACTTGCAAGGCTTCGTCCGGCATGGCCGATCGGAGCGCTGATATTTCCAGTAACGGTTTCTTGTAGTAATCTGCTCTTTCTGTCTCGGGGTTTTTCGCTAAGTTTCGGTAGTCTGCTTGGATGCAGTAGTCGTGGAATCTGAGTTCGAAGTTCTTGAAATTTTCTGACATATTCCCGCCGAGTTTCAATTCAGGTCGCTTGAGGTTCGCCATCGCTGTTTGACGAGTCGGCTGCGGTCGTTGAATTCGCTAAATGTACGTTTGCTCTCCGTAAATGCTTCTCTTGTCGATTTATCAGATCTATCCCACTTCTGACACCATGTCAGGCAGTACAGACGACTCAAACAATATCGAGGGCTCAATGAACACAGTCTTTATTCCCGAGCTTGACCACGAGCACTTCGTGTTACAACAACAACAATAATTGGGGAGCCCGGATGTAGTTTCCCTCAGGGAGGGTCTAGGTACAAGTGACGGGCCAACAACTTGAAGGGTGCCTTGTGTATCAAATATATCAAGTTCAGTACCTCCAGAGTCACAAGCCGGGCTTTTGGGGCTTCAAAATAATAAAATAATCATCGAGTTATGTCAGGCCAATTTATCGAGAGTTAATTAAGTATAGTTTCCTACAATCGTATGAAAGTTTAAAATGTGCTTCACTTGTGCTCTATGTACGGATTTGTCGTTCTTAATCACTAATGAAATTCCAAGGGTGTGACTCAATTACTCCAAGAGAGAATATCCAAGTAGGTTACAGAAATGGTTCGCGAATTGTAAACTGTTAATATGTTGACAAAATTTCCCTAAATTATGGTGCCGATACGAATCTATCATTCATTATCGCTTAGGAAATTCCGAGACTAAACCTCAATGAATTGAACAGAAAATATCCAGGAAGGTTACAGAAACAGACTCTCAAAAACTGCTTTTGAATTCGATAACTGTAAACACCAATTACTTACGCGAACCATGTGCTTACCAGTGCGCTTGTGAGGTCAAATTGATTGAACCCCGTTTAATTGCACGATCACAGCTCGGACGCTTCTTGCAAAATGTGAAGACTACCAATTTTAGAGATTAATTATTCAGTTTCCAGCATAAGGAAAAAAATATCGTATCGCAAGCATGTTTATCATAACGCCTCGAGATGTTGAGCGAAGAGAAAGTGGCTCCATATTTTGTGACACAAACCATTTCCTGAAGTTCGAACGAATCGAGTAGAAAGCAAGAAGACATAGCGCTGAAAAGTACGACAACCAAACAATTAAATTCACTCGTCCCGCTGTAGAACCATCTCCATTTACCCATGAGTTTGTTTGCATTTACGGTCCGTAATTTGATTCTCAGATGGTTGACGGGTTCTCACATGACAATATCGTCAAAATCAAATTACACGTTAGACTTAATATAAACATGAACATTGCTTACTCAATCCCATTTTATTTTAATTTTGGGAAAGGCTATTACTTCGTTCTTGGGTAAATCAACACATTTTCGGCAAAGCGCAAATTTTTCAAATGAACAGAGTAAATCCTGCCATAATTATTTCAAGAGAAAAAAAAGTAGAAACTTGCGCTCGCCGTTCGACATCATTTGAAAACTTTCTAGGCAAAACAAAATACGTAAGATAACTTCTTTTCCCATAAAACCACGACTGTATTAAACTTTCAAACGAAAGGAAAAGAAATAACTTGAAGAATACGAACATTATGCAATGTTATTCGAGCGATGAACCGGCGTAAGAGTTTTTAGGCGATGAATGCTAGAGTCAATGTTTAACCGAAACGTGATCAGTTGAATTCAAAACTGAAGCTGGTATCAAACGACGACTGGAAAAAAAAGTTTGAATTTTTTCTGGGTCTTAGCGTAAGAGAAAACCCAGATAGGACACGACTTACCTTCTCTTCTTTGGCGGATCCTTTGCAGTTCGCTTCTCTTTGTTGACGACCTCTTTTCAGTCTGTTTTCAGAAGCGACTTTGCATTTCCTTCTCGCGATGCTCTTCGCTAGAAACTCGCCTTTTTACTTATACTCTTTATCGTTCTCCTTCGTGTTCCTCTCGCCGTATTCTGCCTATTTTAGCGTCCTTTGTAACTTTCTTACGCGATTTTCTGGACTCGCTTTACGCCGCTTACTTGTTGCTTTCTTTGGTCGCTCTGTCTCTTTATATCCAGCCTATTTTCGATTAAAACCCTCTCCCCACGAACTTGAATTATATCGATTTCCTCCAGTTAACAAAGCTTAAACTCTGCCGGTATTGTTGTCTTACGAGTTGTTTAGAAATTGCAAAATACTGAGAATTACTGTTCAACTACATCCTGACCAGTTCGATTTCCCCCTCAAAACGCGGATGGCAAATTTCATTGCTACGAGCTCACGTGAAGCCATCGTGCAATGCCTAACCGTGTGCCCGCGGTACGCTACACTGCAGCGCGACGTTCGAGTTTGCGCACTTTATCGTCATCTGACGGTGTCTCTTGGCGCACACTGATGAGGTATCCAAGTTACGCACGCAATTGCGCCTGCGCATGACCTTCTCCCTCGCCCTTCCATTACGTAATGGCGAAGAAAGTGCCCGTGGTACAGTTTGCCGCGCATGCTAAAAGTAGCACCTTGTAGGGTCGTATGGTCGTACGGTCGAACAACCAAATTTTTTGGGCTTGATGGGTTTCTACTATTTCGTATAGTTATGGGGCTACGCTCTGCGAGCTCCGCTATTATATCTGTGACCTTGGAACGAGTCTGATAGAGCTCAGTTAAATACTGGAGAGCTAAGTCATTCCTGATTTCAAAAACCATTGTAGCCTACCTGATGTAAAGAGGGTCAGTTACAGGAAGAAGCTTGTACTGTGTCATTCCTGGGTTAATATGATCAAACTTCTTTTTGCCGCATAAGAGACTGTTTCTAATCATACTGTAGAACAATAGAACAATTTACTGAAGACTAGAGAGTAAATTACGGTTAGTAAGGTGGATTTATCAAAGAGGTGCTTTATCCTAGGTATCATGGAAAGTATATTCATTACCTCAGAAGCTAGAGATTCAATGTGTTTGCTGAAGGTCAGTTATCATATGGAAACTTAATCCTGCACAAAACTTACAGTCTCTATCAAGATAAAGAGAAGGATCGTTAATCATGAGGGCCTAGATAGGGTGCTGACATTTTTATGAGCCACAATTCAGACTATTTGACATTTCGACATTGCAAACAAAATACGTCTGCCAATCCCTGCTTGTTTAAATCATCCATTACCAAAGAGCACATAATGTCTCCTATCACCTACAGATGCAACCAATGGGGAACACAAGAATAAAGTTACTATTTTTGCTACTGCTTTTACATGTCTACTAAAGAATCAAAAACAACAATTACACTTCTAAATAGGTTACTATTCTATTAGCTGATGCCTCTTCAAACTCACTTGACCCTACTTGGACAAGTGCATTATTTATTTAAGTTGTTTGGACCACAAGCTTCCTTGTCCAAAAAAGACAATAAAAACTACAGGGTAAGAAGCTGGACTTACATGGAAATTAATGGCAGTACTTTGCGTAACCCAATCAATCACGTGTAAGGTACACAAAATGACACACTGTACTTTCTGTGGCTGGTACTTATTTCCATTAATAAATAAGAAAAATTCATTGATTAAATGTCTAGACTCAAAATCATAATTCATTGCCCATTTTTCTGTTGTCTGAGGGCACCTCCACAACAGATGTCATAGATCCCTTTTCCCCATCACCCCTCTGCCACCACCCACAGGTCTTGCTGTATAAGGTGAGTAGCAACCAGTTGGATTCCATTTACAATTTACAATACTTACTCTCCAGAATTTGTCATTCCCTTCATGGTCCAAATCATCCAATTGAACAATTTCCACCCTCTATCCCAAAGGATTCTCGAAACATCCAAGTCTACTGTCGTGATTGCACTTGCTCCATCAGCAATCTAAAAATAATAAACAAGGAGAGGAACTTGCACCATGAAAATTAACTTTCTACACCTGTAAATTTTATACCATTCCACCTGGTACTTACTGACCTTTTCATTTTACTACGTAATGCAGTTTTCAATTCTATCCTTTTTTCCTACAAAATGTTTGGCTACAGTACCAAGTTGCTTCATACTTTTTACAACCAGTTGCTTAATTTTTTTTAATATTATAGTTCATTGCACTTAAATAAACTCAGGGTATGGTCGACCAGATAGGAGGGGTACCTATTGAATGGGAAGCGGGTGCTGTTAAGCGGATTTCTGAATAAAAGGCCACACTTTTGAACCCCAAAAACTACTTTCATAAAACTAATTCAGGATGAGTGCTTTCATGAAGATCTATGGCAATGTGAGTAGGAGAAATTCCGCACAATTTCCCGAGGTTTTTTCTCTTGTCTACCAAATGGCCACCTGAGTCCTAGGTAAGTATTGTCACTCTGTCACTTACATCTTTATAAAACAGGTCAGAATTCTCCACATCAGAGGCCAAGGAGTTTGCGGGTGTTCCAGCGAGAAGTGTGGCAAATCCCGCAGTGTTCCGCGGCCAGGCACAAAAGCACAAGCTTCTCGGTTGATGTCCAAAATGCTGCTGTCACAGTCATGGCGAGCCATTTATCGCAACTCGCAACATGCCTTCAGAACAAGGCCTCCGGATACCACGTGACGACATGACTTCAGACCATGACTGTCGTAGATGACCCAGGAACATGACCGTGGACCTTGACCTCGGACCATGACCTGGGAACATGACCTCGGACCATGACCTCGCAACATGAACTGGAAGCCTGGATGAAGCACTTGAGATGAGAGCCTGAGGGCAATGCCTGAAGTGTCCTCAATCTCAGATCTGAAAGCTTGATTTCGCAGAATTTTCCAGTTGCATTGCTGAGAATTCCGCACACGCTGGTTCAGTAATCTTGAACCATATACTTTCCCTTGATTCAGGCTTTATTGACGACAATTCAGCATTACACGATCTGTTCTGCGATCTATCTACTCTATTACAATCTAATCTTAGGGTTACAAAAATGTTACATTTATTTGCTGAGGGGATTTACGCCCACATGCGTAGTTCCGTGTGGTATTCAAGATTCACTCACGTTCCACAACGATCCGCAGGCACTAATTTCCAATTACACATGGCTTTACTTGACAATCATTCTGCTAAGTTCCTACGCACTTAACGCCCTGCAAATACCTAATTTCATACATCACTGCTGGCTGAACCAATTTGATTATCCTATGCCGCTCCCAATTACACGTTACTTCTAACGTGGACTCTGTGCTTTAACGGTAACGAAATTACAGCTCACCCAATACACAATAAAATTCATAATAAATCTAGGAAATCAATTTTTGCGTGGAAACATTTCACAAAACTCTCCCCCTTTGACTCGTCTACGGGTCAAGCATTAAGTTTGTCTTCCAACGCGCATCTGTCGCTGCAACACGTTTAGGGTTACACCTAAGCCCTTTGGATCCCTCTTGAGCACCTCCCTTTGGTACTTCGGATTGGATCTCGCTTTGCACCTCAATGGGTTAGAGTATTTGAACGGGTGAGGACACGCATGAGGGCTTCCCTTTAGCAATGACTCGAATGTTTGCACCCTTGACTATGTCATCTTTGCCTTTGATGAGACTCTCTGCAAGTGCCATTCTCCACTCTCCACGCTTCTTATTTTCGTTGTAAACTGTGACTACATCTCTCTCCTCTACGGTCTTTGCATTTCTACCAACCTTACTGCAGTGGAACTCGCGTAAGTCAGTCAAATACTCACGCCTCCACCGATTGCAAAAATGTGCTAATCTAACGCTCAAATATCTAAATCTTCTAGTATATCTACTCTTACCTTCTTCGACGTCTTCAATGACTTTGCCTAGAATTGTCTTGATCCTTCTCTCACGATCAAGTGCGATGGGGTAAGAACCTCTTTGCCTACTTTTGTCATACGCGCAAGTAAGTGGACGGGAGTTCAAGGTTCCTTCCACTTCGATGAACATGGTAGACAATTCGTCATGGGTTAGCCTTGCATTACCTAACACCTTCCTCAAACGACATTTTACACGTCTGACCATTCTTTCAAAAAACCCACCCCACCAGGGCCCGTTCCAAATTAAACTTCCATTCAATCTTTTTGCTCAAAAGCTCCTGCGTAACTTCAGGGTGATTGTAAAGCTTCTCTAGCGTTTTGTTCGCTGCTTTAAACGTTTTCGCATTATCTGATACTATCAGACCTGGTGTGCCTTGTTTCCCTGCAAACCACCTCAAAGTTCGGATAAAAGCTCCTGCTGACAAGTTCTAAATGTATTGCTCGTGTCATGCAAAATGAAAATAACGCGATATAGACTTTTTCCATCTTCGTAGCTTGCGCTTTGACGTAGAAAGGTCCTGCGAAATCAACCCCTATGTTAAAAAAAAACGCCGGTGCTTCCAGGACTCGAAATTCTGGTAGCGCTGCATTGCACGGTGCACTACAAGCTTTTCCTTCTAACTTTTTGCAAACTACACATTTGCTGAGAACTCTCTTTACGCTTTGCCGGCCTTTAGGGACCCATAATCTTGACCTTAACTCTGCGAGAGTTTCTCTGACACTGCCATGGAGCTTTCATGACATTCTTCTCTCTTTTTCGTCGTATAGGCGTGGTCTTTCGGAAGAGTTATTGGCTTCTGGGCTTCTTTTTGTTAATCTAAATACTCTAACCTTCCGACACATCTTAGGACACCATCGATCGTTTTTATGCCCAACATACTTTCCAAATTGGTAAAGTTTTCTTGACGCTTTAATTCGAACTGTGCTGCTGACACCCATGCATTTTCAGCGTTAATCAACTCTTCCCTTGTCAATTTCCTTTCTCTTTTTGTATGTCTAGGATTCGAATTTTGGATGAAGCGCAATACCTATGCCGTCTCAATGATTAATTTTCTCATTGTACTGTATCGAGTTATGTCTACTACATTTGTGATCGAGCCTGGGACTTGGACGTCTACGACCATTGTGGCAGTTTTCTTTTTCACTTCTTCCTGGCTCTCTGGTGTACAAGGAACGACCTGATTCAACTCATCGCTCCTCTCGAACCAATGTCAGCTGGAGTGTGTTCTCTGGGGCAATGTCTCCATTCGTCTTTGGTTGATAACTCAAGAATCTCATTCACCCTGTGTCTGACAAACTGTTTCCACTCCCCCTTGTTTTGAATCCAGCAGATCGCAGTTCTGCTGTCCAACCAATATCTAGTGCCGTCAAGGTTTACCTGGGCTTCTAGGGCTGTCTTCACGGTGCTCATTAGCTGGGCTAGGATTCTCGCAGACATAAGCTCTAGCCTGGGAATAGTCAGTGCTTTCAATGGTGCAACCCTTGACCTTGAAGCCAACAGTCTCACGTGAACTCCATCTCGAGTTCGGTAAACAAAGTAAACTACAGCACAGTACGCTTTGTTACTGACGTCGCCAAAACCGTGCAAGTAACACTCCAGCACTTCTTGTTTTGGACTATCGTAAATGCACCTACTTATCGCAATCCCGTTGATCTTAGACAACGATCCAATCACTCCGTTTCTTTTTAGGTTCTCCCTTAAGCTAGTCTTCCCAACCGATACTGTCGCAGCACAGCTCCTGAAACAACATCTTCATGCAGACAATGACGGGTCTAATAATCCCTAGAGGATCGAACATACTAGCCAAAACGCTGAGCACATTTCGCTTAGTTGGTCGAATTTCCTGTGCTTTCGCCACGATCTTCGCAAGGTTAAAACAGATTTCGTCATTCTCATAGTCCCACAGGAGGCCCAAAACCTTAGGACAACTTTTGCTGACCTCTGCCCCTAGTGTGAACTTGGCGTAGGTTTCTTCTTTGGTTGACACGCGTTCGCTTGCAGGTTTTCGATTCTCATTTTGGTCAGTTAAATCTTTCAGTGCTCTGTCGTTGGTCATCCATTTTTGCAGTTTGAAACCTCCACGTGCCGGTCTATTTTTGGACTTCTCATACATGGTAAAGGCTTTTTCTGTACTATCTTCGCGGGTCACCAGATCGTCTGCGTAAAAGCTCTCAATCATTTTTCTGACAAATTCTAAGTCTTCATCTTTAAATTTCGAAATGTGGTGCCTTAGCGTGGCGTTCAGAAGAAAAGGAGATTTTTTTAAGCCAAATACTATGCGAAAAAACTAGTACAAAACAATCTCGCTTGCAGGATCATCAACGTCGTCTAACCACTTAAAAGTCTAAGGAACTCACTGTCTTCCTTATCCACTTCAACGTTCCAAAAACGCTTTCCTCATGTCGCCGATGAGTGCTACCCTTTCCCCTCTGAACCTAATCAAAATGTCGAACAGTAAGGGTGTGAGGGGCGGTCCCTTGTGAAAAACGTCATTTAATTAAACACTTTCGTTACCTGACTTCGCTGACGCATCATACACCACTCTCAGTTTGGTTGTGCTGGCTTCTTTGCGTATGACCGCCAAATGTGGGATGTAATGAACTCCATCCATCTTTCTAGACTCTAACATCCTTTCTACTACTCTTGAACCTAACTGCTCTTTGATAACCGAGACGTACTCTCTCAACACCTCTGGCTCCTTTCTAAGCTTTTTGACCTGACCTTTCGTATGTGACAAACTCAACTCGTAATTACTATCTAAGATTTCACGCCCCTCCTTCCATGGCAGCTTGACGGAATTCCCATTTCCGTTAAACGTGATGTTGGCTACAAATTCCTCGTACACTCCGTTGCTCTCTCTTATCCCTAACGTTTCTAAGTCCCAAAGAACCTGAATGTCCTACTCTAATTTTTCCATAATTATACTGTCTCTTCTTACGAGATTTACACTGACCGCTTGCTCTCTCTCTGTTGACTGTCTAGACTCTAAAGGACCAGAAACAAGCCATCCTAACTGGGTTTCTATGGCTACCAGCTCACTCACATCTCCCCTGAAAAAATTACCTGTCTGACAGCTCCATAGATAATCCGCCCCTATAAGAACATATATCTCTAACTGCTCTTTGTGTCGGCAAACATCAGAGAGCCATATGTTTGCTAAGTGAGGGTAGTTCTCAAGCACTAACTCCAAGTGCTCGTTCTGCACCCTCGAGATTCGAGGAACCACAAATGCTTCGATGTGAATTGCGTTTCCTCCCCTAACTGGGGTCAAATACATCCCAATCACCTCCCTGAGGTTTGAACCTGCCACCCGCTGCCCAAAAGGTATTGAGAGCGAGCCACTCTTTCCAGAGAGTTTCTATACTAAAACCTTTAGCCACGCGGGACAAAACGAAAGACATATGACTTGCTGTGTCAAAAAGCACTTTAATTTGCGCATTTCCCTTCCCCACTATTTGGGATTGTGCTGTTTCTAAAGCGACGCAATTACCTGTTTCAACATGCATGCTATTTCCAACTGAATCTCCAGAACTGGGGTTACCCAAATTTCCTGACGCTCCCCCTTCCCTTAAGGATTCGGCACTACAAAGGCACAAATGGTGTTTTCCCTTACAACAATTACAAATTACGTTCGTTTTACAGTCTCTAGAAAGATGTCCCTTTCAAATACAATTAAAACATCTACCAAATTTAACTAATGATTGCTTACGCTCATGGACATTCATGACTTTCTTGCATTCCTCGTGGTTGTGTCCTCTTAGACAAAAGGCACAGTCTGTTTGCTTTCCGGTGTACATTGACGTTTTCCTCCTCAAGTCGTCTCAAGGGTTCCTTGTGTGTCGCCTGTTCCTTTGATTCTCTTCTCGCAGTTCAACCTCGTGACCCAGGATGTCTGATGATTGCTCTAATTTCCACTTGTGGTGGTCTTTCTCTCTTGTGACCATCAGACGAAGCTTTTCTGGAAATTTCTCCAACAATAAAGGTACCACTATGGTGGAGTATGTTTCCTCATCCACACCAAGTGCTTCCAAGACCCGGTAATTGGTCTCAGCAAAGTCGTACAAGGCTCGGAGCCAGTGTGCATCTCGTTCACTGTAAATGGGCTCTATGTTCATCAGGTCATTGATGTACGTTCTTTGGATGGTCGTCTTTTTTCCATAACGTTTCTTTAGCAGTTCTGTCGCTGCTTTGTAATTTGCTGACATAAGGGCAAATCCAGCTATTGCCGACCGTGCTAGTTCAACCAGAAGGCCACGCAAATATGAAAATTTGTCGACGTCAGTTAAAGTCGAATTCTTGTTAATTGCACTCTCGAAGGACTCCCAAAACTCCTCCCACTCACCGATGTTGCCCCCAAACTTCCGAACCTCAAGTTTTGGCAATCTTGCATACCCGAACGGAAGCAGTCCGAGGGTACGACCCCGGGACTTGATGCTCTTGCAGTTCCACAGAGAGGCTGGGCGATGATGGCAGTGGTTCATTGGGCAAATTTGTGGTTGGCAGTTTCCCGATGGCGGACAATTGCAACTTCATCTCAAACCTCAGTTTGTTAGCATCGTGTACCTCCCGGGACATATCTACCTCGGTTGAGTCGTCATCCGCTTCCATCAATGTAAGGATCTGGTCGTTCTATGTGGTAACCTTCTCCAGTTGTTCTTGGGGCGCCACCTTCCACTGTTCGACTTCGTTCTCTATGTCTTTGGTGTAGTCCTCGAGGCAATTGTCCACTTTGGAAAAGGCGTAGCTCAGATAACTCTTCTGGCCTACTCTTGACTTCTTGTTCCTAGGTTCACTCATCTTCGTTCACTATCTTTGTTCACTATCCAACTCGAAGGACCAGGTTTTGCAGAATTTTCCACTTGCATTGCTGAGAATTCTACACACGCTGGTTCAGTAATCTTGGACTTTTTACTTTCTCTTGGTTCAGGCTTTATTCATGACAATTCAGCATTACACGTTCCGTTCTGCGATCTACCTACTCTTTTACAATCTAATCTTAGGGTTACAAAAATGTTACATTCATTGGCTAAGGAAATCCACACCCAGATGCGTCGTTCCGTGTGGGATTCAAGATTCACTCACGTTCTACAACGACCCGTCAGCACTAATTTCCTATTAAACATGGCTTTACTTGACAATCATGCTACTAAGTTCCTACGCGCTCAAACGCCTTGCAAATACCTAATTTCATACATCACTGCTGGCTGAACTACTTTGATTATCCTATACCACTCCCAATTACACGTTACTTCTAATTGTAACGTCGACTCTGTGCTTTAACGGTAACGAAATTACAACTCGCTTGATACACGATAAAATTCATAATAAATCTAGGAAATCAATTCTTGCGTGGAAACATTTCACAACACTTGAAAAGCAAATTCAGAACAAATTAATAGTAAAATAGGTTCTTCAAAAGAGCTTTAAACACTCATGTCTAAGTCGTCTGAACTAACAAGTGTGCACATCAAAGGTCAATTATTGTAAAATTATCAACTGTAAACTTAATCCTTCACAAAACTTACAGTCTCTAGCAAGGAAAAGAGAAGGCTTATTAATCAGGGGGGCTAGATAGAGTGCTCACACTTTTAAGAGCCACAATTCAGACTAGTTGACATTTCAACATTGCAAAGAAAATACTTCCGCCAGTCCTTTCGTGACGGATTGCTGTAATTTGTAAGAGCTCCAATACTTGTGGATCATCCGCACACTTCGCAAATGTTTCACATGCAGATAAGACAGAGGTAGTCACTGTTCCCTTTGAGAAAAAAACACCTTGTAAATTACTTCTTCAATTTACTTTATTTGCAACTCTGATTTAAAAATATTTTTCAAACAAGACATGTAAGTAGTTAGAAGTACAAACCGAGCTTCTTTTCATAATTTAAATTCTTAAATGTCCCAATCACTGAATCTCCCAAAAAATATTAGTTCTTTGTATTTTTGGTGCGAAATACAAATCCTTCTTTATATACAAATGAAAAGTGCAAGTCACACTTCAGCAATAACAGCTCTAAAGTTTACTGTTGTTCTCCTCTGTCTGTCAGCTATCAACAAAATTGTTTTACACTTCGGACAGTGCATAACCATTTGTGGACCAGAGTTCTAGCGCACCTCTGTAATTGCATATAGTTGCTTCTGTCTCCTGTACAAATGTTTCTCCTTTATGAGACGCACTCTCCTCTGTTAGCACCACTGCTTTAAGTTCAGTGAAAACGACAGACTGAGGGATCGAGACGGCGGTTTTGGAACGTGTTGCGGAACGCTTGTTACGGTCAAGCTTTGTTGATTTAGGTACTGATACACTGTGATCATCTATGTATCTCTTATACTTCCTAACGTGGTATCCTTCTTTTATAGAAATGAGGGTAAAAGACGATTTGTAATCGGATTCGAAATTGTGATTGGCTAGTGTTATTTCTCACCTTTGCCATGAACACAACTCGAGTAGGTTTCGAGTCTTTGTTTCTTCAACGACTTTCGGCCACAAATCGTGCACTTGTGGTGCGATCGATTCTTTTCGATTATTTCTACATAGAGTGAGCTCACATCATTATTTAAATCACCGTCAGAACATGGATCCAATGAATCCATCGTCCAGAAGCAGAGAACCGGTCGGAGAAGTCAATATAAAGTTGTGGGCTTCTCTTGCAAGCCAGCGGATTCACTTTACTAGCCAATGACAAGTCCTAAAAGATCCACGTGATCATGCCCGTGGTCGGAAACAAAGACTCCATTTGCCGCTTATCTTTGAAGGTACTTTCCGTCGGTTGATCGCTCGTGTGTCAAGTTACTTCTTTTCTCAGCTGTTTTGCTTAATATAACATCTCTAAAGAAACGTTTTATTGTTGTTCAACGGGGAAACGAGAAAAGCGGGAGTGTTGTAGATGAAGAGAAAGTCGTTGGCGCCCTCCAGTTAAAAGAAGGGACAACAGTTGACATATTGACTGGTACAAACAAGGGTCGAGTGACCCTTTATAAAGCTACGATTTTGAAAGTTTGTGTTGAGTAAAAATTGCGATGTTCGTTACGTGATCAAAATCTTGTCAAAGAATACATATAATGGCTTGAATTAGGCTTACATAACGCTCGGCGCAACTGAAACTAGAATAATTCTGAGAATCGAATCGGTCACTTACATGCCGCAGTCTTCAGCCTATGCTTTACAATGAAATAAATCTATCAGTAAGGTTTCAAGATTACTTTAGTCACGTTTTGGAACATTCAAACAAACCTTATGACATAAAGAAGCCCCCCTTGGTAAAAACAATACTGTATTTAGCCCTTTTTTAGCAAAATCTATGGGAGAGATGTTCTAACTCCAATATAAAAGTCATTCAATATAACAGATTTCCTAATCCCAGCGCACTTTGTTAAATTGAGATTCCAATGAATGCCCTTTTCCTTCTAGCTAACTAAGGCCTTCTCTGAGCTTTTAATAATTAATTATATATATGTAGAAATATTTTTTCAAATTCAGATGTCTTGGAATCCACATACAAAATGGTCAAGCTTCTTGAAGACAACCTCAGTCAAGGCCAACAGGGAAAGCTGTGAGCGCAGGAAAAAAAGACAAACAGCAGGTAAGTCTGCAGTTCAGGTCATAACTTCATTCTAATTTATTGTTACAGTTACAACAAGATTTTAATTAAAAAAATCAGTTACGTTTAACTGTAATTGAATACCATTTCTATTATCATCCAAAATTAAATAATTCATTTTAAGACTATTTTTAGACGGATAGTATTTATTTCAATAAATATAATTTAAGATATTGTGTTATGGAAAAGAATAAGCAGATTTTATTTACAATTTCTGTCTAACCAAATTTAATGATTGATTAGGGCTATTTTACATGAATAGCTGTAGTTGAGGATTAATTCATATGAAGTTTTCAAGAAAAGAAAAATAAATCAAATTACATCCTAATATTATTACATATTGATGTTAATATGCAATCAAAAATATTTTAAATGTAAACCTCAATTAAGCTTCTAAATAAATTTCACTGAATACTTGAATCTTTGCTGAGATTTTTTAATTTTTAATATTTATTTTATATAAGTAGCCTCAAATTTTTCCTTAAAATTTCCAGTAATTCTCAAAACATTCCCAGAAATTCCTGAAAATTCCTAGAAATTCCAAGGAATTGTTAAGATCTACAGCTTTTCAGGGAATGTCATTGGTGCTCCGAGTTGGAATTCCTAGGCAAATTGAAAATTCACACCTCTTACTAATTCCAAGGAAAAAATTCCTAGGATAATCTTAGGAATTCCAAAATCCACTTCACAAGGGTGATTACTAAAGAGCATACAATGTTTTCTGTCACCTACAGATGCAACCAATGGGACACACAAATAAAGTTACTATTTTTACTACTGCTTTTACATGTCTACAAAAAAATCAAAAAGAACAATTACACTTCTACACAGGTTACAATTCTACTGACTTTTGAGATGCAAAATCAACCTTTAATATTGTTTATCCCTTTGACCGCTTAAAGTGACTAACATAAAACTTCTCCCAACAATATCCATACATTCTACACAGGTGATAAGAATATTCAAACTATCAGGTAGAAGCTGCTATCTCCATCTAGCACCAAGCTCTGATAACTAATTAACAAGGAAACATGTAGCAGCTACGTGGGAGAATTAACAATCGGATCTTGGGAGTTAAAGGGTTACATCAGCACACAATGTTTATGGTCCCAATAACCAATAACTAGTATAGTTTGCCTCACAATGTGCTCACTTCCAAAAATAATTGCAACATTTGCAATGCATACTTGGAGCAAGAAAATACCTCTTCAAACTCATTTGCCCTTACTTGGACAAGTGCATTATTTATTTAGCTTGTTTGGACCACAAACTTACTTCGCCAAAAGAAAGAGGCTGGAGTTACATGGAAATTCGTGGCTGTAGTTTGCATAACCAAATCAAACACGTATAAGGTACACAAAATGACACACTGTACTCTCTGTGACTGGTACTTATTTCCATTTATAAATAAGGAAAAGTGGTTGACTAAATGTCTTGACTCAAAATGATAATTCATTGCCCATTTTTCTGTTGTCTGAGGGCATTAGTAAGGTCATATCTTTCCCATCTGAATGCAGAAATTACTGCCAAAGGCTGGATCTCCACAACATAGGTCATAAAACCCCATCACCCCTCTCCCACCACCTGCAGGTCTTGCTGTATAAGGTGACCAGCAACCAGTTGGATTCAATTTACAATTGCCAATACTTACAGTCCAGAATTTGTCATCCCTTTCATAGTCCAAATCCTCCAATTGAACAATTTCCACCCTCTATCCCAAAGGATTCTCAAGACATCCAAGTCTACCTGTCACAATTGCATTTGCTCCATCAGCAATCTAAAAATAATCAACAGAGAGAGGAAGTTGCACCAGGGAAATGAATTTTCCACACCTGTAAATGTTTATACCACTGCACCTGGTACTAACTGACCTTTTCATTTTACCACATAATGCACTTTTCATTTCTATCCTTTGTTTTCTACAAAATTTTTGGCTACAGTACCAATTTGCTTTTTACTTTTTATTAGCAGTTGTCTAACTTTTTTCAATATTATAGTTCATTGCACTTAAATAAACTCAGGGTATGGTCGAGGAGATAGAAGGGGTGCTTTTTCAATGGGAAGAGGGTGCTTTTAAGCGGATTTGTGAATGAAAGGGCACACTTTTCAATCCTCAAAACTACTTACAGAAAGTTTATTCAGGAGGAGTGGTTTTATGAAGATCTATGGCAATGTGACTAGCAGAAATTCTGCATAATTTCCTAATGTTTTTCTCTTGTCTACCAAATGGCTACCTGAGCCCTAGGTCAGTATTGTCACTCTGTCACCTACATCTTTAAAAAACAGGTCAGAATTCTCCTCCACATCAGAGGCCAAGAAGTTTGCGGGTGTTCCAACAAGAAGTGTGCCACATTGATGCCACGGTCAGTGTCATGACGAGCAATTTCTCGCAACTCACAACATGACCTCGGAATATGGCATCGGAACATGGCCTTGGGACATGACCTCGCGACATGACCACCGTACAGGACCACGGAACATGACCGTGGAACACGAGAGTGGAGCATGGCCTTGGACCATGACCTCGCAACATGACCTGGGAACGTGGACTCACGACATGAACTGGAAGCGTGGACGCTGCGCTTGAACTGAGAGCCTGCGTGCAAAACCTGAAATGCGAGCCTCAATTACGGTCCTCAATTTTAGATCTTAAGGCGTGAAAAGCAAATTCAGTATGAATTAATTGCTGGATGTAGGCAGGTCAGCAGTCATCACATTTCAACATCAGCTCTCCACTTTCGGCACTAATAACATGTGATTTCTACCATTTGGCTTTAAATAATTTCATAGGTAGATGTTGGTGGAGAATCTCAACAAAAAAAAATTAGATGACGACATGCTCCAAAATGCTGACAGTGCTCCAATGGGTCTCCAAGACGTCTCTCCAGAAGGCCTCAGTCTTAGAGTCCTTAACACTGCAAGGCGTTACAGTGAAAACATATTTTGCACCCATTGCAGCCACTCCTCACCCCATAACTTCGGAACATGAAAGGAAGGCCTGGACGGTGTGCTTGAACTGAGAGCCTGAACACAATGCCTCAAATGTGAGCCTCAATTGCAGTTCTCCATTTCAGATCTGAAAGCTTCAAAAGCAAATTCAGTATAAATTAATAGCTGGATTTAAAATAGCTTCCTCAAAAGAGCTAGATGCGCCCACCTCAGTTCCAGTCATCTCTGCAACCATTTCACCATCTTTAAGCACTCATGTCAAAGTCTTCTGAACCAACAAGTAACTGTGCACATCAAAGGCCGAATGATTGTAAAATTATCAAATTGTAAACTTAATCCTGCCCAAAACTTACAGTCTCTATGAAGATAAAGAGATCGCTCGTTAACCATAGGGGCCTAGATAGACTGCTAACATTTTTAATAGCCACAACTCAGACTATTTGACAGTTCAACATTTCAAACAAAATACCTCCGCCAATCCATGGCTGTTTAAATCACTCATTGCCAAAGAGCACACAATGTCTCCTGTCACCTAAAGATGCAACCAACGGGACACAAGAATAAAGTTACTACTTTTGTTACTGCTTTTACATCTCTGCCAAAAGCCATAAACAACAATTCGCTTCTACATAGGTTACTATTCTTTTAGCTTTTTAGATGCAAAATCAACCTTAAATATTGTTTAACCCTTTGACTGCCTGAAGTGATTAACATAAAACTTCTCCATACAATATCCATACATTCTTCTGCAAACACGTGATAAGAATATTCGAACTGATCAGGTAGAAGCTGCTATCTTGATCTAGCGCCAAGTTCTCATAAGTAAGTTCAGAGAGTTGAGTGTTCCCGACCTTCGCCATTCTCGGAAATTTTCCACCGCCCACTATCTTTATACTTCGTGCTCCTTGGTCTAGAAGTCTAACAGTCTATTCTCCGACTACTCTCGGAAGTCTAAATCGGGAGTAAGCTGTACTTGCATCCATATCTCACAAGCACATGAAAACACTGACTTCCAAAAAGCGTCATCACCGCTAGCAAGCCAATTTAAATAGTTTAACACCTAACTTTGTAAACAATACAACACAATAATTAAGACAAAACTGACCACTTTGAGCTTTCATCTGTTTTTCGGAGTTTGGAATTCCTAATGAAACCCTCGCACTCGTTGTTGATTACCTAAAAATTGAATATAATGCACTCCTACAAATGTGCGAGACACTAAGGTAACCTTCGAATTAAAAAGAAGGCTAAAAAGCGCGGAGATGCTATTGTAACATTATAATAATAGAAAAAGGCGCAGAAACCCTAGCCTGACGATATGAAAAGTGTGCGAGTAACTGAGGAATTAATGAAACTAAAGAGATTTCCTTAGTGTGCGCCAGGTACTGACGTAACGATCGAAAACGCGCGAGGTACTAATGCAACAATCCCAGGGAAGAGAGTGCCTAGGATATCAACGTAGCAATCGATTGGAAGAAAAGCTTAGGATGTGCAAGATCTTAATGTAGCAATCGAAAGAAAAAGAAACTTGAAGGTGCCCATTACAACAACATAGCAAATAATAACGAGTAGAGGAATCGAGAGAAAGAGAAGCTTAAAAGTGCGCCAGATGCCGGCATAACAATCGAAAAAAAGAGAAGTCTACGAAAATGCTAAAATCGCGCGTGACGATAACCTAAGTTTTTATTGAATGAGTATCCTAAGAGTGTGCAAAATACTAAGATAATAATCGAAAGCAGAAAAGTGCACGAGACACAGACGCAACGAGTGAATTAAAGGTAATCGTAAAAGTACAAGATACTAAGGCAACAATCATATGATTGAAAATTTTAAGAGAAAACGAGATGCTTACGCAACGACCCAATGAAAGACATTTCTCCAAGTGCGGAAATACAAATTAAACAATCTAAATGAAGGAGAGTTCTAAAAGTGCACGAGATACAAATGTGACAACCCCACCAAAGAGAACTTCAAAAACGCCCTAGAAACAAAATTGTTCACGAAATGAAAGAAAATCCTTAGAAACACTACTGCAACAATCCAAAGAGAGAGAATCCTAATAATGTTTGAGTTACCATCGTAGTAATGGATTAGAAAAGCCTAAAAGTGCGCCTTTGTTTAAAATGATTTGACCGGTTTGGAAGGTTTGCTCTTTCTAATTGCATTTTTCCTTGCCCGGATGAATCAAGCGATTTTAGTCCAAGTTAATGGATTTAGCTTTAAATCAGTACATAAACTCAGAATATCAACTCAAACGATCAACACCGAAAATGAATAGCAGAACAGGACTCGAAACATTAACTCAAAACATAAACACAGAGCGTGAATATGAACGCTGAACATGAAACGAAAACATGAACTCAGAACATGAACGCAGAACACGAACGCAGAACATGAACGCCGAACATGTAACGAAAACATTAACACAGAACGTGAACGCCGAATATGGACTCGGAACATAAACGCAGAACATGTAATGAAAGCATGAACTCACAACGTGGTGCAGAACATGGGCTCCGAACATGGACTCAGAACATGAACGCAAAACAAGTAATGAAAACATGAACTCACAACGTGGTGCAGAACATGAACTCAGAACATGAACGCAGAACATGCACTCTGAACATGGACGCAGAACATGCACTCTGAACATGGACGCAGAACATGAACTCCGAACATGTAATGAAAACATGAACTCACAACGTGGTGCAGAACATGAACTCAGAACATGAACGCAGAACATGAACGCAAAACATGAACGCAGAACATGGACTCCGAGCATGAACACAGAATATGGACTCCGAGCATGGACTCAGAAAATGAACGCAAAACGTCTAATGAAAACATGAACTCACAACGTGGTGCAGAACATGAACTCAGAACGTGAACGCAGAACATGAACGCAGAACATGGGCTCCGAACGTGACCTCAGAACATGAACGCAAAACAATAAATGAAAACATGATCTCACAACGTGGTGCAGAACTTGAACTCAGGACATGAACGCAGAACATGGACTCTGAACATGGACTCCGAACATGGACGCAGAACATGGACTCCGAACATGGACGCAGAACATGGACTCCGAACATGGACTCCGAACATGGACGCAGAACATGTAATGAAAACATGAACTCAGAACATGAACGTAGAACATGAACGCAAAACATGAACGCAAAACATGAACGCAAAACATGAACGCAAAACATGAACGCAGAACATGGACTCCGAGCATGAACACAGAACATGGACTCCGAACATGGACTCCGAACATGGACGCCGAACATGTAATGAAAACATGATCTCACAACGTCAACTCAGAACATAAACAGAGAACAAGAACGCAGAACAAGAACGCAGAACGTGAACTCAGAACTTGCACTCAGAGCGTGCACCCATAGCCTGCTCTCAGAATCTGAGCTGAAATATGTACTTAGCACATGAACTCAGAGTATGAACTCAAAACATGGACTGGGAGTCTGAGCCGTGCTCTTTAACTTACAGCCTCAGCCCAATGCCTTAAACGAGAGCCTAAATTGTGATCCTGAGTTGCAACCTTTGACCAAGAACATAAACTGAGGCATTCGGAGGGTCTTAAGTAAGAGCCTGAAATAAGTGTTTGAACTCAAAAAAGGAGCTGAGAGCCTCAACTAAGACTCTATACTTAGAGCCTGTCTGAGAACCTGATCTAAGAGCATGGACCAAGACCTGAACTAAGAGCCTAAATCGAGTTAAACGCGGAAACTGCGAGCCGGCACTCTCGCATTCTCTCGAATTCTTAAAATGCGCTAGATACTAACCTAGCAATTCAATGAAGGAGAATTCGAAAATTGTGCGAAACGCTCGCGTAACTTTTGAACGAGGGAGTATTCTAAAAGTGGGCTAAACACTAACCTAGTAATCAATCGAAATTAACCCTAAATGTCCGTGAGAATCCGATGTATCAACCCATCAAAAGAAAATTATTTCAAGAACGCGAGGTACTAGCCTAGTAATCCAATGAAAGAGATCTTAAAAATGCGCGAGATAGTAACCTAATAATTCAGTGACAGAGAATCCTAAAAGTGCGCGAGATGCTGGGGTAATAATCCAATGGCTCAGAATCCTAAAAGCGCATAAGATTCTAAATGAAAAGTAACTTTTGAATGAGGGAGTATCTTGAAAGTGTGCAAAACACTAACCCGACAATCAATGGAACAATAATCCTAGAAGTGAACGAGTAACTGACGTATTAATCGAACGAAAGAAACTGCGCCAGGTACTAACATAGCAATTCAGGGAAAAATATAATCCTTAAAGTGTGTGACATACTAACGTAATAATCCACTGAAAGGGAGAATCTTAAAAGTGCGCGAGATACTTACCTAACGGTCGAATGAGAGACACTTCTTAATCCCAGATCTCAGAGGCCCTTGCACAATCACGAGTATCCGATTAGCAGCAACTCATTGAATACGCATCACTTCCTTTCGTCGGGGAACGACTTAATAGATCTGACCATTATCCAGAATTGATATTAAGAACAGAAAAACTCAATATTGGTTTTAATTCTTATAAGTAAATCTTTTAAACAAATGTCAGCCGTCAAAGAACCTGAAATCGAGAGACTGAACTGAAGTCCTAACTTTGGACATGAACTGTGAGCCTAAATTGCGAGCCTGAACTAATAACATGAAAATTATCTTCCTCATCATTGAGCGATGAATTTAACAACTATTGACTGTGTTAGCATGTTTCATCGAGATACGAAGCACGAAACTAGGGTTTTGTTTGGTTTTTTTGGTTTTCGTGCATTATACTTGACTCGCTGAGAAATAGTGCAATATTTTACAAAAACAAGTAAAGGAAAAGGAAAAATACTGACTGAGAAGTACGCCAAGACGAGGAACGAAACTTACCACTGCAATGACACGTGAAAGGAAGCTCATCACCGCAATAAAGTGGGAAAGGAAGCTCATCGCTGCAAGGACGCGAAAAATAAAACAAAAGCAACGAGGCAAAAGGAAAGCGAAAGGAAACAAGGAGCCAGATTTGCATATAGCACGAAATAAAAGCGTGCAAAATTCAAATCACGGACATGTGGGGTTACGTAAAAAACACAATCTCAATGTAAAATATGACCTTACATGATATTTGTTTACAGCAAGTCCTTGTATCTTAACGTGTCATTAATTTGGATGTCAATGATAAAATGTGCACATGAGATTTGACATACCTGCGTACTGTTTTGCAATGTTTCAAGTATACCTCGAAGAACACCAGCATTTGAGGTGAAAATGAAACAAGTTAAGAAACTAAAAAATCCACGTAAGCGAAATAAGATGTGGAATTGCTCAGAAATTGTGAACATTAAGCAAGGTTTTGTCGAGTCCAAATTGAAAATGTATTCGTTGACTTAGTTTAATCCCTACCCTCGAGGTCTGCCGAATGTCGAGGCTTTTAGGAGCCATTTTAAGTTAATACCCGGTTGGAAACGGAATTTCTTTACTATTATTACTTTCAATCCTTGACACTCGGTCGGGATGGATTAAGAAATTTAGTTTCGGTGGCGTGCTTAAAAAAGAGGATAATTTCCGCCCGCTTATGTGGAATTCAGCGGGTGTTCAGAATAGCGGATAATGCGAGGCACAACGCTAAATGCAATCAAAGAGCTGTTCTGATGGCAACTGAGTGAGTTCCACTACAACAAAACCAATAAAATTAATAAACGATAAGCAGTGGGTGAGTAAATAAGAACTTTTAAGTGACCTGGTGTAAACTCTGCCCTCAAACGAGTCCAACGATTGTTGAATTCGATCAGCGTGCCACTTTGATAGCTTGTTGTGAAGATATGCAATCCACCGGAAAGGCCTCTGCCGGCTCTTTTGCCCTTTCTGAGCGCCCAGTCTTCTGTAAAAATTTTACACTTGATTTATGCGTGATTTGAATACAAAGCGCAAGACAAGCGCGGTTTATTTGTACTCGCTAGTATCGCGTATTTCTCGTTTACGGTTGATCTACTTGTAACATTGCAAATCAGTATGCAGGTATGTCAAATCTCATAAGCACATTTTATCATAGAAATCCAAATTAGTGACACGTGAAGATTCAAGGACTTGCTGTAGACAAAGACCACGTAAGGTCTTTTTTTACATTGAGATTGTGTTTTTTACGTAACCTCACGTCCGTGATTTGAATTTTGAACGCTTTTCTTTCGTGCGATATGCAAATCCGGCTCCTTGTTTCCTTTTGCTTTCATTTTGCCTCGTTGCTTTTGTTTCATTTTCCGCGTCATTGCAGTGACGAGCTTCCTTTCCCGCTTCATTGCAGTAGTAAGTTTTGTTCCCCGTCTTGACCTACTTATCATTTAGTATTTTTCCTTCTTCTTTGAGTGCTTGTGTAAAGTATTTGACTATTTCTCAGCGAGTCAAGTATAATGCACGAAAACGAAAAACCAAAGAACCAAACAAAACCCTAGTTTTGTGCTTCGTATCTCGACGAAACATGCTAACATAGCCAATTGTTGTTAAATTCATCACTCGATGATGATGAAGATAATTTCCATGTTTTTAGTTGAGGCTCGCAGTTCATGTTCAAAGTCAGGACTTTAGTTCAGCCTCTCGATTTCAGGATCTTCGACGGCTGACATTTGTTTAGAAGATTCATTTATACGAGTTAAAGGCCCATTTTCACCCTTGATGCAACGCTCGCCGCGACCCAATTTTCTGTAACACGAAATTACCAGAACACTGAGAACCTTCTAAAATCGATCGTCTTTCTCGAGAGCCATCCTGGACATATAGTGAACTGTTTGGTAAAATTTCCGCACAGCCCTATACTATTGTAAAACAAGTCTGTTTTTCCGATGGCAATGTATTTTTTTTGTTATTGTTTCCTATATCCAAGAACCGAATGCATAATGTAGTATGGGGCTGTGCGGAGATTTTGCCAACTGTTTTACGGTAAATACATTCGCTGTTCGTCATTTTACAGTTTCCTTACAGTATTTTGAATTTTGGCCGGAAGAATCCGAAGAAAATTTTTTGTGTCACGCTTGGATCTCTTCGTACTCTGTGAACAGAGTCGGCGAAAAGGACAACGTTCAAATTGTTTCACTTTCTAACAGCGCTTGAGGATTCTAAACGAAGATAAAATATCTCCAATAGAAATTGGTATTTTTCAAAGAGAAATATGGAAAAATATCCGACTGCCGGAAGTTTAGTTGTTCGAAGACCGTGTCCGGTAGTGTCCGGTGAAAATTTTCTTAGTGTCACGCTTGGATCTCTTGGTACTCTGTGTACAACTGAAGGTCGGCGAAACGGACAATGTTGGAATTTTGTAACTTTCTAGAAGCGTTTGAGGATTGTAAATGAAGGTAGAATATTTTCCGACGAAAAATTGATATTTTTCAAGGAGAAATATGGAATTAGTTGAGGACTGTGTCCAGCCTTTAGGCTGCCTGGAAGCGCTTGAGGATTGTGAATGAAGGTAAAACATTTTCGTATAATATGTTTTGGATTTCGAAGAGAAATATGGAATAATATCACACTGCCGGACGTTTAATTACTGGAAGTCTAGTCACTTCATTCCAGGAACGTCAGCGACACTGACAGTTTGCGTTACAATTCTTATTTGCTGCTTTGCATGGACAACGACCTCGACCACTCTTTCGAGCGCAAGCTCCTCTCCACGGGCAGGAAACTTCAACTGACCCTTGGTCCTATTTAACAAGGACGGCAAACTTCAATTAAAATAAACTGACGAGTGAATGAAAGCCTGGTGGATCAACATTTTCACCTTCTTCGAAATGCTCGCAAGGATTTCCGTGTTCCTCTTTAGGTATTCTGAGACAGCGTGAGAAGGTAAAAATAACTGACTAATTAGAGGCGCTATTTAAACAAGAGCGGTGGTTCGAAACAAAAACAAACGACCGCGTTGCATCAAGGTTGGAAATGGGCCTTTATAACAATACTGAGTTTTTCAATGCGCCATTTTACAGTTGTGTACTTAGTTGCCAGGTCTTTGATTTGGAGTGAGGCTAAAGGTGACCTTGCTGTGATAGAGACCAGTTTCTAGTTAACACGATAACAAAGTAATTTTCATTTGAAAAGGAAGTGGTGCGTATTCAATGAGTTCCTGCAAATCGGATCTCATATCTCGATGAAACATGCTAACACAGCCAATTCTTGTTAAATTCATCGTTCAGTGATGGTGAAGATAACTTTCATGTTTTTAGTTCAGGCTCGCAGTTCATGTTCAAAGTCAGGACTTCAGTTCAGTCTCTCGATTTCAGATTCTTTGACGGCTGACATTTGTTTAAAAGATTTACTTATAAGTATCAAAACCAACATTGAGCTTTCTGTTCTTAATATCAATTCTGGATAATGTTGAGATCTATTAAGTCGTTCTCCGACGAAAGGAAGTGATGCGTATTCAATGAGTTGCTGCTAATCGGATACTCGTGATTGTGCAAAGGTCTCTGAGATCTGAGAGTAAGAAGTCTGTCTCATTCGAGTGTTAGGTAAGTATCTCGCGCACTTTTAAGATTCTCCCTTTCAGTGGATTATTACGTTAATATCTCGCACACTTTAAGGATTATATTTTTCACTGAATTGTTATGTTAGTACCTGCCGCAGTTTCTTTCGCTTGATTAATACGTCAGTTACTCGCGCACTTCAACGATTATCGTGTCATAGATTGTTAGGTAAGTTTCTTGCACACTTTCAGGATACTCCCTCATTCAAAAGTTAATTTTCATTTAGAATCTTATGCGCCGTTAGGATTCTGAGCCATTGAATTATTACCTCAGCATCTCGTGCACTTTTAGGATTCTCTGTCATTGAATTGTTACGTTAGTATCCTGCGCATTTTTAAGATTCTCTTTCTTTGGATTACTAGGCTAGTATCTCGCGCTCTTGAAATAATTTTCTTTTGATGGATTGATACGTCGGGTTCTCGTGCACATTTAGGGCTAATTTCGGTTGATTATTAGGTTAGTGTTTAGCCCACTTTTAGAATACTCCCTCATTCAAAAGTTTCGCGAGCGTTTCGCGCAATTTTCGAATTCTCCTCCATTGGATTGTTAAGTTAGTATCTAGCGCATTTTAAGAATTGGAGAGAATGCGAGAGTGCCGGCTCGCAGTTTCCGGGCTTAACTTGGTTTAGGCTCTCAGTTCAGGCACTTGGTCCATGCTCTTAGATCAGGTTCTCAGACCAGGCTCTAAGTTTAGAGTCTTAGTTGAGGCTCTCAACTCCTTGTTTGAGTTCAAGCACTTATTTCAGGCTCTTACTTAAGACCCTCATTATGCCACAGTTTATGTTCTTGGTCAAAGGTTGCAATTCAGGATCACAATTTAGGCTCTCGTTCAATGCATTGGGCTGAGGCTCTTAGTTAAAGCACACGGCTCAGACTCCCAGTCCATGTTTTGAGTTCATACCCTAAGTTCATGTGCTAAGTACATGTTTGAGCTCATATTCTGAGATCAGGCTATAGGTGCACGTTCTCAGTGCAAGTTCTGAGTTCACGTTCTGCGTCCTTGTTCGCTGTTTATGTTCTAAGTTGACGTTGTGAGATCATGTTTTCATTACATGTTCGGTGTCCATGTTCGGAGTCCATGTTCGGAGTCCATGTTCGGAGTCCATGTTCGGAGTCCATGTTCGGAGTCCATGTTCGGAGTCCATGTTCGGAGTCCATATTCTGCGTTCATGCTCAGAGTCCATGTTCTGCGTTCATGTTCTGAGTTGATGTTCTGCATCACGTTGTGAGTTCATGTTTTCATTACATGTTTTGCGTTCATGTTCGGAGTCCATGTTCGGAGTCTATGTTCTACGTTCGTGTTCTGAGTTCATGTTCTGCACCACGTTGTGAGTTCATGTTTTCATTACATGTTCAGTGTCCATGTTCTGCGTTCATGCTCGGAGTCCATGTTCTGCGTTCATGTTCTGAGTTCATTGTTCTGCACCACGTTGTGAGTTCATGTTTTCATTACATGTTTTGCGTTCATGTTCGGAGTCCATGTTCGGAGCCCATGTTCTGCGCCCATGTTCTGCGTTCATGCTCGGAGTCCATGTTCTGCGTTCATGTTCCGAGTTCATGTCCGGGGTCACCACGTTGTGAGTTCATGTTTTCATTACACGTTCTGAGTTCATGTTCCGAGTCTATGTTCGGCGTTCATGTCCGGCGTTCATGTCCGGCGTTCATGTTTTCGCTACATGTTCGGCGTTCATGTTTCGCGTTCATGTTCTGTGTTCACGGTCTGCGTTCATGTTTTGAGTTCATGGCTTGAGTTCGTGTTTTGAGTTCATGTTTTTGTTTCATGTTCAGCGTTGGTATTCACGTTCTGCGTTTATGTTTTGAGTTAATGTTTCGAGTCGTGTTCTGGTATTCATTTTCGGTGTTGATCGTACGAGTTGATACTCTGAGTTTAGGCTTTCTTTATCCATTACCACGATGGTATCTCAAACACTATTAGGATTCTCTCTTTGGATTGTTACGGTAGTGTTTCTAAGGATTTTCTTTCATTTTGTGAACAATTTTGTTTCTAGGGCGTTTTTAAAGTTCTCTTTCGTTGGGGTTGTTACACTAGTATCTCACACACTTTCGGAACTTTCTTTCATTTGGATTGTTTAGTTTGTATTTGTGCACCTCGCGAAGTGTCTTTCATTGGATTGTTACGTAAGTATCTCGCTTTCTCTTTAAATTCTCAATCATTTGATTGTTGCCTTAGTATCTTGCACACTTTTACGATTACCTTTAATTCACTCTTTGCGTCTGTGTTTCGTGCACTTTTCTACTTTCGATTGTTATCGTAGTATTTTGCACACTCTTCGGATACTCATTCAATGAAAAATTAGGTTATTGTCTCGTGCGATTTTAGTATTGTCCTTGGTTTCTCTTTTTATCGATTGTTATGCCGGGATCTCGCGCACTTCTAAGCTTCTCTTTCTCTCGATTCCTCCACTCGTTGTCGTTTGCTATTTTTTTGTAATGGGCACCTTCAAGTTTCTTTTTCTTTCGATTGCCACATTAAGATCTTGCACATCCAAAGCTTTTCTTCCAATCGATTGCTACGTTGATATCCTAGACACTCTTTTCTCTGGGATTCTTGCACTGGTGCCTCGCGCGTTTTTCGATCGTACGTCAATACCTGGCGCACACTAAGGAAATCTCTTTAGTTTTATTAATTCCTCAGTTACTCGCACACTTTTAATATCGTCAGGCTAGGATTTTATTACTACTACTTAATTACTTATTTTATTTTTATTACAACGTTGGAATAGCATCTCCGCGCTTTTTAGGCTTCTTTTTAATTCGAAGGTTACCTTAGTGTCTCGCACATTTGTAGGAGTGCGTTACATTCGATTTTTAGGTAATCAACAACGAGTGCGTGGGTTTCATTAGGAATTCCAAACTCCGAAAAACAGATGAAAGCTCAAAGTGGTCAGTTTTAGCACAAGTTTTTTGTTAGGGCTTCTCAAAGCATCCATTGTTTTATTTTTGTCTTAATTATTGTATTGCATTGTTTACAATGTGAGGTGTTAAACTATTTAAATTGGCCTGCTAGTGGTGGTGACGTTTTTTGGAAGTCAGTGTTTCCATGTGCTTGTGAGAGATGGATGCAAGTACAGCTTACTCCCGTTTTATACTTCCGAGAGTAGTCGGAGAAGAGACTGTTAGACTTCTAGACCAAGGAGCACGAAGTATAAAGATAGTAGGCGGTTGAAAAGTTTCAAGAATGGCGAAGGTCGAGAACACTTAACTTTCTGGACTTAGTTATGAGAACTTGGTGCTAGATCAAGATAGCAGCTTCTACCTGATAAGTTCGAGTATTCTTATCACGTGTTTGCTGAAGAATGCATGGATATTGTAGGGAGAAGTTTTATGTTAATCACTCCAGGCAGTCAAACGGTTAAACAATATTAAAGGTTGATTTCGCATCTAAAAAGCTAATGGAATAGTAACCTACGTAGAAGTGTAATTGTTGTTTATGATTTTTTGGTAGACATGTAAAAGCAGTGGCAAAAAAAGTAACTTTATTCTTGTGTCCCGTCGGTTGCATCTTTAGGTGACAGGACCCATTGTGTGCTCTTTGGCAATGAGTGATTTAAACAGCCATGGATTGGCAGAGGTATTTTGTTTTCAATGTTGAACTGTTAAATGGTCTGAATTGTGGCTCTTAAGAATGTGAGCAGTCTATCTAGGCCCCCATGGTCAACGAGGAATCTCTTTATCTTGATAGAGAGTGTAAGTTTTGGGCAGGATTAAGTTTACAATTGATAATTTTACAATCATTTGACCTTTGATTTGCACAGGTACATGTTGGTTCAGAAGACTTTGACATGAGAGTGTTTAAAGATGGTGAGATGATTGCAGGGATGACTGGAACTGAGGTGGGCGCATCTACCGTATTTACTCGCGTAAAAGTTGAACTACTGTGTAAGCCAACCCCCCATTTTCAAGTTCTAGTCTAAGAAGTAAAATTCAGACTGATAGAAATTTCCAAAATGTTTATCTCTTATTTCTGGAGATGTATTGAAAACACGGGGAATTAAAAAACTGCAGAGGAAAATGTAGGCGTGTGGTTTAAAGTTTATCAGCACTATGTTTAAATCACTACGATTTAAGCACACACGAACACTTCGATTTATTGAAGAAGTATTGTACCATATCTGATAGATCACATTGAAAATGAAATCTTCTTGCATTTAACTAACCTTTATCTTAATGTTGAGTGTGAAAGGATGTTAAGTAAACCGATGGAACACCGAATAGCTTTGAAGGATCTCGCGCAACAAGCAAGACCGCGCGAGACAACAGCATTTGCCAGGTTACTAAGCTACTGTAATCGTTCGATAAAACTGTAAACAAGATGCTAATTTCTTGGATGGCTTGGGTCGTGTCTTTGTGTATGACTCGTGTATAAGTCGAAGGTGATTTTTTGGGCTGACTTTTTGGTCCTAAAAGGTCGACTTATACACGAGTAAATACTGTAGTTCTTTTGAAGAACCTATTTTACATCCACCTATTAACTCATACTGAATTTGCTTTTCACGCTTTAAGATCTGAAATTGAGGACCGCAATTGAGGCTCACATTTGAGGCACTGCACTCAGGCTCTCAGTTACATACATACATATACATATATACATACATACATACATACATACGTTTATTGCAACTCCCAAGCTGGGTTATTCGGTTACAAAGCCTACATCAAAATTATTGTAATATTATAGTAACATTGTGTTGGCCTAAAAATATAAATGAGTGAAAACTAAGGCTAGTACAATATAAATACAAAAGGCTAGTACACGTTAAAAACACCAGTGATCTAAAACAAGCGCACCGTCTAGGCTTCCAGTTCATGTTGCGAGTCCATGTTCCCAGGTCATGTTGCGAGTTCATGTTCGGAGGTCATGGTCCGAGGCCATGCTCCGCTCTCATGTTCCACGGTCATGTACGGTGGTCATGTCGCGAGGTCATGTTCCGATGACATGGTCATGTTGCGAGTCGCGAGAAATGGCTGGTCATGATACTGACCGTGGCATCAGTGTGACACACTTCTTGTTGGGACACCAGCAAACTTCTTGGCCTCTGATGCGGAGAAAAATTCTGACCTGTTTTGTAAAGATGTAAGTGACAGAGCGTCATTTGGTAGACAAAAGAAAAAACATCAGGAAATTGAGCAGAATTTCTCCTAGTCACATTGCCATGGATCTTCATAAAAGCACTCCTCCTGAATAAATTTCGGGTTGAAATAGGGTTGAAAAGTGTGCCCTTTCCTTCAGAAGATCAGGTTAACAGCACCCTCTTCCCCTTAAATAGGTACCCCTTCTATCTCCTCTACCATACTCTGAGTTTATTTAAGTGCAATGAACTGTAATAATAAAAAAATTAAACAACTGCTTGTAAAAAGAAAAAAGCAAATTGGTACTGAAGCCAAAAATTTTGTAGAAAAAAAAGGATAGAAATGAAAAGTGCATTATGTAGTAAAATGAAAAGGTCAGTTTGTACCAGGTGCAGTGGTATAAACATTTGCAGGTGTGGAAAGTTAATTTCTATGGTGCAACTTCCTCTCCCTGTTAATTATTTTTAGACTGGGGATGGAGCAAATGGAATTGTGACAGGTAGACTTGGATGTTTTGAGAATCTTTTGGGATAGAGGGTGGAAATTGTTCAATTGGAGGATTTGGACTATGAAAGGAATGACAAATTCTGGACAGTAAGTATTGGCAATGGTAAATTGAATCCAACTGGTTGCTGGTCACCTTATACAGCAAGACTTGCGGGTGGTGGGGGAGAGGTGATGGGGTTTTATGACATATGTTGTGGAGATGCAGCCTCTCACAGTAATTTCTGCATTCAGATGGGAGAGATATGACCTTACTCATGCCCTCAGACAACAGAAAAATTGGCAATGAATTATCATTTTGAGTCAAGACATTTAATCAACCACTTTTCCTTATTTATAAATGGACATAAGTACCAGTCACAGAAAGTACAGTGTGTCATTTTGTGTACCTTGCATGTGTTTGATTTGGTTACACAAAGTACAGCCATGAATTTCCATGTAACTTCAGCCTCTTACCCTGTAGTTTTGATAATCTCTTTTGGACAAGTAAGCTTGTGGTCCAAACGAGTTAAATAAATAATGCACTTGTCCAAGTAGGGGCAAGTGAGTCTGAGGAGGTATTTTCTTGCTCCAAGTATGCATCGCAAATGTTGCAATTATTTTTGGAAGTGAGCAAATTGTGAGGCAAACTATACTATTTATTGATTATTGGGACCATAAACAGTATGCGCTGATTTAACCCCTTAACTCCCAAGATCTGATTGTTAATTCTCCCATGTAGCTGCTACATGTTTCCTTGTAAATTAGTTATGAGAAATTGGTGCTAGATGGAGATAGCAGCTTCTACCTGATAAGTTTCAATATTCTTATCACCTGTGTAGAATGTATGGATATTGTAGGGAGAAGTTTTATGTTACTCACTTTCTCACTTTTAGTGGTCAAAGGGTTAATAATATTAAAGGTTGATTTTGCATCTCAAAAGTTAATAGAATAGTAACCTGTTTAGAAGTGTAATTGTTGTTTTTGACTTTTTGGTAGACATGTAAAAGCAATAGTAAAAATAGTAACTTTATTTGTGTGTCCCATTGGTTGCAGGAGACATTGTGTGCTCTTTGGTAATCACCCTTTTGAAATGGATTTTGGAATTCTGAAGATTATCCTAGGAATTTTTTCCTTGGAATTAATAACAGATGTGAATTTTGAATTTTCCTAGGAATTCCAACTCGGAGCACCAATGATGTTCCCTGAAAAGCTGTAAATCTTAAAAATTCCTTGGAATTTCTAGGAATTTTCAGGAATTTCTGGGAATGTTTGAGATTAACTGGGAATTTTAAGCAAAAATTTGAAACTACTTATATAAAATAAATACTAAAAATTAAAAAATCCCAGCTAAGATTCAAGTATTCAGTGAAATTTATTTACAAGCTTAATTGAGGTTTACGTTTAAAATATTTTTGATTGTATATTAACATCAATATGTAGTAATACTAGGATGTAATTTGATTTATTTTTCTTTTCTTGAAAACTTCATATGAATTAATCCTCAATTACACCTATTCATGTAAAATAGTCCTAATCAATCATTAAATTTGGTTAGACACAAATTGTGAATAAAATCTGCTTATTCTTTTCCATAACATACAATATCTTAAATTATATTTATTGCAATAAATACTATCTGTCTAAAAATAGTCTTAAAATGAATCATTTAATTTTGGATGATGATACAAATGGTATTTAACCCCTTCACTCCCAGAGATAGGCTTTGACTTGATTTTATGTCTTGGTAACTTATTTGGGTAAAACTCTTTTGTGTGAACATTCCAATGTAAGCTGTCAAGCAGCACTTTCATATTTTACTCTTTGTTTCTGTTGATTCTGCACATTGAAATTCAAAGATTTCTTCTCAAATTTTGACCTGGTACTCTTGAAGGTGAAGGGGTTAATTACAGTTAAATGTAATTGATTTTTTAATTAAAATCTTGTTGTAACTGTAACAATAAATTAGAATGAAGTTATGACCTAAACTGCAGACTTAGCTGCTGTTTCCCTTTTTTTCCTCGGCTGACAGCTTTCCCTGTTGGCCTTGAATGAGGTTGTCTATAAGAAGCTTGACCATTTTGTATGTGGATTCCATGACATCTAAGTTAGAAAACATATTTATACATATATATATAATTACATATTAAAAGCTCAGACAAGGCCTTAGATAGCTAAAAGGAAAAGGGCATTCGTTGGAATCTCAATTTAACAAAGTGCACTGGGATTAGGAAATCTCTGTTATATTGAATGACTTTTATATTAGAGTTAGTACATCTCTCCCATAGATTTTACTAAAAAAGGGCTAAATACAGTATTTTGTTTTTACCAGGGGGGGCTTCTTTATGTAATAAGGTTTGTTTAAATGTTCCAAAACGTGACTAAAGTAATCTTGAACCCTTACTGATAGATTTATTTCATTGTAACGCATAGGCTGAAGAAACTGCGGCATGCAAGTGACCGATTCGATTCTCAGAATTATTCTAGTTTCGGTTGCGCCGAGCGTTATGTAAGCTTAATTCAAGCCGTTATATGTATTCTTTGACAAGATTTTGATCACGTAACGAATATCGCAATTTTCACTCACCACAAACTTTCAAAATCGTAGCTTTACAAATGGCCACTAGACCCTTGTTTGTACCAGTCAATATGTCAACTGTTGTCCCTTCTTTTAACTGGAGGGCGCCAACAACTTTCTTTTCGTCTACAACACTCACGCTGTTCTCGTTTTCCGTTGAACAACAATAAAACGTTTCTTTAGAAATGTTATAATAGGCAAAACAGCTGTGAAAAGACATAACTTAACACACGAGCGATCAACCGATTAAAGTACATTCATAGATGAGCGGCAAATGGTATCTTTGTTTCCGACCACGGGCACGATCACGTGGATCTTTTAGGACTTGTCATTGGCTAGTAAAGTGAATCCACTGGCTTGCAAGAGAAGCCCACAAATTTGTTTTGACTTCTCCGACCGGTTCTCTGCTACTGGACGATGGATATATTGGATCCATGTTCTGATGGTGATTTAAATAATAATGTGAGCTCACTCTATGTAGAAATAATCGAAAAGAATCGATCGTACTACAAGTGCACGATTTGTGGCCGAAAGTTGTCGAAGAAACAAAGACTCGAAACCTACTTGAGTTGTGTTCATGGCAAAGGTGAGAAATAACACTAGCCAATCACAATTTCGAATGCGATTACAAATCTTTTACCCTCATTTCAAAACAGAAGGATACCACATTAGGAAGTATTAGAGATACACAGATGATCACAGTGTATCAGTACCTAGATCAACAAAGCTTGACCGTAACAAGCGTTCAGCAACACGTTCTAAAACCGCCATCTCGATTCCTCAGTCTGTCGTTTTCAGTGAACTTAAAGCAGTGGTGCTAACAGAGGAGAGAGCGTCTCATAAAGGAGGAACATTTGTACAGGAGACAGAAGCAACTATATGCGATTACAGAGGTGCGTTGGGACTCTGGTCCATAAATGGTTATGCACTGTCCGAAGTGTAAAACAATTTTTTGGTAGCTGACAGAAAGAGGAGAACAACAAGTAAACTTTAGAGCTGTTATTGCTGAAGTGAGACTAGCACTTCTCATTTGTATATAAAGAAGGATTTTTATTTCGCACCAAAAATACAAAGTACTAATATTTTTTGGGAGATTCAGTGATTGGGACATTTAAGAAATTAAATTATGAGAGGAAACTCGGTTTGTACTTCTAACTACTTACATGTCTTGTTTTAAAAATATTTTCAAATTAGAGTTGCAAAAAAAGTAAATTGAAGAAGTACGTTAAAGGTTTTTTTTTCTGAAAGGGAAAAGTGACTACCTCCGTCTTATCTGCATGTGAAACATTTGCGAAGTGTGCAGATGATCCACAAGTATTGGTACTTTTACAAATTACAGCAATCAGTCACAAAAGGACTGGCAGAAGTATTTTGTTTGCAATGTTGAAATGTCAACTACTCTGAATTGTGGCCCTTAAAAATGTGGGCACTCTATCTAGCCCCCATGATTAACAAGCCTTCTCTTTTCCTTGATAAATAGTGTAGGTTTTGTGCAGGATTAAGTTTACATTTGATAATTTTAGAATCATTGACCTTTGATTTGCACACTTGCTTGTTGGTTCAGACGACTTTGACATGAGAGTGTTTAAAGATGATGAGATGATTGCAGAGATCACTGGAACTGAGGTGGGCGAATCTAGCTCTTTTGAAGAACCTATTTTACTATTAATTTGTACTGAATTTGCTTTTCAAGCTTTCAGATCTGAAATTGAGGACACTTTTGAGGCATTGCACTCAGGCTCTCAGTTCAAGTGCACCGTCAAGGCTTCCAGTTCATGTTGCGAGTTGTTGTTCTGAGGTCATGTTCCCATGTCATGCTCTGAGGTCATGCTCCGAGGTCATGGTCTGAGGCCATGGTCCAAGGCATGGTCCACAGTCATGTTCCAGGGTCATGTACGGCAGTCAAGGTCCGAGGTCATGTTGTGAGGTGATATCTGGAGGCCGTGTTTTGAGGACTATGAAGGGAATGACAAATTCTGGGGAGTAAGTATTGTAAATTGAATCCAACTGGTTGCTGGTCACCTTATACAGCAAGACCTGTGGGTGGTGGCAGAGGGGTGATGGGGAAAATGGATTTATGACATCTGTTGTGAAGATGCCCCCAGACAACAGAAAAATGGGCACTGAATTATGATTCTGAATCCAGGCATTTAATCAATGACATTTCTTTATTTAATAATGGAAATAAGTACCAGTCACAGAAAGTACAGTGTGTCATTTTGTGTACCTTACACGTGATTGATTGAGTTACACAAAGTACAGCCATTAATTTTCATGCAAGTCCAGCTTCTTACCCTGTAGTTTTTATTGTCTTTTTTTGGACAAGCAAGCTTGTGGTCCAAACAACTTAAATAAATAATGCACTCCTCCAAGTAGGGTCAAGTGAGTTTGAAGAGGTATCAGCTAATAGAATAGTAACCCATGTTGAAGTGTAATTCTTGTTTTTGATTTTTTGGTAGACATGTAAAAGCAGTAGCAAGAACAGTAACTTTATTCTTGTGTTCCCAATTAGTTGCATCTGTAGGCGACAGGAGACATTATGTGCTCTTTGGTAATGGGTGATTTAAACGTGCATGGATTGGCAGGGGTATTTTGTTTGCAATGTTGAAATGTCAAATAGTCTGAATTGTGGCTCTTAAAAATGTGAGCACTCTATCTAGGCCCTTATGATTAACAATCCTTCTGTTTATCTTGATAGAGACTGTAAGTTTTGTGCAGGATTAAGTTTACATTTGATAAGTTTACAATCATTTGACCTTTGATTTGCACAGTTACTTGTTGGTTCAGAAGACTTTGACTGACATGAGAGTGTTTAAGATGATGAGATGATTGCAGAGATGACTGGAACTGAGGTGGGCACATCTAGCTCTTTTGAGTAAGCTATTTTACATCCAGCTATTCATACTGAATTTGCTTTTCAAGCTTTAAGATCTGAAATTGAGGACTGCAATTGGGGCTAACATTTGAGGCATTGCACTTGTGCTCTCAGTTCATGTTGTGAGTTCATGTTCCCAAGGTCATGTTCCCAAGTCATGGTCTGAGGTCATGGTCCGAGGCCACGGTCTGAGGTCATGCTCCACTGTCATCTTCCACAGTCATCTTCCACAGTCATCTTCCGCGGTCATGTATGGTGGTCATGGTTCTGAGGTCATGTTGTGAGGTCATGTCTAAAGGTCATGTTGCAAGGCCACGTTCCAAAGATGTGTTTTGTGGGCACGTTGTGAGTTGCGAGAAATGACTGGTCATGAAACTGACAGTGGCATTTTGAATGTCAACCAAAAAGTTTCTGTTTTTGTGGCTGGCTGTGCAACACGGCCGGATCTTACACACTTCTTGTTGGAAGACCTGCAAACTTCGTGGCCTCCAATGTGGAGAAGAATTCTGACCTGTTTTATAAAGATGTAAGTGACAGAGCGATAATACTGACCTAGGGCTCACGTGGCCATTTGTTAGACAAGAAAAAAAACATCAGGAAATTATGCAGAATTTCTCCTAGTCACATTGCCATATATCTTTGTGAAAGCACTTTCTGTAAGTAGTTTTTAGGATTGAAAAGTTTGCCCTTTCATTCACAAATTGGCTTAACAGCACCCTCTTCCCCTTGAATAGGTACCCCTTCTATCTCCTCGACCATACCCTGAGTTTATTTAAGTGCAATGAACTATAATATTTAAACAAATTAGACAACTGCTTGTAAAAAGTAAAAAGCAACTTGGTAGTGTAGCTGAACATTTTTTAGAGAAAAAAAGGATAGAAATGAAAACTGTATTATGTAGTAAAATGAAAAGGTCAGTTAGTACGAGGTGTGGAGGGATAAACATTTGCAGGTGTTGAAAGTTAATTTCCATGGTGAGAGTTGCTCTCCCTGTTGATTATTTTTAGATTGCTGATGGAGCAAATGGAATTGTGAAAGGTAGACTTGGATGTTTTGGGAATCCTTTAGGATAGAGGGTGGAAATTGTTCAATTGGAGGATTTGGACTATGAAGGAAATGACAAATTCTGGACAGTAAGTATTGGCAATTGTAAATTGAACCCAACAGGTTGCTGGTCACCTTATACAGAAAGACCTGCAGGTGGTGGGGGAAGGGTGATGGGGGAAGGGATTTTATGACATCTTTTGTGGAGAAGCAGCCCCTCACAGTAATTTCTGCATTCAGATAGGAAAGATATGACCTTACTCGTGCCCTCAGAGGACAGAAAAGTAGGCAATGAACTAGGATTTTGAGGCGCGACATTTAATCAACCACTTTTCCATATTTATAAATGGAAATAAGTACCAGTCACAGAAAGCACATTGTGTCATTTTGTGTACCTTGCAGGTGATTGATCTGGTTACGCACAGTACAGTGATGAATTTCCATGCACGTCCAGCCTCTTACCCTGTGGTTTTGGTCTTCTTTTTTGGACAAGTCAGCTTGTGGTGCAAACAACTTAAATAAAATAATGCACTTGTGCAAGTAGGGGCAACTGAGTTTGAAGAGGTATTTTCTTGCTGGTAGTATCCCAACACAAATGTTTTAATTATTTTTGAAAGTGAGCACATTGTGAGACAAACTACAATAGTTATTGATTATCGGGACCATAAACATTGTGCGCTGATTTAACCCTGTAACTCCCAAGGTCTGATTTTTAATTCTCCCTTGTAGCTGCTTCACATTCCCTTGTAAATTAGTGATGGGAACATGGTGCTAAATCAAGATAGCAGCTTTTACCTGATAAGTTTGAATATTCTGATCCCCTGTTTGCTGAAGAATGTATTGATATTGTAGGGAGAAGTCTCATGTTAATCACTTCTGCCAGTCAAGTGGTTAAAGAATATTAAAAGTTCATTTTGTGTCTTAAAAGCTACTAGAATAGAAACTGATGTAGAAGTGTAAGTGTTGTTTTTAATTTTTTGGTAGACACGTAGAAGCAGTAGCAAAATAGTAACTTTCTTCTTGTGTCCCATTGGTTGCATACATAGGTGACAACAGAGAATGTGTGCTCTTTGGTAATAAGTGATTTAAACAGCCATGAACTGGCAGAGGTATTTTGTTTGCAATGTTAAAATGTCAACAAGTCTGAATTGTGGCTCTTAAAAATGTGAGCACTCTATCTAGGCCCCCATGATTAACGAGCCTTCTCTTATCTTGATAGAGACTGTAAGTTTTGTGGAGGATTAGGTTTACATTTGATAATTTTACAATCATTTGACCTTTGATTTGCACAGTTACTTGTTGGTTCAGAAGACTTTGACATGAGAGTGTTTAAAGATGATGAGATGATTGCAGAGATAACTGGAACTGAGGTGGGCGCATCTAGCTCTTTTGAAGAAGCTATTCTACATCCATTTATGAATTCATACTGAATTTGCTTTTCAAGCTTTCAGGTCTGAAATCGAGGACTGCAAGAGGGGCTCACATTTGAGGCATTGCACTCAGGCTCTCAGTTGAAGCACACCCTGCAGGCTTCCAGTTGATGTTACGAGGTCATGTTACCAGGTCATGTTCCGAGGTCATGTTGCAAGGGCATGGTGTGAGGTCATGTTCCAGTTTCATGTTCTACGGTCATGTTCCCTGGTGATGTATGGCAGTAATGGTCCGTGGTCATGGTCAGAGGTCACATTCTGAGGTGATGTTCCCAGGCCGTGGTCTAAAGTCATCCTTTGGTGTCATGTTCCACGGTCATGTGGTGTGGTCATTTATGGCAGTAATGGTCTGTGGTCATGGTGTAAGGTCATTGTCTCAGGTCATGTCCCTAGCTGATGTCCCAAGGTGATGTTCTGAGGTCATGTTCAGAGTTGCAAGAAATAGCTTGTCATTACACTGAGAGTGGCATTTTTAACATCAACTGAGAAGTTTGTGCTTTTTTTGCTGGCCCTGGAACACTGCTGGATGTGACACACTTCTTGCTGAGACACCCACAAACTTCTTGGCCTCCAATGTGGGGAAGAATTCTAACCTGCTTTATGAAGATGTAAGTGACAGAGCAACAATACTGACCAAGGGTTTAGGTTGCCATTTGGTAGACAAGAAAAAAAAACCATTAGGAAATTATGCAGAATTTCTCCTTGTCACCTTGCCATAGGTCCTCATAAAAGCACTCCTCCTGAATAAGTTTTCTGATAATACTTTTAGGGTTGGAAAGAGTGCCCTTTCCTTTAGAAAATCAGCTTAACAGCACCCTCTTCCCCTTTGAATAGGTACTCCTTCTATCTCCTCAACCATACCTTGAGTTTATTTATGTGCAATGAACTATAATATTAAAAAAGACTGAAAGACTGCTAGTAAAATGTAAAAAGGAACTTGGTATTGTAGCCAAAAATTTTCAAGGGGAAAAAGAAGAATAGAAATGAAAACTGCTGTATGTAGTGAAATGAAAAGGTCGGTTAGTACTAGGTGTGGTGGTATAAACATTTACAGGTGTTCTAATTTAATTTCCATGGGGCAAGTTGCTCTCCCTGTTGATTATTATTAGATTGCTGATGGAGCAAATGCAATTGTGAGAGGTAGACTTGGATCTTTGGAGAATCTTTTGGGATTGATGATGGAAATTGTTCTATTCGAGGATTTGGATGATGAAGGGAATGACAGATTCTGGACAGTAAGTATTAGCAATTGTAAATTGAATTCAACAGGGTACTGGACACCTTATACTGCAAGACCTGTGGGTGGTGAGGGAAGGGTAATGGGGGGAGGGGTTTTATTGCATCTGTTGTGGAGATACAGCCTCTCTCAGTAATTTGTGCCTTCAGATAGGAAAGATATGACATTCTCGTGCCCTCAGACGACAGAAAAATGGGCAATGAAGTATGATCTTGAGTTGAGACATTTAATGAACCACTTTTCCTTATTTATAAATGGAAATAAGTACCAGTCACAGAAAGAGAAGTGTGTGATTTGGTGTACCTTACACGTGTATGATTTGGCTACGCAAAGTACAGTCATGAATTTCCATGCAAGTCCAGCCTCTTACCCTGTGGTTTTGATCTTTTTTGGGGGAAAAGTGAGCTTGTGGTTAATGCACTTGTGAAAGTAGGGGAAGTGAGTAAGCATTGCAGATGTTGCAATTATGTTTGGGAGTGAGCATATTGTGACACAAACCAGAATAGTTATTGATTATTGGGACCGTAAACAGGATGCGTTGATTTAACCCTTTAATTCCCAAGATTGGATTGTTAATTCTCCCCTGCAGCTGCTACACATTTTCTTTTTAAAATTAGATATGAGAACTTGGTGCTAGATCAAGATAGCAGCTTCTACCTGATAACTTCGAATATTCTGATCTCATGTTAGGTGAAGAATGTATGGATGTTGTAGGGAGAATTTTTTATGTCAATCACTTCTGGGAGTTAAAGGGTTTAATGATATTAAAGGTGTATTCTGCATCCCAAAAGCTTAAAGGATAGTAACCTGTGTAGAGGTGTAATTGTTGTTTTTCATTTTTCGGTAGACATGTAGAAGCAGCAGCAAAAATAGTAACTTTATTTTTTTTCCCCTTTGTGCTCTTTGGTAATTGGTGACTTAAACAGCCATGGATTGGCGAAGGTATTTTCTTTGCAATGTCAAATAGTCTGACTTGTAGCTCTGAAAAATGTGAGCACTCTATCTATGGCCCCATGATTAATGAGCCTTCTCTTTATCTTGATAGAGACTCTAAGTTTTGTGCAGGATTAAGTTTGCATATGATAATTTTACAATCATTTGACCTTTGATTTGCACAGTGACTTGTTGGTTCAGAAGACTTTGACATGAGAGTGTTTAAAGATGATGAGATGATTGAAGAGATAACTGGAACTGAGGTAGGCGCATCTAGCTCTTTTGAGGAAGCTATTTTACATCCAGCTATTAATTTATACTGAATTTGCTTTTGAAGCTTTCAGATCTGAAATAGAGAACTGCAATTGAGGCTCACATTTGAGGCATTGTGTTCAGGCTCTCAGTTCAAGCACACCGTCCAGGCCTTCCATTCATGTTCCGAAGTCATGGGGTGAGGAGTGGCTGCAATGGGTGCAAAATATGTTTTCACTATAACGCCTTGTAGTGTTAAGGACTTTAAGACTGAGGCCTTCTGGAAAGACGTCTTGGAGACCCATTGGGGCACTGTCAGCATTTTGGACCTCATCAGTGAGCATGTCGTCATCTAAAGTTTTTTGTTGAGATTCTCCACCAACATCTACCTATGAAATTATTTAAAGCCAAATGGTAGAAATCACATGTTATTAGTGCCGAAAGTAGAGAGCTGATGTTGAAATGTGATGACTGCTGTAAGCATACCGGTATGACAATGAATCTTACTGACTGGGAGATGTGTAGGATCCTGAAAGAAGATGTGAAGTCTAACCTCTACGCAACTGAGGCAAAACATGTTCAAGAGGAAATTATCAGCAATTTGTCCACAAAAGCGTTACTATGCAAAATTGTTCCTCGTTGTCTCAACTCGCATGGTAGTTCCAACCTGCAGTACTCAAAGGATCCTTTGGAGGTTGCTAATTCTTTTAACAGGTACTTTGTTTCAGTTGGTGGAACAGCTGCAAGCAAAGGAAAGCAGCTGGCTTTTAACCATGGCTTACCCCTTCGCCCCTTGACATCTCAAGAACCTCCCTTCTGTCCATTGACAGAGAATGACGCACGGCCTAGGTTCACCTTTCAAGGCATCTCAGCTAACACAGTGTGGGACATCATCACTGGAATGCCCAACAATAAAGTCCCTGGTTAAGATAAAATTGGTGTTAATGTTATCAAAGGTATCCTGCCGCATATCCTGCATGTAATTACTGAGATATTTAACTACTTTCTCACACCTGGTTGCTTTCCAAAGGAATGGAAAATAACGAAGGTGGTGTCTCACCCTAAACATGGTGATCATGAAGAGCCAATAACATCCACCTGATGTCACTGTTGCCAGTCTTATCTGAGGTCTGGGAACTCGTTGTCCACCACCAGTTTGTCTGCTGTTTGACCTTAAACAACAGGATGTCCATCCACCAAAGTGGCAATAAACAGCATCATTCCACTAAAACACTTGGTCTCCTTTTTACCAGTCACTTGTTAAGTGCAGTTGACGAAAAAAAAGGTGACTGGCATCTCTATGCTTGACCTAAGTAAAACATTTGATAGTACTCAACATAAGATCCTGTTGGCCAAGCTCAATACCCTCGATGTTTCCTCATAGGCCCTATCCTGGTTTGAAAGCTGCCACACAGACAGACAGCAGTTTGTGCAAATAAATAGTTCCAGATCTAACCCATTAACGGTCAGTCATGGTGTCACCCAGGGTTCAATTTTGAGGACCCCTCTTATTTGATCTCTACACAAACGATTTGCAATCTGTCTGAAGCACCTGAAATGTGGAATCCTAAGTAGATGACTCCAACTCTCCTTTGCAAGTAAAGACACATTAGCTGGAGTTACAGACCTCAAATCAGATCTTGTGTGGGTTGCTTCCCAGTGCTTTACTGACAAGTTACTTGCTAATCCCAGTAAAACCAAGTTCTGCGTCTTTGGTTCTGGGAGGATGCTTTGAAAAAGATCTCACAGCTGAGAATTCCATACAGGATCTTGGCGTAATACTGGACAGTGGTCGGACCTTCAGCCAACACATTGAATCTCTGAATCTCTGATAAAGTCTTTGTTTGTTTGTTGGTGAAATTAGCTAGGAGGTGTGAAAAAGGTGGAACTGGTTAGGACATCAACTCAGGAGGGAGGTTGTGAATGACTGTTTTAGGGCATTGGGGTGGAAACCAAAAGGTCGAATGCGGAGAGGAAGACCAAAGAACACTTGGACAAGGTCTGTTGAAAGAGAGTGAGAAAAAAGGCAGGGTGGAAGAGCTGGAGTGTGGCCAAGGCAGAAGCACATAATGGGGGGAGCGTGAAGTGGACAATTTGACGCCTTTATGCTGATGATGACAATAGCTGACTTAAAGTACTTAAGTTACTTCAATGCTTCACTTACTCCATCTGCTTTACTTTGGTTGCTTCACTTAGATGCCTCAAGTACTTGACGGACCTTACTTGAGGTGCTGTACTTACTGAATGTGCTTTACTTTCTTGAGATCCTTCACCTACTTGAGCTGCTTTAGTTACTTGAGATATTTCAATTACTAGAGGTACTTGACTTACTAGACATGCTTTACCTACTTTGGATACTTTACTCGCTTCAGGTACTTTACTTATTCTAGATGCTTTTGTTACTTGAGATCCCTCACTTTTTTATGGTACTTTACTTGCTTCAGGAAGTGTATTTTCTTCAGGTTCGTTATTTACTTGGGGTGTTTTCCTTTCTTCCTGTGCTTTACTCACTTGAGTAACTTTTCCCGCTTGAGGTTCTTTCCTGTCTTTTTTTCCTTCATGTGCCTTACTTACTTGAGATTGTTTACTTACTTGAGGTGTCTGACTTACTTTGAGAAATAGATGTAGATGTTGATTTTAATGAGGGTCCATGGTACTTTGATTGCAGTTCTGTTACTGGAAGTGAACTTCAAAGTTGTCTTGTGCTGTCAATGAATTGCTACTTTTCCTTTGGAGGAATGTTTTTGGAGAAGGAACAACAGCAACTGAGTTCTTTGATGTTGCTTGTGCCAAGGATGTTTGGCAGGGCGTTTTCGGTGGTTGGCTCTTCATCAAGAGCAAGTAACTCTCCTACTTGCAGGCTCTGTTTTCTTCTTTATTCGCCCAATAATTCACTAGGAGGACTCATAAGTGACAATAAACTCTAGACAACTCTTACTGGCAACTGGCCTTTTTTGTTGTGTCGGTTTGTCTGATTTTGCTCACATGTGTTCTGCTTGCAATTGTTGGACAATTCTCTGAGCAGCCCTTTGAGCCACATTTGGTGTGGGTCTTTGACTTCTCAGGTTAATTTCTCTCCTCCTCTCATGAGGCTGGACAATAGTTTCAGCCACTCCTATTTCCAAGGGACAAGTTAGCTGGAGTGGCTGCTCAATGTTGTGTGCTTTGTGCAAGAACATTACCCCCTTTTTCCACTCCCCACGGTTCTTCTCTTGTCCAACGGCAAGTAAAATCTCTCCACCTTCAGGCATACCTTCTCTCTCCTTGTTAAGCCTGTGGCTTTCCATTAGGCCGTGCATGCACTCCCTTCTCCAGCATTTCTATGCATGGTCTTCAACATCTTCTAGTTGCTTGGTCATCCTTGTTAGCCTCTTTGCATCTAAGCCTTCAATGTCGTCCACTGGATACACATTTCGTCCCCACAGGATCATGTTTGGGGAAAGCTCTTCTTCCTCCCTCCTGTTCAACATACATGGGGGGGGAGGTGAGGAATTAGTCAGATTTCTTTAAACATCCACGAGGACTGCTTCAAACACTTCATAGGAAAGATGTGACCTCTGTAAGGTCTTGTGTAGTTTTTTCTTGATCTCCTTGATCAGTCTCTCACACATTCCTCCCCACCAGGGTGACTTTGCGAGGTAAAACTTCCCACTTATGTTCTCACGTGCTAGGTGATTCTGCAGCTTGTCACTTTTCCCAACAATCTTGATTCAGTCTGCTGTGACTTTAAAGACTTTGGTATTATCCATGACGATGATGCAAGTCTGGTTTGATGCATGATGAAGGCATTAAGCTTGTTCTTGAATTTGTCTGCTCCTTGGGTACTTGCAATTTCTAAATGGACTGCTCTGGAGCTGGCACAGGTGAAAATAATAACATACCACTTTCCTTCTTCTTTCTCGCCAAGCTTGTAACTGAACAGTCTGGCAAACTCTACTGCGTTCACCTCAAATGGTCTGCAGCGCTACGTTCTGTATTCTGGAAAGGCACTTGTTGACAGTACTCTGGTTGGTTTGGTAGAGAGCACTTTGCAGACATTGCACTTCTTAATGACCATCTGGACTTTAGCTCTCAACTTTGGTACGCACAAACTCTCTCTCGCACTTGCCATCGTGGTTGCAGTGGCAAGATTCATGACCTGATTGTGTGTGTGTGTGCAAGAAGCTTCTCAGGAAGTGGTCCTCCAGGAAGGTACGTCTATACATACGTATATCTAGAAAAATTTTCTCTTCACATTCTGAAGACACTGTGCTTCATTTCTTATTTGTCTTTGAGAATGTCACTCCAGGAATGCAAGGGGAGCTGACCTGGTGCCTCCAGTCCTCTCATCTCACAACACTCTCTTTGAAGTCACACAGAATGTCCAACTGATCATTTTCAGCTCGCTCCTCAACTGCCAGTACATCCAAGCTTGTACAGTTTCTCGTAGTCACTCACCTCTCTCAGGCACATGCAGGTCCTGCCACTCGCATATTCATCTTTACCATGACCCACCCAAGCGAAAGTTGTGTCCTCTAAGAGCGGCTTTCCTGCTTCCCTTTAAACAATCTCTGTCTTTATTCTGCTGTGAACACCAGCTCCAGGAATGAAATGTATCTGGGGCTCTCGTGTAGATACCATGTAGAAGCTCTTGTCCTGCACATGCAAGTACTTCCACTTCAGCTGGTTCATGTCTGGCCTTCTCACAGTAACAAAATCAGCTAACTTCGAGCCAGCGAATTTAAATTTGTTCTGAAGATCTTCCATCCAGAGACCTAATGTGGGAATCAAAGATTGGGATGGACCTGACTTTGGTTCCATTGACTGTAAAGATCTTGCGCATCTCGTCACCTATTTGCTTTAACTTTAACAACTCGACTGTTTCGGGTGAGATGAAGTTGTGCCCATAAGAACTTGCCCTTCAATGCTGACTGGAACAGTTGTAGGAAGCACTGTCTCCTCCAAGTAATAAGTGTAGCCTGTCAGTGATGCTGTGTTTGGGCTGCTGCTGTTTCTCTCCTCCTGTCTATCACATATGCTGGTATGATGCCTGTATTTGCACTATACAGGACCATGCATAAGGCATTGGTCTGCTCTGTGGTTTGAACACCTGCAATCAAAACACAGATGAAGAACTTCTTCGAGTCCACCAATGCAGTTACTATGGTACAGTTCACACTTAAGTGATCATGTGTTTGGTACAAAGGGCAATATGGCTTCTGCTTGTCTCCTAGCTTCTGTGCGAACAGGTGCTTCAATCAAATCTTCCATGGACCATTCTTCCTAATTGTCATTTACTAGATCAGGTTTGACGCGAGACAATTCGTAACTTTTGAGCTTCCTGCAGGGTTTGAAGTGCATCATAGTTCCTACTAAGTCTCTTGTAAAATTCTTGAACCCTGAAGTAATGCAATCCTTTGACTGAGAACAAATAAGGATTTTATCCATGTTTTCATCGACAATGACCTTTGTATGCCCAGGTTCCTTTTATAGCCAATCCCACACAGTCCTGTAACCAACAGTTTCAGGCTTTAGGTATGCTATTCCCTCTCTGACCTTCGGGCCAACAGAATGTAGAAGATACAGCAATTTCTCTTTGATGGAAATCAACTTGGCTTCAACTTGCATAAGAAACATGTTTTCAAATCTCAACTGTGTAATCTTCAATTTTGGTCATTTTGTAGTGCTGGAAACAGGGTTTTTCTCCGTCTCTAATTTCTTGTCCACTACACGTAATTCTCCTGCGAGTTTTCCCTTCCGCAACTTGCACTCGTGCTCCTCTTGTCTTTTACTCAGCTGGCATAAATGGTGCTCGTCTTCCACCCATTGCTTCAAATCTTCTCTCCCTCATCTAGTTTCCTCGCCTCGATTACCTAGAGACCCTCTCAGCCTCTCCTTGTTGCTAACCAATGCAGCACACTTGGATTTGATATCTTTTTTCCACTTGCTCACAGGTCAAATCGACATTCCCCAATAAATTTTCAACTCTTTGGCCAGGGAAGGAAGGTCGGACAGCTTTGCGATAGTGTTCTCAGCTCGTTTCTTGACGATTTCCATCTCAGTATAATCCTCCAAGCAGCACTTTAGCTTATTGATTTCCTTGTTGGCCTCTTTTATAATATAATGCTGGTCATTACTCTCTTTCTTCCCTTCGCTCATGGTTGATGGCTTGGCTTCTGACTCTCTCAGTGGCGATATAGTTTCCACAGTGATCCTGGTCATGGCACCAAAGTGAGCTGTTCTTCACATCAGTATGCAAAACTCATGGATTCTTGCTTCTTTTCTCGTTTATTCTCTGCACCATAACTCACCAAGAGGTGAGAAAACTTGCTATCTTTTTTGCATCCAGTCATCTGATTGCGCTCGAACATGTTTGTTTACTATTTGGTAGTGCCCGCAAATGTCAGAAACTGAGGGTGGTGGGGGTCAGTTGAACAAAACTGTTGTAGAATGGCTGAACTGGACTGACAGTACACTGCCTTTCTTCTTTGGGTGTCTTGATATAGCATTTATCCTGTGAAGCTTTAACCCTCGCTTAATCAGAGAAGGCTGACTCTGGGCACAGTTACAGTGCAGATAGTTAAGCTACAAGGTTAAGCTGTAGGTCTTAAGAAGGGTTCATGCAACAAACAAAATGCTACTTTTCCTTTGAAGGAAAGGTTTTTGCAGGAGGAACACCCATAATTGGGTTTTTTTCAATGTTGCTGGAGCCAAAGATGTTTGAAGGTGATTTTATGGGAGTTGGCCCTTCAAGACCAAAGACCACTTGGAGAAGGACAGTCGAAAGAGAGGAAACAAGGGAGGGTGGGAGAGCTGGAATGTGGCCAAGACAGCAGCACGCGACAGAGAGCACTAGGTGGACAATGTGATGTCTTTTACACCTACTAGTGCAGCAGACCATGATGACCATGAGCATGACTTACGTGAGGTAATTTACTGTCCTGAGGTGCTTCAAATATTTCATGTGCTTTACTTACCTCAGCTGCTTCACTTAGATGCTTCAAGTTCTTAAAGCATCTCGGTGAAACACCAAAAAAGCTCCTCACTTAAGAAGCTCTGGTTACCAAATGTGCTTTTACTTTCTTGAGATCCCTCACCTACTTGAGCTGCTTTACTTATGAAACTTGCTTTAGTTGCTTGAGATGTATCACAGGTGCTTTACTGCCTCAGGGCTCAGTGGCCATTTTGTCGACAAGAAAGAAAAATATCCGAAAATTATGCAGAATTTCTCATAGTCACATTTCCATACATCTTCCTAAAAGCAGTCCTCCTGATTAAGGTTTCTGAAAGAAAAAAGTGTGCCCTTTAATTCAATACTCAGATTAACAGCGCCCTCTTCCCCTCAGATAGGAACCCTTCCCTCTCCTCGACCATACCCTGAGTTTATTTAAGTACAATTAACTATAATACTATTAATTATTTCGAGATTTCTGATGGAGCAATGTAATTGTGACAGGTAGACTAGGAGCGAGTGAGTTTGAAGAGGTATATTTCTTGCTCTGAGTATCAATCAGAAATGTTGCCATTATTTTTGGAATTGAGCAAATTTTTAGGCAAACCATAATAGTTATTGATTATTGGGACCATAAATATTATGCCCTGATTTAGCCCTTTGACTACCCAGATCTGATTGTTAATTCTCCCCTGTAGCTGCTACACATTTCCTTGTAAATTAGTTATGAGAACGTGGTTCTCAATCAGGATAGGACCTTCTACCTGATAAGTTTGAATATTCTGATCACCTGTTTGCTATAGAATATATGGATATTCTAGGGAGAAGTTTTATGTTAATCACTACTGGCAGTCAAATGGTCAAACAATATTAAGGGTTAATTTTTCATCTCAAAAGCTAATAGAATAGGAACCCATGTAGAATTGTAATTTTTGTTTTCGATTTTTTGGTAGACATGTAAAAGCAGGGGCAAAAGTAGTAACTTTATTCTTGTGTTCCACTGGCTGCATCTATAGGTGACAAGAGACATTGTGTGCTCTTTGGTAATGAGTGATTTAAACAGCCGTGGATTGGCAGAGGTATTTTGTTTGCAATGTTAAAATGTCAAATAGTCTGAATTGTGGCTCTTAAAAATGTGGGCACTCTATATAGGCCCCCATGATTAACGAGCTTTGTCTTTATCTTGATAGAGACTAAGTTTTGTGTAGGATTAAGCTTACATTTGATAATTTTACAATCATTTGACGTTTCATTTGCACAGTTCCTTGTTGGCTCAGAAGACTTTGACATGAGAGTGTTTAAAGATGATGAGATGATTACAGAGATGACTGGAACTGAGGTTGGTGCATCTAGCTTTTTTGAAGAATTTATTATTTATTTTACATCCAGGTAAAAATTGATACTGAATTTGCTTTTCTAGCTTTCAGGTCTTAAATTCAGAACTGCAATTGGGGCTCATATTTGAGGAATTGCGTTTAGGCTCTCAGTTGAAGTGCACTGTGCAGGCTTTTAGTTGATGTTGCGAGTTCATGTTCTGAGGTCATGTTCCAAGGTCATGTACCAAGGCCATGGTCCAAGGTCATGCTCTGCTTTCACATTCCACGGTGATGTTCCAAGGCCATGGTCCAAGGTCATCATCTGCTTTTGTGTTCCACGGTCATGCTCCCTGGACACGTATGGCGGTAATGGTGCGAGGTCATGGTCGGAGGTCATGTTGCGAGGTCATGTTCCCAGGCCATGGTCCAAAGTCATGCTTCACTGTCATGTTCCATGGTCATGTTGCGTGGTCATGTACACCAGTAATGGTCTGCGGTGATAGTCCAAAGTCATGTTCTGAGGCCATAGGTAAAGGTCATGCTCTGCTATCATGTTCCCTGGTCATGTTCCATGGTCATGTAAAGCGGTAATTGTCCGAGGTCATGGTACAAGGTCTTGTTGTGAGGTCATGTCCTGAGGTCATGTGCCAAGGTGATGTTTTGAGGCTATGTTCCGAGGTCATGTTCAGAGTTGCAAGAAATGGCTTGTCATGACACTGAAAGTGGCATTTTGAACATGAACTGAGAAGTTTGTGCCCCTGAACACCACGGGATGTGATTTGCTTCTTGTTGGGACACCTGCAAACTTCTTGGCCTCCAATGTGGAGAAGAATTCTGACCTTTTTTATGAAGATGTAAGTGACAGCAAGGCCATTTGGTAGACAAGAGAAAGAACATTATAAAATGATGCAGAATATCTGCTGGTCACATTGTGATAGGGTTTCATAAAAGCACTCCTCCTGAATTACTTTTCTGAAAGTAGTTTTAAGGGTTAAAAAGAGTGCCCTTTCCTTTAGAAAATCAGGTTAACAGCACTCTCTTCCCCTTTGAATAGGTATCCCTTCCATCTCCTCAACCATACCCTGAGTTTATTTAACTGCAATAAACTCTAATGTTAAGAAAACTTGAAGAACTGCCAGTAAAAAGTAAAAAACAACTTGGTATTGTAGCCAAAAATTTTGTAAGTTAAAAAAAGGATAGAAATGAAAAGTGCATTATGTAGTGAAATGAAAAGGTCGGTTAGTACCAGGTGCAGTGTACAACCATTACCAGGAGTTAAAAGTTAATTTCAATGGTGCAAGTTCCTCTCCCTGTCAATTATCTTTAGACTGCAGATGGAGCAAATGCAATTGTGACAGGCAGACTTGGATCTCTTGAGAATCCTTTGGAATAGAGGGTGGAAATTGTTGTATTGGAGGATTTGGACTATGAAGAGAATGACAAATTCTGGACAGTAAGTATTGGCAATTGTAAATTGAAGCCAACAGGCTCCTGGTCACCTTATACTGGAAGACCTGCGGATGGCCGGGGAAGGGTGATGGGTGGAGGGGTTTTATAACATCTGTTGTGGAGATGCAGCCTCTCACAGCAATTTCTGCATTCAGATATGAAAGATTTGACATTACTTGTGCCCTCAGAGAACAGAAAAGTTGGCGAAGAATTATGATTTTCAGTTGAGACATTTCATCAACCACTTTTCCTTATTTGTAAATGTAAATATGTACCAGTCGCAGAAAGTACAATGTGTCATTTTGTGTACCTTGCACGTGTATGATTTGGTTACGCAAAGTACAGCCATTAATTTCCATGTAAGTCCAGCCTCTTACCCTGTGGTTTTGATCGTCTTTTTTGGACGAGTGAGGTTGTGGGCTGAACAAGTTAAATAAATGGTTCACTTGTCAAGGTAGGGGAAAGTGAGTTTGAAGAGGTATTTTTCTTGCCTCGAGTATGCATTACAAACGTTGCCATGTAACTCCAGCCTCTTACTCTATAGTTTTGAGCGTCTTTTTTGGACAAGTAAGCTTGTGGTCTGAACAAGTTATATAAATAATGCACCTGTCATAGAAGGGGGAAGTGAGTGGGCATTGCAAATGTTGCAATTATGTTTGGGAATAAGTATATTGCGACACAAACAATAATAGCTATTGATTATTGGGACTATAAATATTATGCACTGATTTAGCCCCTTAACTTCTAAGATTGGATTGTTAATTCTCCCCTGAAGCTGCTACACATTTTCTTTTAATTTAGTTATGAGAACTTGATGCTAGATCAAGATAGCAGCTTCTACCTGATAAGTTCGAATATTCTGATCGCATGTTTGGTGAAGACTGTAGGGATGTTTTAGGGAGAAGTTTTATGTTAAACAGTCTGGAGGTGATAGGGCTCAACGACATTCAAGGTGTATTTTGCATCTCAAAAGCTAATAGCATAGTAACCTGTGTAGAAGTGTAATTGTTGTTTTTGATTTTTTGGTAGACATGTAAAAACAGTAGCAAAAATAGTAACTTTATTTTTGTTTCCCCTTGGTTACATCCATAGGTGACAGGAGACATTGTGTGGTCTTTGGTAAAGGGTGATTTAAACAGCCATGGATTGGCGGTATTTTGTCTGCAATGTGGAAATGTCAAATGGTCTGAGTTGTTGCTCTGAAAAATGTGAGCACTCTATCTAGGCCCCATGATCAACGAGCCTAATTACGTTAATTAACTAATTACGTTAGTATTTAGCACACTTTAAGGATTATATTTTTCAGTGAATTGCTATGTAAGTACCTGGCGCAGTTTCTTTTGTTTGATTAATATGTCAGTTACTCGCGCACTTCCAGGATTATCGTTTCATTGATTGTTAGGTTAGTTTTTTGGACACTTTCAGGATATTCCCTCACTCAAAAGTTACTTTTCATTTAGAGTCTTATGCGCTGTTGGGATTCTGAGACATTGGATTTTCACCTCAGCATCTTGTGCACTTCTAGAATTCTTTGTCATTGCATTATTATGTTAGTATCTTGCGCATTTTTAAGCTTCTCTTTCGTTGGATTACTTGGCTAGTATCTCGCACTCTTGAAATAATTTTCTTTTGATGGATTGATACGTCAGATTCTCGCGCACATTTCGGGTCAATTTCGATTGATTTTTAGGTTAGTATTTTGCCCACGTTTAGAATACTCCCTCATTAAAAAGTTATGCAAGCATTTCGCACAATTCCAATTCTTCTTCATTGGATTGTTAGGTTAGTTTCTAGCGCATTTTAGGAATTCGATAGAATGCGAGAGTGCCGGCTTGCAGTTTCTGGGGTTAACTTGGTTTAGGCTCTCGGTTCAGGCTCTTGTTCCATGCTTTTAAATCAGGTTCTTATACCAGGTTCTAAGTGTAGAGTCTTAGTTGAGGCTTTCAGCTCCTTTTTTGAGTTCAAGCACTTATTTCAGGTTGTTACTTAAGACCCTCAGTATGCCTCAGTTTATGTTCTTAGTCAAAGGTTGCAATTCAGTATCACAACTTAGGCTCTTGTTTAAGGGATTGGGCTGAGGCTCTTAGTTAAAGCACACGGCTCAGACTCCCAGTCCATGTTTTGAGTTCATACTCTGAGTTCATGTGCTAAGTACGTGTTTGGAGCTGATATTCTGAGATCTGGCTATGGGTGCACGCTCTGAGTACAAGTTCTGAGATCACGTTCTGCATTCTTGTTCTCTGTTTATGTTCTGAGTTGACCTGGTGAGTTAATATTTTCAGGACTCCATGTTGGAAGTCTATGTTTGGAGTCCATGTTCGGAGTCCATGTTCAGAGTCCATGTTCATGCTCGGAGTCCATGTTCTGCACTGTGTTGTGAGTTCATGTTTTCATTACATGTTTTGCCTTCATGTTCGGAGTCCATGCTAGGAGCCCATGTTCTGCATTCATGTTCCGAGTCCAAGTTCTGCAGCATGTTGTGAGTTCATGTTTTCATTACATGTTCAGCATCCATGTTGGGAGTCCAAGTTCTGCACCATGTTGTGAGTTCATGTTTTCATTCCATGTTCGGCATCCATGTTGGGAGTCCATGTTGGCAGTCCATGTTGGCAGTCCATGTTTGGAGTCTATGTTTGGAGTCCATGTTCTATGTTCATCCTTGGAGTCCATGTTCTGCCTTGATGTTGTGAGTTCGTGTTCTGCACCATGTTGTGGGTCCATGTTTTCTTTACATGTTCGGAGTCCATGTTCTGCATCCATGTTTGGAGTCTATGTTCTGCGCTCATGCTCGGAGTCCATGTTCTGCGTTCATGTTCTGCGTTCATGTTCTGCGTTCATGTTCTGCACGACGTTGTGAGTTCATGTTTTCATTACATGTTTTGCGTTCATGTTCGGAGTCCATGTTCAGAGCCCATGTTCTGCATTCATGTTCTGAGTTCATGTTCTGCACTATGTTGTGAGTTCATGTTTTCATTACATGTTCGGAGTTTATGTTCTGCGTCCATGGTCGGAGTGCATGTTCTGCGTTCATGCTTGGAGTCCATGTTCCATGTTCATGTTCAGAGTTCATGTTCTGCACCATGTTTTGAGGTCATGCTGTCATAACATGTTTTGCGTTCATGTTTAGAGTCCATGTTCTGCGTCCATGTTCTGCGTTCATGTTTGGAGTCCATGTTCTGCGTCCATGTTCTGCGTCCATGTTCAAAGTCCATGTTCTGCATCCATGCTCGGAGTCCATGTTCTTTGTTCATGTTCTTCGTTCATGTTTTGCACCATGTTTTGAGGTCACATTGTCATTACATGTTTTGCATTCACGTTCGGAGTCCATGTTCGGAGTCCATGTTCTGCGTTCATTGTCGGAGTCCATGTTCTGCGTTCATGCTCGGAGTCCATGTTCTGCGTTGATGTTCCGTGTTCATGCTCTGCACCACGTTGTGAGTTCATGTTTTCATTACATGTTTTGCATTCATGTTCAGAGTCCATGCTCAGAGCCCATGTTCTGCATTCATGTTCTCAGTTCATGTTCTGCATCATGTTTTGAGTGCATGTTTTCATCACATGTTCGGCGTCCATGTTCTGCATCCATGTTCTGTGTCCATGTTGAGAGTCCATGTTCTGCATTCATGTTCTGAGTTCATGTTCTGCACCATGTTGTGAGTTCATGTTTTCATTACAGGTGCGGAGGTCATGTTCTGCGTCCATGTTCGGAGTGCGTGTTCTGCGTTCATGCTTGGAGTCCATGTTCTGAGTTCATGTTCTGCACCATGTTTTGAGGTCATGCTGTCATTACATGTTTTGCGTTCATGTTCGGAGTCCATGTTCTGCTTTCATGCTTGGAGTCCATGTTCTTCGTTCATGTTCCTCGTTCATGTTCTGCACCATGTTTTGAGGTCACATTGTCATTACATGTTTTGCATTCATGTTCGGAGTCCATGTTTGGAGTCCATGTTCTGCGTTCATTTTCAGAGTCCATGTTCTGCGTTCATGTTCTGTGTTCATGTTCTGCACCACGTTGTGAGTTCATGTTTTCATTGCATGTTTTGCATTCATGTTCAGAGTCCATGTTCAGAGCCCATGTTCTGCATTCATGTTCTCATTTTATGTTCTGCATCATGTTTTGAGTTCATGTTTTCATTACATTTTCGGCGTCCATCTTCTGTGTCCATGTTCAGAGTGCATGTTCTGCGTTCATGCTCGGAGTCCATGTTCTGCCTTCATGTTCTTCATGTTCTGCACCATGTTTTGAGGTCACGTTGTCATTATATGTTTTGCCTTCATGTTTGGAGTCCATGTTCTGCGTTGATGTTGTGAGTTCATGTTCTGCACCATGTTGTGGGTCCATGTTCGGAGTCTATGTTCTGCGCTCATGGTCGGAGTCCATGTTCTGCGTTCATGTTCCAAGTTCATGTTCTGCACCATGTTTTGAGTTCATGTTTTCATTTCATGTTTTGCATTCATGTTCAGAGTCCATGTTCAGAGCCCATGTTCTGCATTCATGTTCTCAGTTCATGTTCTGCATCATGTTTTGAGTTCATGCTTTCATTACATGTTCGGCGTCCATGTTCTGCGTCCATGTTCAGAGTGCATGTTCTGCGTTCATACTCGGAGTCCATGTTCTGCCTTCATGTTCTTACTTCATGTTCTGCACCATGTTTTGAGGTCGCGTTGTCATTATATGTTTTGCCTTGATGTTTGGAGTCCATGTTCTGTGTTGATGTTGTGAGTTCATGTTCTGCACCATGTTGTGGGTCCATGTTCGGAGTCCATGTTCTGCGTTCATGTTCCAAGTTCATGTTCTGCACCATGTTTTGAGTTCATGTTTTCATTTCATGTTTTGCATTGATGTTCAGAGTACATGTTCAGAGCCCATGTTCTGCATTCATGTTCTCAGTTCATGTTCTGCATCATGTTTTGAGTTCATGCTTTCATTTCATGTTCGGCGTCCATGTTCTGCGTCCATGTTCAGAGTGCATGTTGTGCGTTCATACTCGGAGTCTATGTTTTGCGCTCATGCTCGGAGTCCATGTTCTGCGTTTATTTTCGGAGTCCATGTTCTGCATTCATGTTCTTACTTCATGTTCTGCACCATGTTTTAAGGTCGCGTTGTCATTATATGTTTTGCCTTCATGTTTGGAGTCCATGTTCTGCGTTGATGTTGTGAGTTCATGTTCTGCACTATGTTGTGGGTCCATGTTTTCTTTACATGTTCGGAGTCCATGTTCTGCATCCATGTTCAGAGTCTATGTTCTGCGCTCATGCTCAGAGTCCATGTTCTGCGTTCATGTTGCAAGTTCATGTTCTGCACAGTGTTGCGAGTTCATGTTTTCATTACATGTTTTGCATTCATGTTCATAGTCCATGTTCAGCGTTCATGCTTGGAGTCCATGTTCTGCCTTCATGTTCTTACTTCATGTTTTGCACCATGTTTTGAGGTGACGTTGTCATTATATGTTTTGCCTTCATGTTCGGAGTCCGTGTTCTGCGTCTAAATCATATTAAACAAAGGTGCACTTTTAGGCTTTTCCAATCCATTACTACGATGGTATCTCAAACTATAGAAGGATTCTCTCTCTCTGGATTGTTTTGGTAGTCTCTAAGGATTTTCTTTTATTTAGTGAACAATTTTGTTTCTAGGGCGTTTTTAAAGTTCTCTTTGGTTGGGTTGTTACACTAGTATCTCGCACACTTTTAGAACTCTCATTTGGATTGTTTAGTTTGTATTTGTGCACTTCGAGAAGTGTCTTTCATTGCATTGTTACATAAGTATCTCGCTTTCTCTTAAAATTCTCAATCATTTGATTGTTGCCTTAGTATCTTGCACATGTTTACAATTCCTTTTAATTCCCTCGTTGCATCTGTGTTTTGTGCACTTTCCTTCTTTGGACTGTTATTTTAGTATTTTGCACACTCTTAGGCTACACGTTCAATGAAAAATTAGGTAATTGTCTCGCGCGATCTTAGGATTGTCTTAGGCTTCTCTTTTTATCGATTGTTATGCTGGCATCTTGTGCACTTTTGAGCTTCTCTTTCCCTCGATTGCTCCACTTGTTATCGTTTGCCATGTTGTTGTTATGGGCACCTTCAAGTTTCTTTTTCTTTCGATTGCTACATTAAGATCTTGCACATCCTGAGCTTTTCTTCCAATTGATTGCTACCTCGATATCCTAGACACTCTCTTTTCTGGGATTGTTGCATTAGTACCTCGCGCGCTCCTTGATTGTTATGTCAGTGCCTGGTGCACACTAAGGAAATCTCTTTAGTTTCATTAATTCCTCAGTTACTCGCACACTTTTAATATCATCAGGGACTTTTTAGGCTTGTTTTCAATTGGAAGGTTTCCTTAGTGTTTTTCACATTTGCAGGAGTGCGTTACATTCGATTTTTAGGTAATCATCAATGAGTTCGAGGGTTTCACTAGGAATTCCAAATCTCGAAACACAGATGAAAGCTCAAAGTGGTCAGTGTCGGCACGAGTTTTTGTGAGGGCTTCTCCAAGCACCCCTTGTTTTATTTTTGTCTTAATTATTGTATTGTATTGTTTACAAAGTTAGGTGCTTAACTATTTAAATTAGCCTGCTAGTGGTGGTGAGGTTTTTTGGAAGTCAGTGTTTCCATGTGCTTGTGAGAGATGGATGCAAGTACAGCTTACTCCCGTTTTAGACTTCCAAGAGTAGTTGGAGAAGAGACTGTTAGACTTCTAGACCAAGGAGCACCAGGTATAAAGATAGTGTGTGGTGGAAAATTTTCAAGAATGGCAAAGGTCGAGAACACTCAACTTTCTGGACTTAGTTATGAGAATTTGGTGCCAGATCAAGATAGCAGCCTCTACCTGATAAATTCGAATATTCTTATCATGTGTCTGCTGAAAAATGTATGGATATTGTAGGGAGAAGTCGTTCCAGGGTCATGTACGGCGGTCATGGTTCCGATGTCGTGTTCCGAGGTGATGTTGGGATGTTCTGTGGGCATGTTGTGAGTTGCGAGAAATTGCTGGTGATGACACTGATAGTGGCATTTTGAATATCAACCAAAAGGTTTCTGTTTTTGTGGCTGGCAGCGGAACACGGCCGGATGTGACACACTTCTTGTTGGAAGACCTGCAAACTTCTTGAAGTTCGATGTGGAGAAGAATTCTGACCTGTTTTATAAAGATGTAAGTGAGAGAGCGACAATGCTGACCTAGGGCTCAGGTAGCCATTTATTAGACAAGAGAAAAAACATGAGGAAATTATGCAGAATTTGCCCTAGTCACATTGCCATAGATCTTCATAAAAGCACTCTTCCTGAAAAAGTTTTCTGAAAGTAGTTGTAAAGGTTGAAAAGTGTGCCCTTTCATTCACAAATCCGCTTAACAGCACCCTCCTCCTATTGAAAAGGCACCCTTTCTATCTCTTCGACCATACCATGAGTTTATTTAAGTGCAATGAACTATAATATTGAAAAAAATTAGACAACTGCTAGTAAAAAGTAAAAAAGTAAAAAGCAACTTGCTACCGTAGCCAAAAATTGTGTAGGAAAAAAAAAAGGATAGAAATGAAAACTGCATTATGTAGTAAAATGAAAAGGTCAGTTAGTACCAGATGCAGTGGTATAAACATTTACAGGTGTTGAAAGTTAATTTACATGGTGAAAGTTGCTCTCCCTGTTGATTATTTTTAGATTGCTGATGGAGGAAATGGAATTGTGACAGGTAGACTTGGATGTTTTGAGAATCCTTTGGGATAGAGGGTGGAAATTGTTCAATTGGAGGAGTTGGACTATGAAGGAAATGACAAATTCTGGACAGTAAGTATTTGCAATTGTAAATTGAACCCAACAGGTTGCTGGTCACCTTATACAGAAAGACCTGCAGGTGGTGGGGGAAGGGTGATGGGGGAAGGGATTTTATGACATCTTTTGTGGAGAAGCAGCCTCTCACAGTAATTTCTGTATTCAGATAGGAAAGATATGACCTTACTCGTGCCCTCAGAGGACTGAAAAGTAGGGAATGAATTAGGATTTTGAGGCGCGACATTTAATCAACCACTTTTCCATATTTATAAATGGAAATAAGTACCAGTCACAGAAAGTACATTGTGTCATTTTGTGTACCTTGCACGTGATTGATCTGGTTATGCAAAGTACAGCGATGAATTTCCATGCACGTCCAGCCTCTTACCCTGTGGTTTTGGTCTTCTTTTTTAGACAAGTCAGCTTGTGGTGCAAACAACTTAAATAAAATAATGCACTTGTGCAAGTAGGGGCAAGTGAGTTTGAAGAGGTATTTTTCTTGCTGGGAGTATCCCAGCACAAATGTTTTAATTATTTTTGGAAGTGAGCACATTGTGAGACAAACTACAATAGTTATTGATTATTGGGACCATAAACATTGTGCGCTGATTTAACCCTACAACTCCCAATGCTGATTTTTAATTCTCCCTTCTAACTGCTACACATTCCCTTGTAAATAAGTGATGTGAACATGGTGCTAAATCAAGATAGCCGCTTTTACCTGATAAGTTTGAATATTCTGATCCCCTGTTTGCTGAAGAATGTATTGATATTGTAGGGAGAAGTCTCATGTTAATCACTTCTGCCAGTCAAGTGGTTAAAGAATATTAAAAGTTCATTTTGCATCTTAAAAGCTAATAGCATAGTAACCTGTGTAGAAGTGTAATTGTTGTTTTTAATTTTTTGGTAGACACGTAAAAGCAGTAGCAGAATAGTAACTTTCCTCTTGTGTGTGGTGAAGAATGTATGGATGTTGTAGGGAGAATTTTTTATGTCAATCACTTCTGGGAGTTAAAGGGTTCAATGATACCAAAGCTGTATTTTGCATCCCAAAAGCTAATAGCATAGTAACCTGTGTAGAAGTGTAATTGTTGTTTTTATTTTTTGGTAGACATGTAAAAGCAGTAGCAAAAATAGTAACTTTATTTTTGTTTGTCCTTGGTTTCATCCGTAGGTGACAGGAGACATTGTGTGCTCTTTGGTAATGGGTGACTTAAACAGCCATGGATTGGCGAAGGTATTTTGTTTGCAATGTCAAATAGTCTGAGTTGTGGCTCTGAAAAATGTGAGCACTCTCTCTATGGCCCCATGATTAACGAGCCTTCTCTTTATCTTGATAGAGGCTGTAAGTTTTGTGCAGGATTAAGTTTCATATGATAATTTTACAATCATTTGACCTTTGATTTGCACAGTTACTTGTTGGTTCAGAAGACTTTGACATGAGAGTGTTTAAAGATGATGAGATGATTGTAGAGATGACTGGAACTGAGGTGGGCGCATCTAGCTCTTTTGGGGAAGGTATTTTACATCCAGGTATTAATTCATACTGAATTTTCTTTTGAAGCTTTCAGATCTGAAATGGAGGACTGCAATTGAGGCTCACATTTGAGGCATTGTGTTCAGGCTCTCAGTTCAAGCGCATCTTCCAGGCTTTTAGTTCATGTTCCGAAGTCATGGGGTGAGGAGTGGCTGCAATGGGTGCAAAATATGTTTTCACTATAACGCTGTGTAGTGTTTAGGACTCTAAGACTGAGGCCTTTTGGAAAGACGTCTTGCAGACCCTTTGGGGCACTGTCAACATTTTGGACCGCATCATTGAACATGTCGTCATCTAAAGCTGTTTGTTTAGATTCTCCACCAATATGCACCTATGAAAGTATTTAAAGCCAAATGCAAGAAATCACATGTTATTAGTGCCGAAAGTGGAGAGGCGATGTTGAAATGTGATGACTGCTGTAAGAATACCAGTATGATGATGAATCTTACTGACTAGGAGACGTGTAGGATCCTGAAACAAGATGTGAAGTCTAACCTTGACACAACTGAGGCAAAACATGTTCAAGAGGAAATTACCAGCAATTTGTCCACAAAAGCTTTACTATGCAAAATTGTTCCTTGTTGTCTCAACTCGGATCCTGAAGAGGTCGCTAATTCTTTCAAGATGTACTTTGCTTCAGTTGGTGGAACAGCTTCAACCAAAGGAAAGCAGCTACCTTTTAACCATGACTTATCCCTTTACCCCTTGACATCTCAAGAACCTCCCTTCTGTCCATTGACAGACAATAACGCTCGGCCTAGGTTCACCTTTCAAGGCATCTCAGCTGACACATTGTTGGACATCATCACTGGAATGCCCAACAATAAAGCCCCTGGTTGTGGTAAAATCGGTGTTAATGTTATCAAATGTGTCCTGCCGCATATCCTGCATGTAATTACCGAGATATTTAACCATTTTCTCACACCTGGTTGCTTTCCAAAGGACTGGAAAATAGCAGAGGTGGCGTCTCACCCTAAACATGGTGATCATGAAGAGTCAGTAACATCCACCTCACGTCACTGTTGCCAGTCTTATCTGAGGTCTGGGAACTCGTTGTCCACGACCAGTTTGTCTGCTGTTTGACCTTAAACAAGAGGATGACCATCCACCAAAGTGGCAATAAATAGCATCATTCCACTAAAACACTCGGTCTCCTTTTTACCAGTCACCTGTTAAGTGCAGTTGACGAAAGAAAAGGTGACTGGCATCTCTATGCTTGACCTAAGTAAAACATTTGATGGTACTCAACATAAGATCCTGTTGGCCAAGCTCAATACCCTCGATGTTTCCCCAGAGGCCTTATCCTGGTTTGAAAGCTACCACACAGATAGACAGCAGTTTGTGCAAATAAATAGTTCCAGATCTAACCCATTAACGTTCAGTCATGGTGTCACCCAGGGTTCAATTGTGGGGACCCTTGCTATTTGATCTCTACACAAACGATTTGCAATCTGTCTGAAGCACCTGAAATGTGGAATCCAAAGTAGATGACTCCAAGCTCTAACTCTCCTTTGCAAGTAAAGACACATTAGCTGGAGTTACAGACCTCAAGTCAAATCTTGTGTGGGTTGCTTCCCAGTGCTTTACCAACGGGTTATTTATCAATCCCAGTAAAACCAAGTTCTGCGTCTTTGGTTCTTGTAGGATGCTTTCGAAGACATCAATCCCTACTCTGACATTCCTCAATCCTCAAAAACATCTCACAGCTGAGAATTCCATACAGGATCTTGGCGTAATACTGGACAGTGGTCTGACCTTCAGCCAACACATTGAATCTCCAGCTTCTGAGCTAAGGAATAAACTTTCCATGATACGTAGGATAAAGCACCTCTTTGATAAATCTACCTTATTAACCATCATTTACTCTCTACTCTTCAGTAAATTGTTCTATTGTTCTATGGTATGGTCAGGAACAGTCTCTTTTGTGGCAAAAGGAAGTTTGATCATATTATCCCGGCAATGACACAGCTCAAGCTTCTTCCTGTAACTGACCCTCTTCACATCAGGGAGGCTACAATGATGTTTGAAATCAGGAATAACTTAGCTCCCCAGTATTTAACCGAGCTTTATCAGATTCGTTCTAAGGTCACAGATATGATACCAGGAACAAAGACAGCTTAAACCTACCCAAATGCCGCACCTCACTCACACAACAATCCTTTAGAAACTGTGGAGCAAGAGTGGGGAACACTATTCCATCTAATATCTAGTCTAGTCTCAGTGTAAGGTTATTGAAGTTTAACTTAAAGAAATATTTATTGTCCAAATTGTTAAATAGCTAGTTTATAATCATTGTCATCCTTAAGTAATATCATTGTTCTAGTAGTTGATACTTCGTAAGTCTCTACTGTATTATTGTTCATATCATGATGATAACTTATCCAGAAGATCCCCTCGGAGAGGGCTGATAAAGTCTTTGTTTGTTTGTTGGTGAAATTAGCTAGGAGGTGTGAAAAAGGTGGAACTGGTTAGGACATCTACTGAGGAGGGAGGTTGTGAATGACTGTTTTAGGGCATTGGGGTGGAAACCAAAAGGTCGAATGGGGAGAGGAAGACCAAAGAACACTTGAATAAGGTCTGTTGAAAGAGAGAAAGAAAAAGGGCAGGGTAGAAGAGCTGGAGTGTGGCCAAGGCGGAAGCACGTAATGGGGGGGAGAGGGTGAGGTGGACAATTTGACGCCCTTATGCTGATCATGACGATGAGTTACTAGAGGTGCTTTGCTGACTTGAGGTACTTAAGTTACTTTAAAGGCTTCACTTACTCCACGTGCTTTACTTTGGTTGTTTCACTTAGATGCCTCAAGTACTTGAAGGACCTTACTTGAGGTGCTGTACTTACTGAATGTGCTTTACTTTCTTGAGATCCTTCACCTACTTGAGCCGCTTTAGTTACTTGAGATGCCTCAATTACTAGACGTACTTGACTTACTACACGTGCTTTACTTACTTTAGGTACTTTACTCGCTTCAGGTACTTTACTTATTGTAGGTGCTTTTGTTACCTGAGATCCCTCACTTTTTAAGGTACTTTACTTGCTTCAGGAAGTGTATTTTATTCAGGTTCTTTATTTACTTGGGGTGTTTTCCTTTCTTCCTGTGCTTTACTCACTTGAGTTGCTTTTCCCACTTTGAGGTTCTTTCCGGTCTTTTTTCCTTCATGTGCCTTACTTCAGACTCTTTACTTACTTGAGGTGTTTGACTTTGAGAAATAGATGTAGATGTTGATTTTAATGAGGGTCCGTGCTACTTTGATTGAAGTTCTGTTGTACGTTACTGGAAGTGAACTTCAAGGTGGTCTTCTGCTGTGAATGAATTGCTACTTTTCCTTTGGAGGAATGTTTTTGGAGAAGGATCAACAGCAACTGAGTTCTTTGATGTTGCTGGTGCCAATGTTTGGCAGGGTATTTTCGGTAGTTGGCTCTTCATCAATACTAAGTAAGTCTCGTACTCCCAGACTCTCTGTTTTCTTGTTTATTATCCGCACAATAACTCACTAGGAGGACTCATAAGTGACAATAAACTCTAGACAACTCCTACTGAAACTGGCCTTTTTTTTGTTGTGTCGGGTTGTCTGATTTTGCTTGCATGTGTTCTGCTTGCAATTTTTCGACAATTCTCTGAGCAGCCGTTTGAGCCACATTTGGTCTTGGTCTTTGACTTATTCAGTTAATTTCTCTCCTCCCCTCATGAGGCTGGACAATAGTTTCAGCTGCTCCTATTTCCACGGGCAAACCAGCTGGAGTGCCTGCTCAATCTTGTGTCCTTTGTGAGAGAACATTACCCCTTTTTCCACTCCCCACGGTTCTTCTCTTGTCCAACGGCAAGTAAAATCTCTCCAACTTCAGGCATACCTCCTCTCTCCTTGTTAAGCCTGTGGCTTTCCATTAGGCCGTACATGCACTTTCTTGTCCAGCATTTCTATGCGTGGTCTTCAGCATCTTCTAGCTGCTTGGTCATCCTTGTTAGCCTCTCTGCACCTTAGCCTTCAGTGTCGTCCACTGGATACACATTTCGTCCCCACAGGATCATGTTTGGGGAAAGCTCTTCCTCCTCCCTCCTTCTGGTTGAACATACATCATGGGGGGTGAGGAATTATAGTCAGATTTCTTTCAACATCCACGAGGACTGCTTCAAACACTTCATAGGAAAGATGTGACCTTGGTAAGGTCTTGTGTAGTGTTTTCTTGATCTCCTTGATCAGTCTCTCACACATTCTTCACCACCAGGGTGACTTTGCAAGGTAAAACTTCTGACTTATGTTCTCACGTGCTAGGTAATTCTGCAGCTTGTCACCTTTCCCAACAATCTTGATTTAGTCTCTGTGACCTTAAACACTTTGGCATTATCCATGACGATGATGCAAGTCTGGTTTGATGCGTGACAAGGGCATTAAGGTTGTTCTTGAATTTGTCTGCTCTTTGGGTACTTGCAACTTCTAAATGAACTGCTCTGGAGCTGGCACAAGTGAAAATAATAACATACCACTTTCCTTCTTCTTTCTCGCCAAGCTTGTAACTGAACAGTCTGGCAAACTCTACTGTTGTCACCTCAAATGGTCTGCTGCGCTACGTTCTGTATCTTGGAAAGGCACTTGTTGACAGTACTCTGGTTAGTTTGGTAGAGAGTACTTTGCAGACATTGCACTTCTTAATGACCTTCTGGACTAGCCTCATCTTTGGTACCCACAAACTCTCTCTCCCACTTGCCATCATGGTTGCAGTGCCAAGATGCACGACCTGATTATGTGTGTGTGCAAGAATCTTCTCAGGAAGTGGTCCTCCAGGAAGCTACGTGAACCTGTATCCTTTAATTCTGCCTTCGCACTTGAGAACACCTGTATGCTCATCTTTAATTAGCTTTCATCCTGGGGACTATGGACATGCTTCATCTCCTTTGTGAAGTCTTTTCACCCCGTAGTTACGTGCAGTGATGATTTTGTCAGTCTGTAACGGACGTGACATTTTCTTTAAGTTGTTTCTCCTCACTTTGCAGTTGCTGATGAACCTTAACACCCATGCTGCTACTCACATTGTTCACCAGTAGGTACTTCTCTCAAGCAACACGTCCTGCTCATCCAGCTTGCGCTTTCGTGTGCAAAGAGCTGCCTCTTGAGTGGCCTTCCTCTCTTTATCTGTGTCTTTGGTGCTGTTCAGCCTTGGCTGCTGTGGCTACTCCATCTTGTCTAAGAGTCAATCTGGACATTCAAACCATTTTCCTCTTTCCATCTTTGCAATGGTTGCTCCTCTGCCCTCCAAGGTCTGCCAGATTTAAATCTAACGGGCAGTACTTCCAAGTGATGCTACCTGGAGCAGTGGTTTCTGCTTTCTTCAATCTGTTGGCCACGAACACCCTCTGTCCCCTACCAGCTTATCCACTACAAGGCTACCATACTGTCCATCTGAATGGTGACTTACGTGACGAGCCATCACTGGAGAGCAGTGGAAAGACTCTTTGCCATGCTCACTACCATATGACCACTCCTAAGCTCCAGTCTGGTTGTCGAAGTATTTCTCTTTGATACTCTTGACTTTGATCTTAGGAGCCTTTTGACCATGCCTGCCCTTGTGCTACGACCGCAAAAGCTGCACAACATACTTAAATGCTGGAATATGTGAAAAGATGTAAATGGACTGCCTCCACTTCTCCAATGAATGTAGCAACGCTTCTAGGTAGTCACTTCTCTAGGTTGCTTTAGCCACCTCTGCCCTTGGTCCTTCAAGGGAGTGGAGACTACTACATTCTAGCTCTTCTTCATGTCTTATCCTTCTCGATAGATAAGCTTTCCTTCAGCCACAGTGGGCGAGATTATCGCAAGTGGGCCATACAGAGTTCCTAAGTAACTAAGGATAGTCGCTTAGTCACAGGCTGCTTCTGTGGAAAGGACTTTGTAAGTAGCTCCAGTGTTTCATCATCTTTGCTCCAAGTGTGTCTAAGACTCTTGCCTGGGTTTGGCATGTTTTCACTCTTAAGAGGTTTTACATTGGATTGCCACTTATGAACTGGGAACTTAGCTGACTCAAGTATGAGAGTCCTTTCTTCTTTAAACTGCACAAGCTTCTCCTGATCTCCCCTTATTTTCATGAGATTGTCAGTGCAAGTGTTCTCCTTGAGTGCTCTCATTGTATGTTCAAATTATGGCCCTTGCTTCTCAAAGTGACGTTGCAGAGTGGCTCACGGCAAGAAGGGGCTTGCTTCAACTGCAGTCTGTACTTGGGTAGTCTTAATGCTAGTCTAATCCTTTGACATTGAACAGGAAACTGATCGAATCTCTGCCATACTCTCTAACACTTATCTGCAGAAATGCCCTCTCGATGTGTCCAAGAAGTGGATTAGTTGGCATTCACGGTCTAATAAGTCGATGCTGTTAGCCAAGGGGCGGGGCTTAACACTCGTGTCGAACACCATGCAAACCTTTGTGGTGACTGCACTTTGCTTTGGTGCCTTCTCGATTACTGCTGTTCTGATTTGCTCTTCCACAATGCCCCCACATTTCTCTTTTTTTAGCTTCTCATATCTAGAAAGTTTTCTCTTCACATTCTGAAGACACTGTGCTTCATTTCTTATTTGTCTTTGAGAATGTCACTCCAGGAATGCAAGGGGAGCTGACCTGGTACCTCCAGTCCTCTCATCACACAACACTCTCTTTGAAGTCACACAGAATGTCCAACTGATAATTTTTAGCTGGCTCCTCAACTGCCAGTACATCCAAGCTTGTACAGTTTCTCGTAGTCACTCACCTCTCTCAGGCACATGCAGGTCCTGCCACTCGCCTATTCATCTTTATCATGACCCACCCAAGCGAAAGTTGTGTCCTCTAGCAGGGGCTATCCTGCTTCCCTTTGAACAATCTCTGTCTCTATTCTGCTGTAAACACCAGCTCCAGGAATGAAATGTATCTGGTGCTCTCATGTAGATACCATGTAGAAGCTCTTGTCCTGCACATGCGAGTAGTTCCACTTCAGCTGGTTCATGTCTGGCCTTCTCACAGAAACAAAATGAGCTAATTTCGGGCCAGGGAATTTAAATTTGTTCCGAAGATCTTCCATCCAGAGACCTAATGTGGGAATCAAAGATTGGCATGGACTGGACTTTGGTTCCATTGACTGTCAAGATCTTGCGCATCTCGTGACCTATTTGGTTTAACTTTAACAAGTGGACTTGCCCCTAATGCTGACTGAAACAATTGTAGGAAGCACTCTCTTCTCCAAGTAATTAGTGTAGCCTGTTAGTGATGCTGTGTTTGGGCTGCTGCTGTTTCTCCTCTCCTGTCTATCACATATGCTGGTATGATGCCTGTATTTGCACTTTACACGACCATGCGTAAGGCATTGGTCTGCTCTGTGGTTTGAACACCTGCAATTAAAACACAGATGAAGTACTTCTTCGAGTCCACCAATGCAGTTACTCTGGTACAGTTCACACTTAAGTGATCATGTGTTTGGTACAAAGGGCAATATGGCTTCTGCTTGTCTCCTGTCTTCTGTGCGAACAGGTGCTTCAATCAAATCTTCCATGGACCATTCTTCCCAATTGTCATCCACTAGATTAGGTTTGACGCGAGACAATTCGTAATTTTTGAGCTTCCTGCAGGGTTTGAAGTGCATCATAGTTCCTGCTAAGTCTCTTATAAAATTCTTGAACCCTGAAGTAATTCAATCCTTTGACTGAGAACAAATAAGGATTTTATCCATGTTTTCATCGACAACGACCTTTGTATGCCCATGTTCCTTTTATAAGCAATCCCACATAGTCTTGTAACCAACAGTTCCAGGCTTTAGGTATGCTATTCCGTCTCTGACCTTCGGGCCAACAGAATGTAGAAGATACAGCAATTTCTCTTTGATGGAAATCAACTTGGCATCAACTTGTATATGAAACATGTTTTCAAATCTCAACTGTGTAATCCTAAATTTTGGTCATTTTGTAATGCTGGAAACAGGGTTTTTCTCTGTCTCTAATTTCTTGTCCACTACACGTAATTCTCCTGCGAGTTTTCCCTTTCCACAACTCGCACTCGTGCTCCTGTTGTCTTTTACTCAGGTGGCAGAAACGGTGCTCATCTTCCGCCCATGGCTTCAAATCTTCTCTCCCTTGTCTAGTTTCCTCTCCTCAATTACCTAAACACCCTCTCAGCCTCTCCTTGTTGCTAACCAATGCAGCACACTTGGATTTGATATCTTTCTTCCACTTGCTCACAGGTCAAATCGACATTCCCCGATCAATTTTCAACTCTTTGGCTTGGGAAACAAGGTCGGACAGCTTTGCGATAGTAGTCTCAGCTCGTTTCTTGACGATTTCCATCTTGGTACAATCCTCCAAGCAGCACTTTAGCTTGTTGATTTCCTTGTCGGCTTCTTTTATAATATAATGCTGGTCATTACTCTCTTACTTGCCTTCGCTTGTGGTTGATGGCTTGGCTTCTGACTCTCTCAGTGGCGATATAGTTTCCACAGTGATATTGGTCATGGCACCAAGGTGAGCTGTTCTTCACATCAGTATGCAAAACTCATGGATTCTTGCTTCTTTTCTTGGTTATTCTCTGCACCATACCTCACCAACAGGTGCGAAAACTTGCTATCTTTTTTTTGCATCTAGTTGTCTGATTGTGCTCAAACATCTTTGTCACCCTATTTGGTATTACCTGCAAATGTCAGAAACTGAGGTTTGCGGGGGTGAGTTGAACAAAACTGTTGTACAATGGCTGAACTGGAGTGATAGTAGACTGCCTTTCTTCTTTGGGTGTCTTGACATAGCATTTCTCCTGTGAAGCTTTTACCCTCGCTTAATCAGAGAAGGCTGACCTTGGGCACAGTTAAATGCAGATAGTTAAGCTACAAGGTTAAGCTGTAGGTCCTAAGTAGGGTTCATGCAGTTTTGATTGAAGTTATGTTGTACAGTACTAGAAGTGAACTTCATAGTTGTCTCGCACTGTGAAAAAAATGCTACTTTTCCTTCGAAGGAAAGATTTTTGCAGAAGGAACACCAGTAATTGGGTTTTTTCAATGTTACTGGTGCCAAAGATGTTTGAAGGTGATTCTTTGGGAGTTGCCCCTTGAAGACCAAGGACCACTTGAGGAAGGACTGTCAAAAGAGAGGAAACAAGGGAGGGTGGAAGAGCTGGAATGTGGCCAAGGCAGCAGCACGCAACAGGGAGCACTAGGCAGACAATGTGATGTCTTTTACACCTAATAGTGCAACAGACCATGATGACCATGAGCATGACTTACGTGAGGTAATTTACTGACCTGAGGTGCTTCAAATATTTCATGTGCTTTACTTACCTCAGCTGCTTTACTCAGATGCTTCAAGTTCTTAAAGCATCTCGGTGAAGCACCAAAAGCACCTTACTTGAGAAGCTCTGGTTACCAAATGTGCTTTACTTTCTTGAAATCCCTCACCCACTTGAGCTGCTTTACTTACTTAACTTGCTTTAGTTGCTTCAGTTGCATCCCAGGTGCCTTAGGGCTCAGGTGGCCATTTTGTAGACAAGAAAGAAAAATTATCTGAAAATTATGCAGAATTTCTCATAGTCACATTTCCATACATCTTCCTAAAAGCAGTCCTCCTGATGAAGGTTTCTGAAAGAAAAAAGTGCACTCTTTAATTCCATACTCAGATTAACAGCGCCCTCTTCCCCTCAGATAGGCACCCTTCCCCTCTCGTCGACAATACCCTGAGTTTATTTAAGTACAATTAACTATAATATTAATTATTTCTAGATTTCTGATGGAGCAAATGAAATTGGGACAGGTAGACTTGGATCTTTTGAGAATCCTTTGGGATAGAGGGTGGAAATTGTTGAATTGGAGGATTTAGACTATGAAGGGAACGACAAAGTCTGGACAGTAAGTATTGGCAATTGAAAATTGAATACAACTGGATGCTGGTCACCTTATAGAGCAAGACCTGCGGGTGGCAGGGGAGGGGTGATAGGGGAAGGGGTTTTATGACACTGTTGTGGAGATGCAGCCTCTCACAGTAATTTCTGCATTCAGATAGGATAGACTTGACCTTACTCGTGCCCTCAGACAACGGAAAAATGGGCAATGAATTACGATTTTGCATCCAGACATTTCATCAACCATTTTTCCTTATTTATTAATGGAAATAAGTACCAGTCACAGAAAGTACAGTGTGTCATTTTGTGTCCCTTACACGTGATTGATTTGGTTACACAAAGTAGAGCCATAAATCTCCATGTAAGTCCAGCCTCTTACCCTGTGGTTTTCATGGCCTTTTTTGGACAAGTCAGCTTGTGGTGCAAACAGGTCAAATAAAAAATACACTTCTTCAAGTAGGGGCGCGTGAGTTTAAAGAGGTATTTTTCTTGCTCTGAGTATCAATCACAAATGTTGCAATTATTTTTGGAATTAAGCAAATTGTGAGGCAATAATAGCTATTGACTATTGGGACCATAAACATTATGCCCTGATTTAGCCCTTTGACTCCCAAGATCTGATTGTTAATTCTCCCCCTTAGCTGCTACACATTTCCCTGTAAATTAGTTGTGAGAACGTGGTTCTCAATCAGGATAGGACCTTCTACCTGATAAGTTTGAATATTCTGATAACCTGTTTGCTAAAGAATGTATGGATATAGCATCAAAATCTAATAGCATAGTAACCTGTGTAGAAGTGTAATTGTTCTTTCTGATTTATTGGTAGACATGTAAAAGCAGTAGCAAAAATAGTACTTGTATTTTTGTGTCTCATTGGTTGCATCCATAGGTGACAGGAGACAATGTGTGCTCTTTGGTAATGAGTGATTTAAACAGCCATGGATTGACGGAGGTATTTTGTTTGCAATGTCGAAATGTCAAATTGTCTGAATAGTGGCTCTTAAGAATGTGAGCACTCTATCTAGGTCCCCAAGATTAACGAGCCTTCTCTTTATCTTGATAGGGAATAACTTTTGTGCAGGATTAAGATTACATTTGATAATTTTACAATCATTTGACCTTTGATTTTCACAGTTACTTGTTAGTTCAGAAGACTTTGACATGAGAGTGTTTAAAGATGATGAGATGATTGCAGAGAGGACTGGTACTGAGGTGAGCACATCTAGCTCTTTTGAAGAAGCTATTTTACATCCAGCTATTAAAGCCATGCTGAATTTGCTTTTGAAGCTTTTGGATCTGAAATTGAGGCCCGCAATCGGGGCTCACATTTGAGGCATTGTGCTCAGGCCTAACAGGTCAAGCACACCGAGAAGGCTTCCAGTTCATGTTTCGAGGTCAGGTTGCAAGGTCATGTCATGTTCCACGGTCATCTTCCATGGTCATGTTCCATGGTCATGTATGGCGGTAATGGTCAGAGGTCATGATCCAAGCTCATGTTTCCAGGCCATGGTCCAAGCTCATGCTTTGCTTTCATGTTCCACAGTCATGTTATGTGAGGTATCCAGTCAAGTTGCCGACGGTTCAACTCACCAATGCCAACTCGCCGACGTGTAAAATCGAGTAGAGACATTGGCGAGTTGGTCTTCAATCCAGTACAACAAATTAGAAGATAGACATATAGAAAAGGAAAAGATATTTAGTGAGAAAAGAATTTTGTTTTCTTCCGACAAATTTTATAAGGATCTCACGGCGAATAAAGCGAGGTAAACATCGCCAATGAATATAAAAGCTCCAGATGCGAACGAGTTATTGTGTGACAATAGTGTACAGACTCATCCTGTTGGTCGATCAGATTATTTTATGAAAACTTGGCTTTCTAGACAAGATCTTTAGTAAAAAACAATTACTTTTATTTCCAACAAAGTTTATAAGGATCTCAAGGCGAAGAAAGCAAGGTAAACATCGCCAATGACCGAAAAAGCTTTAGACGAGAATGAGTTATTGTGTGACAACAACAATGTAAAGACTCATCGTGTCAATCGGTCAGATTTTTACAAAAAAACTTGGCTTTCTAGACAAGATCTAAAGTACCCATGATTAACGAGCCTTCTCTTAATCTTGATAGAGACTGAAAGTTTTGTGGAAGATTAGGTTTACATTTGATAATTTTACATTCATTTGACCTTTGATTTGCACAGTTGTTGGTTAAGAAGACTTTGACATGAGAGTGTTTAAAGATGATGAGATGATTGCAGAGACAACTGGAACTGAGGTGGGCGCATCTAGCTCTTTTTTGAAGAAGCTATTCTACATCCATTTATGAATTCATACTGAATTTACTTTTCAAGCTTTCAGGTCTGAAATCGAGGACTGCAAGAGGGGTTCACATTTGAGGCATTGCACTCAGGATCTCAGTTCAAGCGCACTGTGCAGGCTTCCAGTTGATGTTACGAGTTCATGTTGCAAGGTCATGTTGCAAGGGCATTGTGTGAGGTCATGTTCCAGTTTCATGTTCTACGGTTGTGTTCCCCGGTGTTGTATTGCAGTAATGGTCCCAGGTCATGGTCAGAGGTCACATTCTGAGCTGATGTTCCCAGGCCATGGTCCAAAGTCATCCTTTGGTGTCATGTTCCACGGTCATGTGGCGTGGTCATTTACGGCAGTAATGGTCTGTGGTCATGGTCCGAGGTCATTGTCTGAGATCATGTTCCAACGCCATGGTTGAAGGTCATGCTCTGCTCTCATGTTCCATGGTCATGTTCCATGGTTATGTACAGCGGTAATGGTCCAAGGTCTTGTTGCAAGGTCATGTCCCAAGGTGATGTTCTGAGGTCATGTTCAGAGTTGCAAGAAATGGCTTGTCATGACACTGAGAGTGGCACTTTGAACATCAACTGAAAAGTTTGTGCTTTTTTTTTGCTGGCCCCGGAACACTGCTGGATGTGACACACTTCTTGCTGAAACACCCACACACTTCTTGGCCTCCAATGTGGGGAAGAATTCTAACCTGGTTTATGAAGATGTAAGTGACAGAGGGACAATACTGACCAAGGGCTTAGGTTACGATTTGGTAGACAAGAAAGAAAAACAGTAGGAAATTATGCAGAATTTCTCCTGGTCACCTTGCCATAGGTCCTCATAAAAGCACTCCTCCTGAATAAGTTTTCTGAAAATACCTTTAGGGTTGAAAAGAGTGCCCTTTCCTTTAGAAAATCAGCTTAACAGCACCCTCTTCCCCTTTGAATAGGTACTCCTTCTATCTCCTCGACCATACCTTGAGTTTATTTATGTGCAATGAACTATACTATTAAAAAAGACTGAAAGACTGCTAGTAAAATGTAAAAAGGAACTTGGTATGTTAGCCAAAAATTTTCTAGGGGAAAAAGAAGAATAGAAATGAAAAGTGCTGTATGTAGTGAAATGAAAAGGTCGGTTAGTACTAGGTGCAGTGGTATAAACATTTACAGGTGTTGAAAGTTAATTTTCATGGTGCAAGTTGCTCTCCCTGTTGATTATTTTTAGATTGCTGATGGAGCAAATGCAATTGTGAGAGGTAGACTTGGATCTATTGAGAATCTTTTGGGATTGATGGTGGAAATAGTTCTATTGGAGGATTTGGATGATGAAGGGAATGACAGATCCTGGAAAGTAAGTATTGACAAGTGTAAATTGAATTCAACAGGGTACTGGACACCTTATACTGGGACACCTGCGGGTGGTGAGGGAAGGGTGATGGGGGGAGGGGTTTTATTACATCTGTTGTGGAGATACAGCCTATCTCAGTAATTTCTGCTCTTTTCTTTCTTCTCGTGCCCCTAGACGACAGAAAAATGGGCAATGAAATATGATTTTGAGTCGAGACATTTAACGAACCAGTTTTCCTTATTTATAAATGGAAGTAGGTACTAGTCACAGAAATTGAAGTGTGTGATTTGGTGTACCTTACAAGTGTATGATTTGGCTACGCAACGTACAGCCATGAATTTCCATGCAAGTCCAGCCTCTTACCCTGTGGTTTTGATCTTTTTTGGGGGAAAAGTGAGCTTGTGGTATGAATAAGTTATATAATTAATGCACTTGTGAAAGTAGGGGGAAGTGAGTAAGCATTGCAGGTGTTGCAATTATGTTTGGGAGTGAGCATATTGTGACACAAACCATAATAGTTATTGATTATTGGGACCGTAAACATTATTCGTTGATTTAACCCTTTAATTCCCAAGATTGGATTGTTAATTCTCCCCTGCAGCTGCTACACATTTTCTTTTTAAAATTAGATATGAGAACTTGGTGCTAGATCAAGATAGCAGCTGCTACCTGATAACTTCGAATATTCTGATCTCATGTTAGGTGAAGAATGTATGGATGTTGTAGGGAGAATTTGAATGTCAGTCACTTCTGGGAGTTAAAGGGTTCAATGATATTAAAGGTGTATTTTGCATCCCAAAAGCTTATAGGATAGTAACCCGTGTAGAAGTGTAATTGTTGTTTTTCATTTTTCGGTAGACATGTAAAAGCAGAACAAAAAAATAGTAACTTTATTTTTTCCCCCCTTTGCGCTCTTTGGTAATGGGTGACTTAAACAGCCATGGATTGGCGAAGGTATTTTCTTTGCAATGTCAAATAGTCTGACTTGTGGCTCTGAAAAATGTGAGCACTCTATCTATGGCCCCATGATTAACGAGCCTTCTCTTTATCTTGATAGAGATTGTAAGTTTTGTGCAGGATTAAGTTTGCATATGATAATTTTACAATCATTTGACCTTTGATTTGCACAGTGACTTGTTGGTTCAGAAGACTTTGACATGAGAGTGTTTAAAGATGATGAGATGATTGAAGAGATAACTGGAACTGAGGTGGGCGCATCTAGCTCTTTTGAGGAAGCTATTTTACATCCAGCTATTAATTTATACTGAATTTGCTTTTGAAGCTTTCAGATCTGAAATGGAGAACTGCAATTGAGGTTCGCATTTGAGGCATTGTGTTCAGGCTTTCAGTTCAAGCACACCGTCCAGGCCTTCCGTTCATGTTCCGAAGTCATGGGGTGAGGAGTGGCTGCAAAAATATGTTTTCACTACAACGCCTTGTAGTGTTAAGGACTCTAAGACTGAGGCCTTCTGGAAAGACGTCTTGGAGACCCATTGGGGCACTGTCAGCATTTTGGACCTCATCAGTGAGCATGTCGTCATCTAAAGTTTTTTGTTGAGATTCTCCACCAACATCTACCTATGAAATTATTTAAAGCCAAATGGTAGAAATCACATGTTATTAGTGCCGAAAGTAGAGAGCTGATGTTGAAATGTGATGACTGCTGTAAGCATACCGGTATGACAATGAATCTTACTGACTGGGAGATGTGTAGGATCCTGAAAGAAGATGTGAAGTCTAACCTCTACGCAACTGAGGCAAAACATGTTCAAGAGGAAATTATCAGCAATTTGTCCACAAAAGCGTTACTACGCAAAATTGTTCCTTGTTGTCTCAACTCGCATGGTAGTTCCAACCTGCAGTACTCAAAGGATCCTTTGGAGGTTGCTAATTCTTTTAACAGGTACTTTGTTTCAGTTGGTGGAACAGCTGCAAGCAAAGGAAAGCAGCTGGCTTTTAGCCATGGCTTACCCCTTCGCCCCTTGACATCTCAAGAACCTCCCTTCTGTCCATTGACAGAGAATGACGCACGGCCTAGGTTCACCTTTCAAGGCATCTCAGATAACACAGTGTAGGACATCATCACTGGAATGCCCAACAATAAAGTCCCTGGTTAAGATAAAATTGGTGTTAATGTTATCAAAGGTGTCCTGCCACATATCCTGCATGTAATTACTGAGATATTTAACTATTTTCTCACACCTGGTTGCTTTCCAAAGGAATGGAAAGTAACGTAGGTGGTGTCTCACCCTAAACATGGTGATCATGAAGAGCCAATAACATCCACCTGATGTCATTGTTGCCAGTCTTATCTGAGGTCTGGGAACTCGTTGTCCACGACCAGTTTGTCTGCTGTTTGACCTTAAACAACAGGATGTCCATCCACCAAAGTGGCAATAAACAGCATCATTCCACTAAAACACTTGGTCTCCTTTTTACCAGTCACTTGTAAAGTGCAGTTGACGAAAAAAAAGGTGACTGGCATCTCTATGCTTGACCTAAGTAAAACATTTGATAGTACTCAACATAAGATCCTGTTGGCCAAGCTCAATACCCTCGATGTTTCCTCATAGGCCCTATCCTGGTTTGAAAGCTGCCACACAGACAGACAGCAGTTTGTGCAAATAAATAGTTCCAGATCTAACCCATTAACGGTCAGTCATGGTGTCACCCAGGGTTCAATTTTGAGGACCCTCTTATTTGATCTCTACACAAACGATTTGCAATCTGTCTGAAGCACCTGAAATGTGGAATCCTAAGTAGATGACTCCAAGCTCTAACTCTCCTTTGCAAGTAAAGACACATTAGCTGGAGTTACAGACCTCAAATCAGATCTTGTGTGGGTTGCTTCCCAGTGCTTTACCGACAAGTTACTTACTAATCCCAGTAAAACCAAGTTCTGCGTCTTTGGTTCTGGGAGGATGCTTTGAAAAAGATCTCACAGCTGAGAATTCCATACAGGAGCTTGGCGTAATACTGGACAGTGGTCGGACCTTCAGCCAACACATTGAATCTCTGAATCTCTGATAAAGTCTTAGTTTGTTTGTTGGTGAAATTAGCTAGGAGGTGTGAAAAAGGTGGAACTGGTTAGGACATCAACTCAGGAGGGAGGTTGTGAACGACTGTTTTAGGGCATTGGGGTGGAAACCAAAAGGTCGAATGCGGAGAGGAAGACCAAAGAACACCTGGACAAGGTCTGTTGAAAGAGAGCGAGAAAAAAGGCAGGGTGGAAGAGCTGGAGTGTGGCCAAGGCAGAAGCATGTAATGGGGGGCGGGTGAGGTGGACAATTTGACGCCTTTATGCTGATCATGACGATAGCTGACTTGAAGTACTTAAGTTACTTCAATGCTTCACTTACTCCATGTGCTTTACTTTGGTTGCTTCACTTAGATGCCTCAAGTACTTGAAGGACCTTACTTGAGGTGCTGTACTTACTGAATGTGCTTTACTTTCTTGAGATCCTTCACCTACTTGAGCTGCTTTAGTTTCTTGAGATATTTCAATTACTAGAGGTACTTGACTTACTAGACGTGCTTTACCTAGTTTGGATACTTTACTCGCTTCAGGTACTTTACTTATTCTAGGTGCTTTTGTTACTTGAGATCCCTCACTTTTTTATGGTACTTTACTTGCTTCAGGAAGTGTATTTTCTTCAGGTTCGTTATTTACTTGGGGTGTTTTCCTTTCTTCCTGTGCTTTACTCACTTGAGTTACTTTTCCCGCTTGAGGTTCTTTCCTGTCTTTTTTTATCCTTCATGTGCCTTACTTACTTGAGATTGTTTACTTACTTGAGGTGTTTGACTTACTTTGAGAAATAGATGTAGATGTTGATTTTAATGAGGGTCCATGGTACTTTGATTGCAGTTCTGTTGCAAATTACTGGAAGTGAACTTCAAAGTTGTCTTGTGCTGTCAATGAATTGCTACTTTTCCTTTGGAGGAATGTTTTTGGAGAAGGAACAACAGCAACTGAGTTCTTTGATGTTGCTTGTGCCAAGGATGTTTGGCAGGGCGTTTTCGGTGGTTGGCTCTTCATCAAGAGCAAGTAACTCTCCTACTCACAGGCTCTCTGTTTTCTTGTTTATTCGCACAATAACTCACTAGGAGGACTCATAAGTGACAATAAACTCTAGACAACTCTTACTGGAAACTGGCCATTTTTGTCGTGTCGGTTTGTCTGATTTTGCTCACATGTGTTCTGCTTGCAATTGTTGGCAATTCTCTGAGCAGCCCTTTGAGCCACATTTGGTGTTGGTCTTTGACTTCTCAGGTTAATTTCTCTCCTCCTCTCATGAGGCTGGACAATAGTTTCAGCCACTCCTATTTCCAAGGGACAAACTAGCTGGAGTGGCTGCTCAATGTTGTGTGCTTTGTGCAAGAACACTACCCCCTTTTTCCACTCCCCACGGTTCTTCTCTTGTCCAACGGCAAGTAAAATCTCTCAACTTCAGGCATACCTTCTCTCTCCTTGTTAAGCCTGTGGCTTTCTTCAGCATCTTCTAGTTGCTTGGTCATCCTTGTTAGCCTCTCTGCATCTAAGCCTTCAATGTCGTCCACTGGATACACATTTCGTCCCCACAGGATCATGTTTGGAGAAAGCTCTTCTTCCTCCCTCCTGTTCAACAAACATGGGGGGGGGGGTGTGAGGAATTAGTCAGATTTCTTTAAACATCCACGAGGACTGCTTCAAACACTTCATAGGAAAGATGTGACCTCTGTAAGGTCTTGTGTAGTTTTTTCTTGATCTCCTTGATCAGTCTCTCACACATTCCTCCCCACCAGGGTGACTTTGCGAGGTAAAACGTCCCACTTATCTTCTCACGTGCTAGGTGATTCTGCAGCTTGTCACTTTTCCCAACAATCTTGATTCAGTCTGCTGTGACCTTAAACACTTTGGTATTATCCATGACGATGATGCAAGTCTGGTTTGATGCATGATGAAGGCATTAAGCTTGTTCTTGAATTTGTCTGCTCGTTGGGTACTTGCAATTTCTAAATGGACTGCTCTGGAGCTGGCACAGGTGAAAATAATAACATACCACTTTCCTTCTTCTTTCTTGCCAAGCTTGTAACTGAACAGTCTGGCAAACTCTACTGCGGTCACCTCAAATGGTCTGCTGCGCTACGTTCTGTATTCTGGAAAGGCACTTGTTGACAGTACTCTGGTTGGTTTGGTAGAGAGTACTTTGCAGACATTGCACTTCTTAATGACCTTCTGGACTTTAGCTCTCAACTTTGGTACGCACAAACTCTCTCTCGCACTTGCCATCGTGGTTGCTGTGGCAAGATGCATGACCTGATTGTGTGTGTGTGCGTGCAACAAGCTTCTCAGGAAGTGGTCCTCCAGGAAGGTACGTCTATACGTACGTATATCTAGAAAGTTTTCTCTTCACATTCTGAAGACACTGTGCTTCATTTCTTATTTGTCTTTGAGAATGTCACTCCAGGAATGCAAGGGGAGCTGACCTGGTACCTCCAGTCCTCTCGTCTCACAACACTCTCTTAGAAGTCACACAGAATGTCCAACTGATCATTTTCAGCTCGCTCCTCAACTGCCAGTACATCCAAGCTTGTACAGTTTCTCGTAGTCACTCACCTCTCTCAGGCACATGCAGGTCCTGCCACTCGCATATTCATCTTTACCATGACCCACCCAAGCGAAAGTTGTGTCCTCTAAGAGCGGCTTTCCTGCTTCCCTTTAAACAATCTCTGTCTTTTTTCTGCTGTGAACACCAGCTCCAGGAATGAAATGTATCTGGGGCTCTCGTGTAGATACCATGTAGAAGCTCTTGTCCTGCACATGCGAGTACTTCCACTTCAGCTGTTTCATGTCTGGCCTTCTCACAGTAACAAAATCAGCTAACTTCGAGCCAACGAATTTAAATTTGTTCCGAAGATCTTCCATCCAGAGACCTAATGTGGGAATCAAAGATTGGCATGGACCGGACTTTGGTTCCATTGACTGTAAAGATCTTGCGCATCTCGTGACCTATTTGCTTTAACTTTAACAACTCGACTGTTTCGGGTAAGATGAAGTTGTGCCCATAAGAACTTGCCCTTCAATTCTGACTGGAACAGTTGTAGGAAGCACTGCCTCCTCCAAGTAATAAGTGTAGCCTGTCAGTGATGCTGTGTTTGGGCTGCTGCTGTTTCTCCCCTCCTGTCTTTCACATATGCTGGTATGATGCCTGTATTTGCACTATACACGACCATGCATAAGGCATTGGTCTGCTCTGTGGTTTGAACACCTGCAATCAAAACAAAGATGAAGAACTTCTTCGAGTCCACCAATGCAGTTACTATGGTACAGTTCACACTTAAGTGATCATGTGTTTTGGTACAAAGGGCAACATGGCTTCTGCTTGTCTCCTGTCTTCTGTGCGAACAGGTGCTTCAATCAAATCTTCCATGGACCATTCTTCCTAATTGTCATTTACTAGATCAGGTTTGACGCGAGACAATTCGTAACTTTTGAGCTTCCTGCAGGGTTTGAAGTGCATCATAGTTCCTGCTAAGTCTCTTGTAAAATTCTTGAACCCTGAAGTAATGCAATCCTTTGACTGAGAACAAATAAAGATTTTATCCATGTTTTCATCGACAACGACCTTTGTATGCCCAGGTTCCTTTTATAGCCAATCCCACACAGTCCTGTAACCAACAGTTTCAGGCTTTAGGTATGCTATTCCCTCTCTGACCTTCAGGGCCAACAGAATGTAGAAGATACAGCAATTTCTCTTTGATGGAAATCAACTTGGCTTCAACTTGCATAAGAAACATGTTTTCAAATCTCAACTGTGTAATCTTCAATTTTGGTCATTTTGTAGTGCTGGAAACAGGGTTTTTCTCCGTCTCTAATTTCTTGTCCACTACACGTAATTCTCCTGCGAGTTTTCCCTTCCGCAACTTGCACTCGTGCTCCTCTTGTCTTTTACTCAGCTGGCATAAATGGTGCTCGTCTTCCACCCATTGCTTCAAATCTTCTCTCCCTCATCTAGTTTCCTCGCCTCGATTACCTAGAGACCCTCTCAGCCTCTCCTTGTTGCTAACCAATGCAGCGCACTTGGATTTGATATCTTTCTTCCACTTGCTCGCAGGTCAAATCGACAATCCCCAATCAATTTTCAACTCTTTGGCTAGGGAAGCAAGGTCAGACAGCTTTGGGATAGTGTTCTCAGCTCGTTTCTTGACGATTTCCATCTCAGTATAATCCTCCAAGCAGCACTTTAGCTTATTGATTTCCTTGTTGGCCTCTTTTATAATATAATGCTGGTCATTACTCTCTTTCTTCCCTTCGCTCGTGGTTGATGGCTTGGCTTCTGAATCTCTCAGTGGCGATATAGTTTCCACAGTGATCCTGGTCATGGCACCAAAGTGAGCTGTTCTTCACATCAGTATGCAAAACTCATGGATTCTTGCTTCTTTTCTCGTTTATTCTCTGCACCATAACTCACCAAGAGGTGAGAAAACTTGCTATCTTTTTTGCATCCAGTCATCTGATTGCGCTCGAACATGTTTGTTTACTATTTGGTAGTACCCGCAAATGTCAGAAACTGAGGGTGGTGGGGGTCAGTTGAACAAAACTGTTGTAGAATGGCTGAACTGGACTGACAGTACACTGCCTTTCTTCTTTGGGTGTCTTGATATAGCATTTATCCTGTGAAGCTTTAACCCTCGCTTAATCAGAGAAGGCTGACTCTGGGCACAGTTACAATGCAGATAGTTAAGCTACAAGGTTAAGCTGTAGGTCTTAAGAAGGGTTCATGCAACAAACAAAATGCTACTTTTCCTTTGAAGGAAAGGTTTTTGCAGAAGGAACACCGGTAATTGGGTTTTTTCAATGTTGCTGGAGCCAAAGATGTTTGAAGGTGATTTTTTGGGAGTTGGCCCTTCAAGACCAAAGACCACTTGGAGAAGGACTGTCGAAAGAGAGGAAACAAGGGAGGGTGGGAGAGCTGGAATGTGGCCAAGACAGCAGCACGCGACAGAGAGCACTAGGTGGACAATGTGATGTCTTTTACACCTACTAGTGCAGCAGACCATGATGACCATGAGCATGACTTACGTGAGGTAATTTACTGTCCTGAGGTGCTTCAAATATTTCATGTGCTTTACTTACCTCAGCTGCTTCACTTAGATGCTTCAAGTTCTTAAAGCATCTCGGTGAAACACCAAAAGCTCCTCACTTAAGAAGCTCTGGTTACCAAATGTGCTTTACTTTCTTGAGATCCCTCACCTACTTGAGCTGCTTTACTTATGAAACTTGCTTTAGTTGCTTCAGATGTATCACAGGTGCTTTACTGCCTCAGGGCTCAGTGGCCATTTTGTCGACAAGAAAGAAAAATATCCGAAAATTATGCAGAATTTCTCATAGTCACATTTCCATACATTTTCCTAAAAGCAGTCCTCCTGATTAAGGTTTCTGAAAGAAAAAAAAAAGCGCCCTTTAATTCAATATTCAGATTAACAGCGCCCTCTTCCCCTCAGATAGGAACCCTTCCCTCTCCTCGACCATACCCTGAGTTTATTTAAGTACAATTAACTATAATACTATTAATTATTTCGAGATTTCTGATGGAGCAATGTAATTGTGACAGGTAGACTAGGAGCGAGTGAGTTTGAAGAGGTATTTTTCTTGCTCTGAGTATCAATCAGAAATGTTGCCATTATTTTTGGAATTGAGCAAATTTTTAGGCAAACCATAATAGTTATTGATTATTGGGACCATAAATATTATGCCCTGATTTAGCCCTTTGACTACCCTGATCTGATTGTTAATTCTCCCCTGTAGCTGCTACACATTTCCTTGTAAATTAGTTATGAGAACGTGGTTCTCAATCAGGATAGGACCTTCTACCTGATAAGTTTGAATATTCTGATCACCTGTTTGCTAAAGAATATATGGATATTCTAGGGAGAAGTTTTATGTTAATCACTACTGGCAGTCAAATGGTCAAACAATATTAAGGGTTAATTTTTCATCTCAAAAGCTAATAGAATAGGAACCCATGTAGAATTGTAATTTTTGTTTTTGATTTTTTGGTAGACATGTAAAAGCAGGGGCAAAAGTAGTAACTTTATTCTTGTGTTCCACTGGCTGCATCTATAGGTGACAAGAGACATTGTGTGCTCTTTGGTAATGAGTGATTTAAACAGCCGTGGATTGGCAGAGGTATTTTGTTTGTAATGTTAAAATGTCAAATAGTCTGAATTGTGGCTCTTAAAAATGTGGGCACTCTATCTAGGCCCCCATGATTAACGAGCTTTCTCTTTATCTTGATAGAGACTAAGTTTTGTGTAGGATTAAGCTTACATTTGATAATTTCACAATCATTTGACGTTTCATTTGCACAGTTCCTTGTTGGCTCAGAAGACTTTGACATGAGAGTGTTTAAAGATGATGAGATGATTGCAGAGATGACTGGAACTGAGGTTGGTGCATCTAGCTTTTTTGAAGAATTTATTATTTATTTTACATCCAGGTAAAAATTGATACTGAATTTGCTTTTCTAGCTTTCAGGTCTTAAATTCAGGACTGCAATTGGGGCTCATATTTGAGGCATTGCGTTTAGGCTCTCAGTTGAAGTGCACTGTGCAGGCTTTTAGTTGATGTTGCGAGTTCATGTTCTGAGGTCATGTTCCAAGGTCATGTACCAAGGCCATGGTCCAAGGTCATGCTCTGCTTTCGCATTCCACGGTCATGTTCCAAGGCCATGGTCCAAGGTCATCCTCTGCTTTTGTGTTCCACGGTCATGCTCCCTGGTCACGTATGGCGGTAATGGTGCGAGGTCATGGTCGGAGGTCATGTTGCGAGGTCATGTTCCCAGGCCATGGTCCAAAGTCATGCTTCGCTGTCATGTTCCATGGTCATGTTGCGTGGTCATGTACACCAGTAATGGTCTGCGGTGATAGTCCAAAGTCATGTTCTGAGGCCATAGGTAAAGGTCATGCTCTGCTATCATGTTCCCTGGTCATGTTCCATGGTCATGTACAGCGGTAATTGTCCGAGGTCATGGTTCGAGCTCTTGTTGTGAGGTCATGTCCTGAGGTCATGTGCCAAGGTGATGTTCTGAGGCTATGTTCCGAGGTCATGTTCAGAGTTGCAAGAAATGGCTTGTCATGACACTGAAAGTGGCATTTTGAACATGAACTGAGAAGTTTGTGCCCCTGAACACCACGGGATGTGATTTGCTTCTTGTTGGGACACCTGCAAACTTCTTGGCCTCCGATGTGGAGAAGAATTCTGACCTTTTTTATGAAGATGTAAGTGACAGAGAGCAATACTGGCCTATGGCTCAGCAAGGCAATTTGGTAGACAAGAGAAAGAACATTATAAAATGATGCAGAATATCTGCTGGTCACATTGTGATAGGGTTTCATAAAAGCACTCCTCCTGAATTACTTTTCTAAAAGTAGTTTTAAGGGTTAAAAAGAGTGCCCTTTCCTTTAGAAAATCAGGTTAACAGCGCTCTTTTCCCCTTTGAATAGGTATCCCTTCCATCTCCTCAACCATACCCTGAGTTTATTTAACTGCAATAAACTCTAATGTTAAGAAAACTTGAAGAACTGCCAGTAAAAAGTAAAAAACAACTTGGTATTGTAGCCAAAAATTTTGTAAGTTAAAAAAGGATAGAAATGAAAAGTGCATTATGTAGTGAAATGAAAAGGTCGGTTAGTACCAGGTGCAGTGTACAACCATTACCAGGAGTTAAAAGTTAATTTCAATGGTGCAAGTTCCTCTCCCTGTCAATTATCTTTAGACTGCAGATGGAGCAAATGCAATTGTGACAGGCAGACTTGGATCTCTTGAGAATCCTTTGGAATAGAGAGTGGAAATTGTTGTATTGGAGGATTTGGACTATGAAGAGAATGACAAATTCTGGACAGTAAGTATTGGCAATTGTAAATTGAAGCCAACAGGCTCCTGGTCACCTTATACTGGAAGACCTGCGGATGGCCGGGGAAGGGTGATGGGTGGAGGGGTTTTATGACATCTGTTGTGGAGATGCAGCCTCTCACAGCAATTTCTGCATTCAGATAGGAAAGATTTGACATTACTTGTGCCCTCAGAGAACAGAAAAGTGGGCGAAGAATTATGATTTTCAGTTGAGACATTTCATCAACCACTTTTCCTTATTTGTAAATGTAAATATGTACCAGTCGCAGAAAGTACAATGTGTCATTTTGTGTACCTTGCACGTGTATGATTTGGTTACGCAAAGTACAGCCATTAATTTCCATGTAAGTCCAGCCTCTTACCCTGTGGTTTTGATCGTCTTTTTTTTTTGGACGAGTGAGGTTGTGGGCTGAACAAGTTAAATAAATGGTTCACTTGTCAAGGTAGGGGAACGTGAGTTTGAAGAGGTATTTTTCTTGCCTCGAGTATGCATTACAAACGTTGCCATGTAACTCCAGCCTCTTACTCTATAGTTTTGAGCGTCTTTTTTGGACAAGTAAGCTTGTGGTCTGAAGAAGTTATATAAATAATGCACCTGTCATAGAAGGGGGAAGTGAGTGGGCATTGCAAATGTTGCAATTATGTTTGGGAATAAGTATGTTGCGACACAAACAATAATAGCTATTGATTATTGGGACTATAAATATTATGCGCTGATTTAGCCCCTTAACTTCTAAGATTGGATTGTTAATTCTCCCCTGAAGCTGCTACACATTTTCTTTTAATTTAGTTATGAGAACTTGATGCTAGATCAAGATAGCAGCTTCTACCTGATAAGTTCGAATATTCTGATCGCATGTTTGCTGAAGACTGTAGGGATGTTTTAGGGAGAAGTTTTATGTTAAACAGTCTGGAGGTGATAGGGCTCAACGACATTCAAGGTGTATTTTGCATCTCAAAAGCTAATAGCATAGTAACCTGTGTAGAAGTGTAATTGTTGTTTTTGATTTTTTGGTAGACATGTAAAAACAGTAGCAAAAAGAGTAACTTTATTTTTGTTTCCCCTTGGTTACATCCATAGGTGACAGGAGACATTGTGTGGTCTTTGGTAAAGGGTGATTTCAACAGCCATGGATTGGCGGTATTTTGTCTGCAATGTGGAAATGTCAAATGGTCTGAGTTGTTGCTCTGAAAAATGTGAGCACTCTATCTAGGCCCCATGATCAACGAGCCTAATTACGTTAATTAACTAATTACGTTAGTATTTAGCACACTTTAAGGATTATATTTTTCAGTGAATTGCTATGTTAGTACCTGGCGCAGTTTCTTTTGTTTGATTAATATGTCAGTTACTCGCGCACTTCCAGGATTATCGTTTCATTGATTGTTAGGTTAGTTTTTTGGACACTTTCAGGATATTCCCTCACTCAAAAGTTACTTTTCATTTAGAGTCTTATGCGCTGTTGGGATTCTGAGACATTGGATTTTCACCTCAGCATCTTATGCACTTCTAGGATTCTTTGTCATTGTATTATTATGTTAGTATCTTGCGCATTTTTAAGCTTCTCTTTCGTTGGATTACTTGGCTAGTATCTCGCACTCTTGAAATAATTTTCTTTTGATGGATTGATACGTCAGATTCTCGCGCACATTTCGGGTCAATTTCGATTGATTTTTAGGTTAGTATTTTGCCCAAGTTTAGAATACTCCCTCATTAAAAAGTTATGCAAGCATTTCGCACAATTCCAATTCTTCTTCATTGGATTGTTAGGTTAGTTTCTAGCGCATTTTAGGAATTCGATAGAATGCGAGAGTGCCGGCTTGCAGTTTCTGGGGTTAACTTGGTTTAGGCTCTCGGTTCAGGCTCTTGTTCCATGCTTTTAAATCAGGTTCTTATACCAGGTTCTAAGTGTAGAGTCTTAGTTGAGGCTTTCAGCTCCTTTTCTGAGTTCAAGCACTTATTTCAGGTTGTTACTTGAGACCCTCAGTATGCCTCAGTTTATGTTCCTAGTCAAAGGTTGCAATTCAGTATCACAACTTAGGCTCTTGTTTAAGGGATTGGGCTGAGGCTCTTAGTTAAAGTACACGGCTCAGACTCCCAGTCCATGTTTTGAGTTCATACTCTGAGTTCATGTGCTAAGTACGTGTTTGGAGCTGATATTCTGAGATCTGGCTATGGGTGCACGCTCTGAGTACAAGTTCTGAGATCACGTTCTGCATTCTTGTTCTCTGTTTATGTTCTGAGTTGACCTGGTGAGTTAATATTTTCAGGACTCCATGTTGGAAGTCCATGTTTGGAGTCCATGTTCGGAGTCCATGTTCAGAGTCCATGTTCATGCTCGGAGTCCATGTTCTGCACTGTGTTGTGAGTTCATGTTTTCATTACATGTTTTGTCTTCATGTTCGGAGTCCATGTTAGGAGCCCATGTTCTGCATTCATGTTCCGAGTCCAAGTTCTGCACCATGTTGTGAGTTCATGTTTTCATTACATGTTCAGCATCCATGTTGGGAGTCCAAGTTCTGCACCATGTTGTGAGTTCATGTTTTCATTACATGTTCGGCATCCATGTTGGGAGTCCATGTTGGCAGTCCATGTTGGCAGTCCATGTTTGGAGTCTATGTTTGGAGTCCATGTTCTATGTTCATCCTTGGAGTCCATGTTCTGCCTTGATGTTGTGAGTTCGTGTTCTGCACCATGTTGTGGGTCCATGTTTTCTTTACATGTTCGGAGTCCATGTTCTGCATCCATGTTTGGAGTCTATGTTCTGCGCTCATGTTCTGCGTTCATGTTCTGCGTTCATGTTCTGTTCTGACGTTGTGAGTTCATGTTTTCATTACATGTTTTGCGTTCATGTTCGGAGTCCATGTTCAGAGCCCATGTTCTGCATTCATGTTCTGAGTTCATGTTCTGCACTATGTTGTGAGTTCATGTTTTCATTACATGTTCGGAGTTTATGTTCTGCGTCCATGTTCGGAGTGCATGTTCTGCGTTCATGCTTGGAGTCCATGTTCCGCGTTCATGTTCAGAGTTCATGTTCTGCACCATGTTTTGAGGTCATGCTGTCGTAACATGTTTTGCGTTCATGTTTGGAGTCCATGTTCTGCGTCCATGTTCTGCGTTCATGTTTGGAGTCCATGTTCTGCGTCCATGTTCTGCGTCCATGTTGGGAGTCCATGTTCTGCATCCATGCTCGGAGTCCATGTTCTTTGTTCATGTTCTTCGTTCATGTTTTGCACCATGTTTTGAGGTCACATTGTCATTACATGTTTTGCATTCACGTTCGGAGTCCATGTTCGGAGTCCATGTTCTGCGTTCATTGTCGGAGTCCATGTTCTGCGTTCATTGTCGGAGTCCATGTTCTGCGTTCATGCTCGGAGTCCATGTTCTGCGTTGATGTTCCGTGTTCATGCTCTGCACCACGTTGTGATTTCATGTTTTCATTACATGTTTTGCATTCATGTTCAGAGTCCATGCTCAGAGCCCATGTTCTGCATTCATGTTCTCAGTTCATGTTCTGCATCATGTTTTGAGTTCATGTTTTCATCACATGTTCGGCGTCCATGTTCTGCATCCATGTTCTATGTCCATGTTGAGAGTCCATGTTCTGCACCATGTTGTGAGTTCATGTTTTCATTACAGGTGCGGAGTTCATGTTCTGCGTCCATGTTCGGAGTGCGTGTTCTGCGTTCATGCTTGGAGTCCATGTTCTGAGTTCATGTTCTGCACCATGTTTTGAGGTCATGCTGTCATTACATGTTTTGCATTCATGTTCGGAGTCCATGTTCTGCTTTCATGCTCGGAGTCCATGTTCTTCGTTCATGTTCCTCGTTCATGTTCTGCACCATGTTTTGAGGTCACATTGTCATTACATGTTTTGCATTCATGTTCGAGTCCATGTTTGGAGTCCATGTTCTGCGTTCATTTTCAGAGTCCATGTTCTGCGTTCATGTTCTGTGTTCATGTTCTGCACCACGTTGTGAGTTCATGTTTTCATTGCATGTTTTGCATTCATGTTCAGAGTCCATGTTCAGAGCCCATGTTCTGCATTCATGTTCTCATTTTATGTTCTGCATCATGTTTTGAGTTCATGTTTTCATTACATTTTCGGCGTCCATCTTCTGTGTCCATGTTCAGAGTGCATGTTCTGCGTTCATGCTCGGAGTCCATGTTCTGCCTTCATGTTCTTACTTCATGTTCTGCACCATGTTTTGAGGTTACGTTGTCATTATATGTTTTGCCTTCATGTTTGGAGTCCATGTTCTGCGTTGATGTTGTGAGTTCATGTTCTGCACCATGTTGTGGGTCCATGTTCGGAGTCTATGTTCTGCGCTCATGGTCGGAGTCCATGTTCTGCGTTCATGTTCCAAGTTCATGTTCTGCACCATGTTTTTTGAGTTCATGTTTTCATTTCATGTTTTGCATTCATGTTCAGAGTCCATGTTCAGAGCCCATGTTCTGCATTCATGTTCTCAGTTCATGTTCTGCATCATGTTTTGAGTTCATGCTTTCATTACATGTTCGGCGTCCATGTTCTGCGTCCATGTTCAGAGTGCATGTTCTGCGTTCATACTCGAGTCCATGTGTTCTGCCTTCATGTTCTTACTTCATGTTCTGCACCATGTTTTGAGGTCGCGTTGTCATTATATGTTTTGCCTTGATGTTTGGAGTCCATGTTCTGTGTTGATGTTGTGAGTTCATGTTCTGCACCATGTTGTGGGTCCATGTTCGGAGTCCATGTTCTGCGTTCATGTTCTGCGTTCATGTTCTGCACCATGTTTTGAGTTCATGTTTTCATTTCATGTTTTGCATTGATGTTCAGAGTACATGTTCAGAGCCCATGTTCTGCATTCATGTTCTCAGTTCATGTTCTGCATCATGTTTTGAGTTCATGCTTTCATTACATGTTCGGCGTCCATGTTCTGCGTCCATGTTCAGAGTGCATGTTCTGCGTTCATACTCGGAGTCTATGTTTTGCGCTCATGCTCGGAGTCCATGTTCTGCGTTTATTTTCGGAGTCCATGTTCTGCATTCATGTTCTTACTTCATGTTCTGCACCATGTTTTAAGGTCGCGTTGTCATTATATGTTTTGCCTTCATGTTTGGAGTCCATGTTTTGCGTTGATGTTGTGAGTTCATGTTCTGCACTATGTTGTGGGTCCATGTTTTCTTTACATGTTCGGAGTCCATGTTCTGCGTCCATGTTCAGAGTCTATGTTCTGCGCTCATGCTCAGAGTCCATGTTCTGCGTTCATGTTGCAAGTTCATGTTCTGCACAATGTTGTGAGTTCATGTTTTCATTACATGTTTTGCATTCATGTTCATAGTCCATGTTCAGCGTTCATGCTTGGAGTCCATGTTCTGCCTTCATGTTCTTACTTCATGTTTTGCACCATGTTTTGAGGTGACGTTGTCATTATATGTTTTGCCTTCATGTTCGGAGTCCGTGTTCTGCGTCTAAATCATATTAATCATAAATCATATATTAAACAAAGGTGCACTTTTTTAGCTTTTCCAATCCATTACTACGATGGTATCTCAAACTATAGAAGGATTCTCTCTCTCTGGATTGTTTTGGTAGTCTCTAAGGATTTTCTTTTATTTAGTGAACAATTTTGTTTCTAGGGCGTTTTTAAAGTTCTCTTTGGTTGGGTTGTTACACTAGTATCTCGCACACTTTTAGAACTCTCATTTGGATTGTTTAGTTTGTATTTGCGCACTTCGAGAAGTGTCTTTCATTGCATTGTTACATAAGTATCTCGCTTTCTCTTAAAATTCTCAATCATTTGATTGTTGCCTTAGTATCTTGCACATGTTTACAATTCCTTTTAATTCCCTCGTTGCGTCTGTGTTTCGTGCACTTTCCTTCTTTGGACTGTTATTTTAGTATTTTGCACACTCTTAGGCTACACGTTCAATGAAAAATTAGGTAATTGTCTCGCGCGATCTTAGGATTGTCTTAGGCTTCTCTTTTTATCGATTGTTATGCTGGCATCTTGTGCACTTTTGAGCTTCTCTTTCCCTCGATTGCTCCACTTGTTATCGTTTGCCATGTTGTTGTTATGGGCACCTTCAAGTTTCTTTTTCTTTCGATTGCTACGTTAAGATCTTGCACATCCTGAGCTTTTCTTCCAATTGATTGCTACCTCGATATCCTAGACACTCTCTTTTCTGGGATTGTTGCATTAGTACCTTGCGCGCTCCTTGATTGTTATGTCAGTACCTGGTGCGCACTAAGGAAATCTCTTTAGTTTCATTAATTCCTCAGTTACTCGCACACTTTTAATATCATCAGGGACTTTTTAGGCTTGTTTTCAATTGGAAGGTTTCCTTAGTGTTTTTCACATTTGCAGGAGTGCGTTACATTCGATTTTTTAGGTAATCATCAATGAGTTCGAGGGTTTCACTAGGAATTCCAAATCTCGAAACACAGATGAAAGCTCAAAGTGGTCAGTGTCGGCACGAGTTTTTGTGAGGGCTTCTCCAAGCACCCCTTGTTTTATTTTTTCTTAATTATTGTATTGTTTACAAAGTTAGGTGCTTAACTATTTAAATTAGCCTGCTAGTGGTGGTGAGGTTTTTTGGAAGTCAGTGTTTCCATGTGCTTGTGAGAGATGGATGCAAGTACAGCTTACTCCCGTTTTAGACTTCCAAGAGTAGTTGGAGAAGAGACTGTTAGACTTCTAGACCAAGGAGCACCAGGTATAAAGATAGTGTGTGGTGGAAAATTTTCATGAATGGCAAAGGTCGAGAACACTCAACTTTTGGACTTTTTTATGAGAATTTGGTGCCAGATCAAGATAGCAGCCTCTACCTGATAAATTCGAATATTCTTATCATGTGTCTGCTGAAAAATGTATGGATATTGTAGGGAGAAGTTGTTCCAGGGTCATGTACGGCGGTCATGGTTCCGATGTCGTGTTCCGAGGTGATGTTGGGATGTTCTGTGGGCATGTTGTGAGTTGCGAGAAATTGCTGGTGATGACACTGATAGTGGCATTTTGAATATCAACCAAAAGGTTTCTGTTTTTGTGGCTGGCTGCGGAACACGGCCGGATGTGACACACTTCTTGTTGGAAGACCTGCAAACTTCTTAAAGTCCGATGTGGAGAAGAATTCTGACCTGTTTTATAAAGATGTAAGTGAGAGAGCGACAATGCTGACCTAGGGCTCAGGTAGCCATTTATTAGACAAGAGAAAAAACATGAGGAAATTATGCAGAATTTGCCCTAGTCACATTGCCATAGATCTTCATAAAAGCACTCTTCCTGAAAAAGTTTTCTGAAAGTAGTTGTAAAGGTTGAAAAGTGTGCCCTTTCATTCACAAATCCGCTTAACAGCACCCTCCTCCTATTGAAAAGGCCCCCTTTCTATCTCTTCGACCATACCATGAGTTTATTTAAGTGCAATGAACTATAATATTGAAAAAAATTAGACAACTGCTAGTAAAAAAAGTAAAAAGTAAAAAGCAACTTGCTACCGTAGCCAAAAATTGTGTAGGAAAAAAAAAAAGGATAGAAATGAAAACTGCATTATGTAGTAAGATGAAAAGGTCAGTTAGTACCAGATGCAGTGGTATAAACATTTACAGGTGTTGAAAGTTAATTTACATGGTGAAAGTTGCTCTCCCTGTTGATTATTTTTTAGATTGCTGATGGAGCAAATGGAATTGTGACAGGTAGACTTGGATGTTTTGAGAATCCTTTGGGATAGAGGGTGGAAATTGTTCAATTGGAGGAGTTGGACTATGAAGGAAATGACAAATTCTGGACAGTAAGTATTTGCAATTGTAAATTGAACCCAACAGGTTGCTGGTCACCTTATACAGAAAGACCTGCAGGTGGTGGGGGGAGGGTGATGGGGAAGGGATTTTATGACATCTTTTGTGGAGAAGCAGCCTCTCACAGTAATTTCTGTATTCAGATAGGAAAGATATGACCTTACTCGTGCCCTCAGAGGACTGAAAAGTAGGGAATGAATTAGGATTTTGAGGCGCGACATTTAATCAACCACTTTTCCATATTTATAAATGGAAATAAGTACCAGTCACAGAAAGTACATTGTGTCATTTTGTGTACCTTGCACGTGATTGATCTGGTTATGCAAAGTACAGCGATGAATTTCCATGCACGTCCAGCCTCTTACCCTGTGGTTTTGGTCTTCTTTTTTAGACAAGTCAGCTTGTGGTGCAAACAACTTAAATAAAATAATGCACTTGTGCAAGTAGGGGCAAGTGAGTTTGAAGAGGTATTTTTCTTGCTGGGAGTATCCCAGCACAAATGTTTTAATTATTTTTGGAAGTGAGCACATTGTGAGACAAACTACAATAGTTATTGATTATTGGGACCATAAACATTGTGCGCTGATTTAACCCTACAACTCCCAATGCTGATTTTTAATTCTCCCTTCTAGCTGCTACACATTCCCTTGTAAATAAGTGATGTGAACATGGTGCTAAATCAAGATAGCAGCTTTTACCTGATAAGTTTGAATATTCTGATCCCCTGTTTGCTGAAGAATGTATTGATATTGTAGGGAGAAGTCTCATGTTAATCACTTCTGCCAGTCAAGTGGTTAAAGAATATTAAAAGTTCATTTTGCATCTTAAAAGCTAATAGCATAGTAACCTGTGTAGAAGTGTAATTGTTGTTTTTAATTTTTTGGTAGACACGTAAAAGCAGTAGCAAAATAGTAACTTTCCTCTTGTGTCCCATTGGTTGCATCCATAGGTGACAACAGAGAATGTGTGCTCTTTGGTAATGAGTGATTTAAACAGCCATGAATTGGCAGAGATATTTTGTTTGCAATGTTAAAATGTCAACAAGTCTGAATTGTGGCTCTTAAAAATGTGAGCACTCTATCTAGGCCCCCATGATTAACGAGCCTTCTCTTTATCTTGATAGAGACTGTAAGTTTTGTGGAGGATTAGGTTTACGTTTGATAATTTTACAATCATTTGACCTTTGATTTGCAGAGTTACTTGTTGGCTCAGAAGACTTTGACATGAGAGTGTTTAAAGATGATGAGATGATTGCAGAGATAACTGGAACTGAGGTGGGCGCATCTAGCTCTTTTGAAGAAGCTATTCTACATCCATTTATGAATTCATACTGAATTTGCTTTTCAAGCTTTCAGGTCTGAAATCGAGGACTGCAAGAGGGGCTCACATTTGAGGCATTGCACTCAGGCTCTCAATTCAAGCGCACCCTGCAGGCTTCCAGTTGATGTTACGAGTTCATGTTGCCAGGTCATGTTCCGAGGTCATGTTGCAAGGACATGGTGTGAGGTCATGTTCCAGTTTCATGTTCTACGGTCATGTTCCCTGGTGATGTATGGCAATAATGGTCCGAGGTCATGGTCAGAGGTCACATTCTGAGGTGATGTTCCCAGGCCATGGTCTAAAGTCATCCTTTGGTGTCATGTTCCACGGTCATGTGGCGTGGTCATTTACGGCAGTAATGGTCTGTGGTCATGGTCTAAGGTCATTGTCTGAGGTCATGTCCCTAGGTGATGTCTCAAGATGATGTTCTGAGGTCATGTCCAGAATTGCAAGAAATAGCTTGTCATGACACTGAGAGTGGCATTTTGAACATCAACTGAGAAGTTTGTGCTTTTTTGGCTGGCCCCGGAACACTGCTTGGTGTGACACACTTCTTGCTGAAACACCCACACACTTCTTGGCCTCCAATGTGGGGAAGAATTCTAACCTGTTTTATGAAGATGTAAGTGACAGAGCGACAATACTGACCAAGGGCTTAGGTTGCCGTTTGGTAGACAAGAAAAAAAAAACCATTAGGAAATTATGCAGAATTTCTCCTGGTCACCTTGCCATAGGTCCTCATAAAAGCACTCCTCCTGAATAAGTTTTCTGAAAATACCTTTAGGGTTGAAAAGAGTGCCCTTTCCTTTAGAAAATCAGCTTAACAGCACCCTCTTCCCCTTTGAATAGGTACTCCTTCTATCTCCTCGACCATACCTTGAGTTTATTTATGTGCAATGAACTATACTATAAAAAAAGACTGAAAGACTGCTAGTAAAATGTAAAAGGGAACTTGGTATTGTAGCCAAAAATTTTCTAGGGGAAAAAGAAGAATAGAAGTGAAAAGTGCTGTATGTAGTGAAATGAAAAGGTCGGTTAGTACTAGGTGCAGTGGTATAAACATTTACAGGTGTTGAAAGTTAATTTCCATGGTACAAGTTGCTCTCCCTGTTGATTATTTTTAGATTGCTGATGGAGCAAATGCAATTGTGAGAGGTAGACTTGGATCTTTTGAGAATCTTTTGGGACTGATGGTGGAAATTTTTCTATTGGAGGATTTGGATGATGAAGGGAATGACAGATCCTGGACAGTAAGTATTGGCAAGTGTAAATTGAATTCAACAGGGCACTGGACACCTTATACTGCAAGACCTGTGGGTGGTGAGGGAAGGGTAATGGGGGAGAGGGGTTTTATTACATCTGTTGTGGAGATACAGCCTCTCTCAGTAATTTGTGCATTCAGATAGGAAAGATATGACATTCTCGTGCCCTCGGACGACAGAAAAATGGGCAATGAAGTATGATTTTGCGTCGAGTTTCCTTATTTATAAATGGAAATAAGTACCAGTCACAGAAAGTGAAGTGTGTGATTTGGTGTACCTTACACGTGTATGATTTGGCCACGCAAAGTACAGCCATGAATCTCCATGCAAGTCCAGCCTCTTACCCTGTAGTTTTGATCTTTTTTGGGGAAAAGTGAGCTTGTGGTATGAATAAGTTATATAATTAATGCACTTGTGAAAGTAGGGGGAAGTGAGTAAGCATTGCACGTGTTGCAATTATGTTTGGGAGTGAGCATATTGTGACACAAACCATAATAGTTATTGATTATTGGGACCATAAACATTATGCGTTGATTTAACTCTTTAATTCCCAAGATTGGATTGTTAATTCTCCCCTGCAGCTGCTACACATTTTCTTTTTAAAATTAGATATGAGAACTTGGTGCTAGATCAAGATAGCAGCTTCTACCTGATAACTTCGAATATTCTGATCTCATGTTAGGTGAAGAATGTATGGATGTTGTAGGGAGAATTTTTCATGTCAATCACTTCTGGGAGTTAAAGGGTTCAATGATACCAAAGGTGTATTTTGCATCCCAAAAGCTAATAGCATAGTAACCTGTGTAGAAGTGTAATTGTTGTTTTTATTTTTTGGTAGACATGTAAAAGCAGTAGCAAAAATAGTAACTTTATTTTTGTTTGTCCTTGGTTTCATCCGTAGGTGACAGGAGACATTGTGTGCTCTTTGGTAATGGGTGACTTAAACAGCCATGGATTGGCGAAGGTATTTTGTTTGCAATGTCAAATAGTCTGAGTTGTGGCTCTGAAAAATGTGAGCACTCTCTCTATGGCCCCATGATTAACGAGCCTTCTCTTTATCTTGATAGAGGCTGTAAGTTTTGTGCAGGATTAAGTTTCATATGATAATTTTACAATCATTTGACCTTTGATTTGCACAGTTACTTGTTGGTTCAGAAGACTTTGACATGAGAGTGTTTAAAGATGATGAGATGATTGTAGAGATGACTGGAACTGAGGTGGGCGCATCTAGCTCTTTTTGGGAAGGTATTTTACATCCAGGTATTAATTCATACTGAATTTTCTTTTGAAGCTTTCAGATCTGAAATGGAGGACTGCAATTGAGGCTCACATTTGAGGCATTGTGTTCAGGCTCTCAGTTCAAGCGCATCTTCCAGGCTTTTAGTTCATGTTCCGAAGTCATGGGGTGAGGAGTGGCTGCAATGGGTGCAAAATATGTTTTCACTATAACGCTGTGTAGTGTTTAGGACTCTAAGACTGAGGCCTTTTGGAAAGACGTCTTGCAGACCCTTTGGGGCACTGTCAACATTTTGGACCGCATCATTGAACATGTCGTCATCTAAAGCTGTTTGTTTAGATTCTCCACCAATATGCACCTATGAAAGTATTTAAAGCCAAATGCAAGAAATCACATGTTATTAGTGCCGAAAGTGGAGAGGCGATGTTGAAATGTGATGACTGCTGTAAGAATACCAGTATGATGATGAATCTTACTGACTAGGAGACGTGTAGGATCCTGAAACAAGATGTGAAGTCTAACCTTGACACAACTGAGGCAAAACATGTTCAAGAGGAAATTACCAGCAATTTGTCCACAAAAGCTTTACTATGCAAAATTGTTCCTTGTTGTCTCAACTCGGATCCTGAAGAGGTCGCTAATTCTTTCAAGATGTACTTTGCTTCAGTTGGTGGAACAGCTTCAACCAAAGGAAAGCAGCTACCTTTTAACCATGACTTATCCCTTTACCCCTTGACATCTCAAGAACCTCCCTTCTGTCCATTGACAGACAATAACGCTCGGCCTAGGTTCACCTTTCAAGGCATCTCAGCTGACACATTGTTGGACATCATCACTGGAATGCCCAACAATAAAGCCCCTGGTTGTGGTAAAATCGGTGTTAATGTTATCAAATGTGTCCTGCCGCATATCCTGCATGTAATTACCGAGATATTTAACCATTTTCTCACACCTGGTTGCTTTCCAAAGGACTGGAAAATAGCAGAGGTGGCGTCTCACCCTAAACATGGTGATCATGAAGAGTCAGTAACATCCACCTCACGTCACTGTTGCCAGTCTTATCTGAGGTCTGGGAACTCGTTGTCCACGACCAGTTTGTCTGCTGTTTGACCTTAAACAAGAGGATGACCATCCACCAAAGTGGCAATAAATAGCATCATTCCATTAAAACACTCGGTCTCCTTTTTACCAGTCACCTGTTAAGTGCAGTTGACGAAAGAAAAGGTGACTGGCATCTCTATGCTTGACCCAAGTAAAACATTTGATGGTACTCAACATAAGATCCTGTTGGCCAAGCTCAATACCCTCGATGTTTCCCCAGAGGCCTTATCCTGGTTTGAAAGCTACCACACAGATAGACAGCAGTTTGTGCAAATAAATAGTTCCAGATCTAACCCATTAACGTTCAGTCATGGTGTCACCCAGGGTTCAATTGTGGGGACCCTTGTTATTTGATCTCTACACAAACGATTTGCAATCTGTCTGAAGCACCTGAAATGTGGAATCCAAAGTAGATGACTCCAAGCTCTAACTCTCCTTTGCAAGTAAAGACACATTAGCTGGAGTTACAGACCTCAAGTCAAATCTTGTGTGGGTTGCTTCCCAGTGCTTTACCAACGGGTTATTTATCAATCCCAGTAAAACCAAGTTCTGCGTCTTTGGTTCTTGTAGGATGCTTTCGAAGACATCAATCCCTACTCTGACATTCCTCAATCCTCAAAAACATCTCACAGCTGAGAATTCCATACAGGATCTTGGCGTAATACTGGACAGTGGTCTGACCTTCAGCCAACACATTGAATCTCCAGCTTCTGAGCTAAGGAATAAACTTTCCATGATACGTAGGATAAAGCACCTCTTTGATAAATCTACCTTATTAACCATCATTTACTCTCTACTCTTCAGTAAATTGTTCTATTGTTCTATGGTATGGTCAGGAACAGTCTCTTTTGTGGCAAAAAGGAAGTTTGATCATATTATCCCGGCAATGACACAGCTCAAGCTTCTTCCTGTAACTGACCCTCTTCACATCAGGGAGGCCACAATGATGTTTGAAATCAGGAATAACTTAGCTCCCCAGTATTTAACCGAGCTTTATCAGATTCGTTCTAAGGTCACAGATATGATACCAGGAACAAAGACAGCTTAAACCTACCCAAATGCCGCACCTCACTCACACAACAATCCTTTAGAAACTGTGGAGCAAGAGTGGGGAACACTATTCCATCTAATATCTAGTCTAGTCTCAGTGTAAGGTTATTGAAGTTTAACTTAAAGAAATATTTATTGTCCAAATTGTTAAATAGCTCGTTTATAATCATTGTCATCCTTAAGTAATATCATTGTTCTAGTAGTTGATACTTCGTAAGTCTCTACTGTATTATTGTTCATATCATGATGATAACTTATCCAGAAGATCCCCTCGGAGAGGGCTGATAAAGTCTTTGTTTGTTTGTTGGTGAAATTAGCTAGGAGGTGTGAAAAAGGTGGAACTGGTTAGGACATCTACTGAGGAGGGAGGTTGTGAATGACTGTTTTAGGGCATTGGGGTGGAAACCAAAAGGTCGAATGGGGAGAGGAAGACCAAAGAACACTTGAATAAGGTCTGTTGAAAGAGAGAAAGAAAAAGGGCAGGGTAGAAGAGCTGGAGTGTGGCCAAGGCGGAAGCACGTAATGGGGGGGAGAGGGTGAGGTGGACAATTTGACGCCCTTATGCTGATCATGACGATGAGTTACTAGAGGTGCTTTGCTGACTTGAGGTACTTAAGTTACTTTAAAGGCTTCACTTACTCCACGTGCTTTACTTTGGTTGCTTCACTTAGATGCCTCAAGTACTTGAAGGACCTTACTTGAGGTGCTGTACTTACTGAATGTGCTTTACTTTCTTGAGATCCTTCACCTACTTGAGCCGCTTTAGTTACTTGAGATGCCTCAATTACTAGACGTACTTGACTTACTACACGTGCTTTACTTACTTTAGGTACTTTACTCGCTTCAGGTACTTTACTTATTGTAGGTGCTTTTGTTACCTGAGATCCCTCACTTTTTTAAGGTACTTTACTTGCTTCAGGAAGTGTATTTTATTCAGGTTCTTTATTTACTTGGGGTGTTTTCCTTTCTTCCTGTGCTTTACTCACTTGAGTTGCTTTTCCCACTTGAGGTTCTTTCCGGTCTTTTTTCCTTCATGTGCCTTACTTCAGACTCTTTACTTACTTGAGGTGTTTGACTTTGAGAAATAGATGTAGATGTTGATTTTAATGAGGGTCCGTGCTACTTTGATTGAAGTTCTGTTGTACGTTACTGGAAGTGAACTTCAAGGTGGTCTTCTGCTGTGAATGAATTGCTACTTTTCCTTTGGAGGAATGTTTTTGGAGAAGGATCAACAGCAACTGAGTTCTTTGATGTTGCTGGTGCCAATGTTTGGCAGGGTATTTTCGGTAGTTGGCTCTTCATCAATACTAAGTAAGTCTCGTACTCCCAGACTCTCTGTTTTCTTGTTTATTATCCGCACAATAACTCACTAGGAGGACTCATAAGTGACAATAAACTCTAGACAACTCCTACTGGAAACTGGCCTTTTTTGTTGTGTCGGGTTGTCTGATTTTGCTTGCATGTGTTCTGCTTGCAATTTTTCGACAATTCTCTGAGCAGCCGTTTGAGCCACATTTGGTCTTGGTCTTTGACTTATTCAGTTAATTTCTCTCCTCCCCTCATGAGGCTGGACAATAGTTTCAGCTGCTCCTATTTCCACGGGCAAACCAGCTGGAGTGCCTGCTCAATCTTGTGTCCTTTGTGAGAGAACATTACCCCTTTTTCCACTCCCCACGGTTCTTCTCTTGTCCAACGGCAAGTAAAATCTCTCCAACTTCAGGCATACCTCCTCTCTCCTTGTTAAGCCTGTGGCTTTCCATTAGGCCGTACATGCACTTTCTTGTCCAGCATTTCTATGCGTGGTCTTCAGCATCTTCTAGCTGCTTGGTCATCCTTGTTAGCCTCTCTGCACCTTAGCCTTCAGTGTCGTCCACTGGATACACATTTCGTCCCCACAGGATCATGTTTGGGGAAAGCTCTTCCTCCTCCCTCCTTCTGGTTGAACATACATCATGGGGGGTGAGGAATTATAGTCAGATTTCTTTCAACATCCACGAGGACTGCTTCAAACACTTCATAGGAAAGATGTGACCTTGGTAAGGTCTTGTGTAGTGTTTTCTTGATCTCCTTGATCAGTCTCTCACACATTCTTCACCACCAGGGTGACTTTGCAAGGTAAAACTTCTGACTTATGTTCTCACGTGCTAGGTAATTCTGCAGCTTGTCACCTTTCCCAACAATCTTGATTTAGTCTCTGTGACCTTAAACACTTTGGCATTATCCATGACGATGATGCAAGTCTGGTTTGATGCGTGACAAGGGCATTAAGGTTGTTCTTGAATTTGTCTGCTCTTTGGGTACTTGCAACTTCTAAATGAACTGCTCTGGAGCTGGCACAAGTGAAAATAATAACATACCACTTTCCTTCTTCTTTCTCGCCAAGCTTGTAACTGAACAGTCTGGCAAACTCTACTGTTGTCACCTCAAATGGTCTGCTGCGCTACGTTCTGTATCTTGGAAAGGCACTTGTTGACAGTACTCTGGTTAGTTTGGTAGAGAGTACTTTGCAGACATTGCACTTCTTAATGACCTTCTGGACTTTAGCCTCATCTTTGGTACCCACAAACTCTCTCTCCCACTTGCCATCATGGTTGCAGTGCCAAGATGCACGACCTGATTATGTGTGTGTGCAAGAATCTTCTCAGGAAGTGGTCCTCCAGGAAGCTACGTGAACCTGTATCCTTTAATTCTGCCTTCGCACTTGAGAACACCTGTATGCTCATCTTTAATTAGCTTTCATCCTGGGGACTATGGACATGCTTCATCTCCTTTGTGAAGTCTTTTCACCCCGTAGTTACGTGCAGTGATGATTTTGTCAGTCTGTAACGGACGTGACATTTTCTTTAAGTTGTTTCTCCTCACTTTGCAGTTGCTGATGAACCTTAACACCCATGCTGCTACTCACATTGTTCACCAGTAGGTACTTCTCTCAAGCAACACGTCCTGCTCATCCAGTTTGCGCTTTCGTGTGCAAAGAGCTGCCTCTTGAGTGGCCTTCCTCTCTTTATCTGTGTCTTTGGTGCTGTTCAGCCTTGGCTGCTGTGGCTACTCCATCTTGTCTAAGAGTCAATCTGGACATTCAAACCATTTTCCTCTTTCCATCTTTGCAATGGTTGCTCCTCTGCCCTCCAAGGTCTGCCAGATTTAAATCTAACGGGCAGTACTTCCAAGTGATGCTACCTGGAGCAGTGGTTTCTGCTTTCTTCAATCTGTTGGCCACGAACACCCTCTGTCCCCTACCAGCTTATCCACTACAAGGCTACCATACTGTCCATCTGAATGGTGACTTACGTGACGAGCCATCACTGGAGAGCAGTGGAAAGACTCTTTGCCATGCTCACTACCATATGACCACTCCTAAGCTCCAGTCTGGTTGTCGAAGTATTTCTCTTTGATACTCTTGACTTTGATCTTAGGAGCCTTTTGACCATGCCTGCCCTTGTGCTACGACCGCAAAAGCTGCACAACATACTAAAATGCTGGAATATGTGAAAAGATGTAAATGGACTGCCTCCACTTCTCCAATGAATGTAGCAACGCTTCTAGGTAGTCACTTCTCTAGGTTGCTTTAGCCACCTCTGCCCTTGGTCCTTCAAGGGAGTGGAGACTACTACATTCTAGCTCTTCTTCATGTCTTATCCTTCTCGATAGATAAGCTTTCCTTCAGCCACAGTGGGCGAGATTATCGCAAGTGGGCCATACAGAGTTCCTAAGTAACTAAGGATAGTCGCTTAGTCACAGGCTGCTTCTGTGGAAAGGACTTTGTAAGTAGCTCCAGTGTTTCATCATCTTTGCTCCAAGTGTGTCTAAGACTCTTGCCTGGGTTTGGCATGTTTTCACTCTTAAGAGGTTTTACATTGGATTGCCACTTATGAACTGGGAACTTAGCTGACTCAAGTATGAGAGTCCTTTCTTCTTTAAACTGCACAAGCTTCTCCTGATCTCCCCTTATTTTCATGAGATTGTCAGTGCAAGTGTTCTCCTTAAGTGCTCTCATTGTATGTTCAAATTATGGCCCTTGCTTCTCAAAGTGACGTTGCAGAGTGGCTCACGGCAAGAAGGGGCTTGCTTCAACTGCAGTCGGTACTTGGGTAGTCTTAATGCTAGTCTAATCCTTTGACATTGAACAGGAAACTGATCGAATCTCTGCCATACTCTCTAACACTTATCTGCAGAAATGCCCTCTCGATGTGTCCAAGAAGTGGATTAGTTGGCATTCACGGTCTAATAAGTCGATGCTGTTAGCCAAGGGGCGGGGCTTAACACTCGTGTCGAACACCATGCAAACCTTTGTGGTGACTGCACTTTGCTTTGGTGCCTTCTCGATTACTGCTGTTCTGATTTGCTCTTCCACAATGCCCCCACATTTCTCTTTTAGCTTCTCATATCTAGAAAGTTTTCTCTTCACATTCTGAAGACACTGTGCTTCATTTCTTATTTGTCTTTGAGAATGTCACTCCAGGAATGCAAGGGGAGCTGACCTGGTACCTCCAGTCCTCTCATCACACAACACTCTCTTTGAAGTCACACAGAATGTCCAACTGATCATTTTTAGCTGGCTCCTCAACTGCCAGTACATCCAAGCTTGTACAGTTTCTCGTAGTCACTCACCTCTCTCAGGCACATGCAGGTCCTGCCACTCGCCTATTCATCTTTATCATGACCCACCCAAGCGAAAGTTGTGTCCTCTAGCAGGGGCTATCCTGCTTCCCTTTGAACAATCTCTGTCTCTATTCTGCTGTAAACACCAGCTCCAGGAATGAAATGTATCTGGTGCTCTCATGTAGATACCATGTAGAAGCTCTTGTCCTGCACATGCGAGTAGTTCCACTTCAGCTGGTTCATGTCTGGCCTTCTCACAGAAACAAAATGAGCTAATTTCGGGCCAGGGAATTTAAATTTGTTCCGAAGATCTTCCATCCAGAGACCTAATGTGGGAATCAAAGATTGGCATGGACTGGACTTTGGTTCCATTGACTGTCAAGATCTTGCGCATCTCGTGACCTATTTGGTTTAACTTTAACAAGTGGACTTGCCCCTTAATGCTGACTGAAACAATTGTAGGAAGCACTCTCTTCTCCAAGTAATTAGTGTAGCCTGTTAGTGATGCTGTGTTTGGGCTGCTGCTGTTTCTCCTCTCCTGTCTATCACATATGCTGGTATGATGCCTGTATTTGCACTTTACACGACCATGCGTAAGGCATTGGTCTGCTCTGTGGTTTGAACACCTGCAATTAAAACACAGATGAAGTACTTCTTCGAGTCCACCAATGCAGTTACTCTGGTACAGTTCACACTTAAGTGATCATGTGTTTTGGTACAAAGGGCAATATGGCTTCTGCTTGTCTCCTGTCTTCTGTGCGAACAGGTGCTTCAATCAAATCTTCCATGGACCATTCTTCCCAATTGTCATCCACTAGATTAGGTTTGACGCGAGACAATTCGTAATTTTTGAGCTTCCTGCAGGGTTTGAAGTGCATCATAGTTCCTGCTAAGTCTCTTATAAAATTCTTGAACCCTGAAGTAATTCAATCCTTTGACTGAGAACAAATAAGGATTTTATCCATGTTTTCATCGACAACGACCTTTGTATGCCCATGTTCCTTTTATAAGCAATCCCACATAGTCTTGTAACCAACAGTTCCAGGCTTTAGGTATGCTATTCCGTCTCTGACCTTCGGGCCAACAGAATGTAGAAGATACAGCAATTTCTCTTTGATGGAAATCAACTTGGCATCAACTTGTATATGAAACATGTTTTCAAATCTCAACTGTGTAATCCTAAATTTTGGTCATTTTGTAATGCTGGAAACAGGGTTTTTCTCTGTCTCTAATTTCTTGTCCACTACACGTAATTCTCCTGCGAGTTTTCCCTTTCCACAACTCGCACTCGTGCTCCTGTTGTCTTTTACTCAGGTGGCAGAAACGGTGCTCATCTTCCGCCCATGGCTTCAAATCTTCTCTCCCTTGTCTAGTTTCCTCTCCTCAATTACCTAAACACCCTCTCAGCCTCTCCTTGTTGCTAACCAATGCAGCACACTTGGATTTGATATCTTTCTTCCACTTGCTCACAGGTCAAATCGACATTCCCCGATCAATTTTCAACTCTTTGGCTTGGGAAACAAGGTCGGACAGCTTTGCGATAGTAGTCTCAGCTCGTTTCTTGACGATTTCCATCTTGGTACAATCCTCCAAGCAGCACTTTAGCTTGTTGATTTCCTTGTCGGCTTCTTTTATAATATAATGCTGGTCATTACTCTCTTACTTGCCTTCGCTTGTGGTTGATGGCTTGGCTTCTGACTCTCTCAGTGGCGATATAGTTTCCACAGTGATATTGGTCATGGCACCAAGGTGAGCTGTTCTTCACATCAGTATGCAAAACTCATGGATTCTTGCTTCTTTTCTTGGTTATTCTGTGCACCATACCTCACCAACAGGTGCGAAAACTTGCTATCTTTTTTGCATCTAGTTGTCTGATTGTGCTCAAACATCTTTGTCACCCTATTTGGTATTACCTGCAAATGTCAGAAACTGAGGTTTGCGGGGGTGAGTTGAACAAAACTGTTGTACAATGGCTGAACTGGAGTGATAGTAGACTGCCTTTCTTCTTTGGGTGTCTTGACATAGCATTTCTCCTGTGAAGCTTTTACCCTCGCTTAATCAGAGAAGGCTGACCTTGGGCACAGTTAAATGCAGATAGTTAAGCTACAAGGTTAAGCTGTAGGTCCTAAGTAGGGTTCATGCAGTTTTGATTGAAGTTATGTTGTACAGTACTAGAAGTGAACTTCATAGTTGTCTCGCACTGTGAAAAAAATGCTACTTTTCCTTCGAAGGAAAGATTTTTGCAGAAGGAACACCAGTAATTGGGTTTTTTCAATGTTACTGGTGCCAAAGATGTTTGAAGGTGATTCTTTGGGAGTTGCCCCTTGAAGACCAAAGACCACTTGAGGAAGGACTGTCAAAAGAGAGGAAACAAGGGAGGGTGGAAGAGCTGGAATGTGGCCAAGGCAGCACACACGCAACAGGGAGCACTAGGCAGACAATGTGATGTCTTTTACACCTAATAGTGCAACAGACCATGATGACCATGAGCATGACTTACGTGAGGTAATTTACTGACCTGAGGTGCTTCAAATATTTCATGTGCTTTACTTACCTCAGCTGCTTTACTCAGATGCTTCAAGTTCTTAAAGCATCTCGGTGAAGCACCAAAAGCACCTTACTTGAGAAGCTCTGGTTACCAAATGTGCTTTACTTTCTTGAAATCCCTCACCCACTTGAGCTGCTTTACTTACTTAACTTGCTTTAGTTGCTTCAGTTGCATCCCAGGTGCCTTAGGGCTCAGGTGGCCATTTTGTAGACAAGAAAGAAAAATTATCTGAAAATTATGCAGAATTTCTCATAGTCACATTTCCATACATCTTCCTAAAAGCAGTCCTCCTGATTAAGGTTTCTGAAAAAAAAAGTGCACTCTTTAATTCCATACTCAGATTAACAGCGCCCTCTTCCCCTCAGATAGGCACCCTTCCCTCTCGTCGACAATACCCTGAGTTTATTTAAGTACAATTAACTATAATATTAATTATTTCTAGATTTCTGATGGAGCAAATGAAATTGGGACAGGTAGACTTGGATCTTTTGAGAATCCTTTGGGATAGAGGGTGGAAATTGTTGAATTGGAGGATTTAGACTATGAAGGAACGACAAAGTCTGGACAGTAAGTATTGGCAATTGAAAATTGAATACAACTGGATGCTGGTCACCTTATAGAGCAAGACCTGCGGGTGGCAGGGGAGGGGTGATAGGGGAGGGGTTTTATGACACTGTTGTGGAGATGCAGCCTCTCACAGTAATTTCTGCATTCAGATAGGATAGACTTGACCTTACTCGTGCCCTCAGACAACGGAAAAATGGGCAATGAATTACGATTTTGCATCCAGACATTTCATCAACCATTTTTCCTTATTTATTAATGGAAATAAGTACCAGTCACAGAAAGTACAGTGTGTCATTTTGTGTCCCTTACACGTGATTGATTTGGTTACACAAAGTAGAGCCATAAATCTCCATGTAAGTCCAGCCTCTTACCCTGTGGTTTTCATGGCCTTTTTTGGACAAGTCAGCTTGTGGTGCAAACAGGTCAAATAAAAATACACTTCTTCAAGTAGGGGCGCGTGAGTTTAAAGAGGTATTTTTCTTGCTCTGAGTATCAATCACAAATGTTGCAATTATTTTTTTGAATTAAGCAAATTGTGAGGCAATAATAGCTATTGACTATTGGGACCATAAACTTTATGCCCTGATTTAGCCCTTTGACTCCCAAGATCTGATTGTTAATTCTCCCCCTTAGCTGCTACACATTTCCCTGTAAATTAGTTGTGAGAACGTGGTTCTCAATCAGGATAGGACCTTCTACCTGATAAGTTTGAATATTCTGATAACCTGTTTGCTAAAGAATGTATGGATATAGCATCAAAATCTAATAGCATAGTAACCTGTGTAGAAGTGTAATTGTTCTTTCTGATTTATTGGTAGACATGTAAAAGCAGTAGCAAAAATAGTACTTGTATTTTTGTGTCTCATTGGTTGCATCCATAGGTGACAGGAGACAATGTGTGCTCTTTGGTAATGAGTGATTTAAACAGCCATGGATTGACGGAGGTATTTTGTTTGCAATGTCGAAATGTCAAATTGTCTGAATAGTGGCTCTTAAGAATGTGAGCACTCTATCTAGGTCCCCAAGATTAACGAGCCTTCTCTTTATCTTGATAGGGAATAACTTTTGTGCAGGATTAAGATTACATTTGATAATTTTACAATCATTTGACCTTTGATTTTCACAGTTACTTGTTAGTTCAGAAGACTTTGACATGAGAGTGTTTAAAGATGATGAGATGATTGCAGAGAGGACTGGTACTGAGGTGAGCACATCTAGCTCTTTTTGAAGAAGCTATTTTACATCCAGCTATTAAAGCCATGCTGAATTTGCTTTTGAAGCTTTTGGATCTGAAATTGAGGCCCGCAATCGGGGCTCACATTTGAGGCATTGTGCTCAGGCCTAACAGGTCAAGCACACCGAGAAGGCTTCCAGTTCATGTTTCGAGGTCAGGTTGCAAGGTCATGTCATGTTCCACGGTCATCTTCCATGGTCATGTTCCATGGTCATGTATGGCGGTAATGGTCAGAGGTCATGATCCAAGCTCATGTTTCCAGGCCATGGTCCAAGCTCATGCTTTGCTTTCATGTTCCACAGTCATGTTATGTGAGGTATCCAGTCAAGTTGCCGACGGTTCAACTCACCAATGCCAACTCGCCGACGTGTAAAATCGAGTAGAGACATTGGCGAGTTGGTCTTCAATCCAGTACAACAAATTAGAAGATAGACATATAGAAAAGGAAAAGATATTTAGTGAGAAAAGAATTTTGTTTTCTTCCGACAAATTTTATAAGGATCTCACGGCGAATAAAGCGAGGTAAACATCGCCAATGAATATAAAAGCTCCAGATGCGAACGAGTTATTGTGTGACAATAGTGTACAGACTCATCCTGTTGGTCGATCAGATTATTTTATGAAAACTTGGCTTTCTAGACAAGATCTTTAGTAAAAAACAATTACTTTTATTTCCAACAAAGTTTATAAGGATCTCAAGGCGAAGAAAGCAAGGTAAACATCGCCAATGACCGAAAAAGCTTTAGACGAGAATGAGTTATTGTGTGACAACAACAATGTAAAGACTCATCGTGTCAATCGGTCAGATTTTTTACAAAAAAACTTGGCTTTCTAGACAAGATCTAAAGTACCCATGATTAACGAGCCTTCTCTTAATCTTGATAGAGACTGAAAGTTTTGTGGAAGATTAGGTTTACATTTGATAATTTTACATTCATTTGACCTTTGATTTGCACAGTTGTTGGTTAAGAAGACTTTGACATGAGAGTGTTTAAAGATGATGAGATGATTGCAGAGACAACTGGAACTGAGGTGGGCGCATCTAGCTCTTTTGAAGAAGCTATACTACATCCATTTATGAATTCATACTGAATTTACTTTTCAAGCTTTCAGGTCTGAAATCGAGGACTGCAAGAGGGGTTCACATTTGAGGCATTGCACTCAGGATCTCAGTTCAAGCGCACTGTGCAGGCTTCCAGTTGATGTTACGAGTTCATGTTGCAAGGTCATGTTGCAAGGGCATTGTGTGAGGTCATGTTCCAGTTTCATGTTCTACGGTTGTGTTCCCCGGTGTTGTATTGCAGTAATGGTCCCAGGTCATGGTCAGAGGTCACATTCTGAGCTGATGTTCCCAGGCCATGGTCCAAAGTCATCCTTTGGTGTCATGTTCCACGGTCATGTGGCGTGGTCATTTACGGCAGTAATGGTCTGTGGTCATGGTCCGAGGTCATTGTCTGAGATCATGTTCCAACGCCATGGCTGAAGGTCATGCTCTGCTCTCATGTTCCATGGTCATGTTCCATGGTTATGTACAGCGGTAATGGTCCAAGGTCTTGTTGCAAGGTCATGTCCCAAGGTGATGTTCTGAGGTCATGTTCAGAGTTGCAAGAAAGGGCTTGTCATGACACTGAGAGTGGCACTTTGAACATCAACTGAAAAGTTTGTGCTTTTTCGGCTGGCCCCGGAACACTGCTGGATGTGACACACTTCTTGCTGAAACACCCACACACTTCTTGGCCTCCAATGTGGGGAGGAATTCTAACCTGGTTTATGAAGATGTAAGTGACAGAGGGACAATACTGACCAAGGGCTTAGGTTACGATTTGGTAGACAAGAAAGAAAAACAGTAGGAAATTATGCAGAATTTCTCCTGGTCACCTTGCCATAGGTCCTCATAAAAGCACTCCTCCTGAATAAGTTTTCTGAAAATACCTTTAGGGTTGAAAAGAGTGCCCTTTCCTTTAGAAAATCAGCTTAACAGCACCCTCTTCCCCTTTGAATAGGTACTCCTTCTATCTCCTCGACCATACCTTGAGTTTATTTATGTGCAATGAACTATACTATTAAAAAAGACTGAAAGACTGCTAGTAAAATGTAAAAAGGAACTTGGTATGTTAGCCAAAAATTTTCTAGGGGAAAAAGAAGAATAGAAATGAAAAGTGCTGTATGTAGTGAAATGAAAAGGTCGATTAGTACTAGGTGCAGTGGTATAAACATTTACAGGTGTTGAAAGTTAATTTTCATGGTGCAAGTTGCTCTCCCTGTTGATTATTTTTAGATTGCTGATGGAGCAAATGCAATTGTGAGAGGTAGACTTGGATCTATTGAGAATCTTTTGGGATTGATGGTGGAAATAGTTCTATTGGAGGATTTGGATGATGAAGGGAATGACAGATCCTGGAAAGTAAGTATTGACAAGTGTAAATTGAATTCAACAGGGTACTGGACACCTTATACTGGGACACCTGCGGGTGGTGAGGGAAGGGTGATGGGGGGGAGGGGTTTTATTACATCTGTTGTGGAGATACAGCCTATCTCAGTAATTTCTGCTCTTTTCTTTCTTCTCGTGCCCCTAGACGACAGAAAAATGGGCAATGAAATATGATTTTGAGTCGAGACATTTAACGAACCAGTTTTCCTTATTTATAAATGGAAGTAGGTACTAGTCACAGAAATTGAAGTGTGTGATTTGGTGTAACTTACAAGTGTATGATTTGGCTACGCAACGTACAGCCATGAATTTCCATGCAAGTCCAGCCTCTTACCCTGTGGTTTTGATCTTTTTTGGGGGAAAAGTGCGCTTGTGGTATGAATAAGTTATATAATTAATGCACTTGTGAAAGTAGGGGAAGTGAGTAAGCATTGCAGGTGTTGCAATTATGTTTGGGAGTGAGCATATTGTGACACAAACCATAATAGTTATTGATTATTGGGACCGTAAACATTATTCGTTGATTTAACCCTTTAATTCCCAAGATTGGATTGTTAATTCTCCCCTGCAGCTGCTACACATTTTCTTTTTAAAATTAGATATGAGAACTTGGTGCTAGATCAAGATAGCAGCTGCTACCTGATAACTTCGAATATTCTGATCTCATGTTAGGTGAAGAATGTATGGATGTTGTAGGGAGAATTTGAATGTCAGTCACTTCTGGGAGTTAAAGGGTTCAATGATATTAAAGGTGTATTTTGCATCCCAAAAGCTTATAGGATAGTAACCCGTGTAGAAGTGTAATTGTTGTTTTTCATTTTTCGGTAGACATGTAAAAGCAGAACAAAAAAATAGTAACTTTATTTTTTCCCCCCTTTGCGCTCTTTGGTAATGGGTGACTTAAACAGCCATGGATTGGCGAAGGTATTTTCTTTGCAATGTCAAATAGTCTGACTTGTGGCTCTGAAAAATGTGAGCACTCTATCTATGGCCCCATGATTAACGAGCCTTCTCTTTATCTTGATAGAGATTGTAAGTTTTGTGCAGGATTAAGTTTGCATATGATAATTTTACAATCATTTGACCTTTGATTTGCACAGTGACTTGTTGGTTCAGAAGACTTTGACATGATGAGATGATTGACATGATGAGATGATTGAAGAGATAACTGGAACTGAGGTGGGCGCATCTAGCTCTTTTGAGGAAGCTATTTTACATCCAGCTATTAATTTATACTGAATTTGCTTTTGAAGCTTTCAGATCTGAAATGGAGAACTGCAATTGAGGTTCGCATTTGAGGCATTGTGTTCAGGCTTTCAGTTCAAGCACACCGTCCAGGCCTTCCGTTCATGTTCCGAAGTCATGGGGTGAGGAGTGGCTGCAAAAATATGTTTTCACTACAACGCCTTGTAGTGTTAAGGACTCTAAGACTGAGGCCTTCTGGAAAGACGTCTTGGAGACCCATTGGGGCACTGTCAGCATTTTGGACCTCATCAGTGAGCATGTCGTCATCTAAAGTTTTTTGTTGAGATTCTCCACCAACATCTACCTATGAAATTATTTAAAGCCAAATGGTAGAAATCACATGTTATTAGTGCCGAAAGTAGAGAGCTGATGTTGAAATGTGATGACTGCTGTAAGCATACCGGTATGACAATGAATCTTACTGACTGGGAGATGTGTAGGATCCTGAAAGAAGATGTGAAGTCTAACCTCTACGCAACTGAGGCAAAACATGTTCAAGAGGAAATTATCAGCAATTTGTCCACAAAAGCGTTACTACGCAAAATTGTTCCTTGTTGTCTCAACTCGCATGGTAGTTCCAACCTGCAGTACTCAAAGGATCCTTTGAGGTTGCTAATTCTTTTAACAGGTACTTTGTTTCAGTTGGTGGAACAGCTGCAAGCAAAGGAAAGCAGCTGGCTTTTAGCCATGGCTTACCCTTCGCCCCTTGACATCTCAAGAACCTCCCTTCTGTCCATTGACAGAGAATGACGCACGGCCTAGGTTCACCTTTCAAGGCATCTCAGATAACACAGTGTAGGACATCATCACTGGAATGCCCAACAATAAAGTCCCTGGTTAAGATAAAATTGGTGTTAATGTTATCAAAGGTGTCCTGCCACATATCCTGCATGTAATTACTGAGATATTTAACTATTTTCTCACACCTGGTTGCTTTCCAAAGGAATGGAAAGTAACGTAGGTGGTGTCTCACCCTAAACATGGTGATCATGAAGAGCCAATAACATCCACCTGATGTCATTGTTGCCAGTCTTATCTGAGGTCTGGGAACTCGTTGTCCACGACCAGTTTGTCTGCTGTTTGACCTTAAACAACAGGATGTCCATCCACCAAAGTGGCAATAAACAGCATCATTCCACTAAAACACTTGGTCTCCTTTTTACCAGTCACTTGTAAAGTGCAGTTGACGAAAAAAAAGGTGACTGGCATCTCTATGCTTGACCTAAGTAAAACATTTGATAGTACTCAACATAAGATCCTGTTGGCCAAGCTCAATACCCTCGATGTTTCCTCATAGGCCCTATCCTGGTTTGAAAGCTGCCACACAGACAGACAGCAGTTTGTGCAAATAAATAGTTCCAGATCTAACCCATTAACGGTCAGTCATGGTGTCACCCAGGGTTCAATTTTGAGGACCCCTCTTATTTGATCTCTACACAAACGATTTGCAATCTGTCTGAAGCACCTGAAATGTGGAATCCTAAGTAGATGACTCCAAGCTCTAACTCTCCTTTGCAAGTAAAGACACATTAGCTGGAGTTACAGACCTCAAATCAGATCTTGTGTGGGTTGCTTCCCAGTGCTTTACCGACAAGTTACTTACTAATCCCAGTAAAACCAAGTTCTGCGTCTTTGGTTCTGGGAGGATGCTTTGAAAAAGATCTCACAGCTGAGAATTCCATACAGGAGCTTGGCGTAATACTGGACAGTGGTCGGACCTTCAGCCAACACATTGAATCTCTGAATCTCTGATAAAGTCTTAGTTTGTTTGTTGGTGAAATTAGCTAGGAGGTGTGAAAAAGGTGGAACTGGTTAGGACATCAACTCAGGAGGGAGGTTGTGAACGACTGTTTTAGGGCATTGGGGTGGAAACCAAAAGGTCGAATGCGGAGAGGAAGACCAAAGAACACTTGGACAAGGTCTGTTGAAAGAGAGCGAGAAAAAAGGCAGGGTGGAAGAGCTGGAGTGTGGCCAAGGCAGAAGCATGTAATGGGGGGCGGGTGAGGTGGACAATTTGACGCCTTTATGCTGATCATGACGATAGCTGACTTGAAGTACTTAAGTTACTTCAATGCTTCACTTACTCCATGTGCTTTACTTTGGTTGCTTCACTTAGATGCCTCAAGTACTTGAAGGACCTTACTTGAGGTGCTGTACTTACTGAATGTGCTTTACTTTCTTGAGATCCTTCACCTACTTGAGCTGCTTTAGTTTCTTGAGATATTTCAATTACTAGAGGTACTTGACTTACTAGACGTGCTTTACCTAGTTTGGATACTTTACTCGCTTCAGGTACTTTTACTTATTCTAGGTGCTTTTGTTACTTGAGATCCCTCACTTTTTATGGTACTTTTACTTGCTTCAGGAAGTGTATTTTCTTCAGGTTCGTTATTTACTTGGGGTGTTTTCCTTTCTTCCTGTGCTTTACTCACTTGAGTTACTTTTCCCGCTTGAGGTTCTTTCCTGTCTTTTTTTATCCTTCATGTGCCTTACTTACTTGAGATTGTTTACTTACTTGAGGTGTTTGACTTACTTTGAGAAATAGATGTAGATGTTGATTTTAATGAGGGTCCATGGTACTTTGATTGCAGTTCTGTTGCAAATTACTGGAAGTGAACTTCAAAGTTGTCTTGTGCTGTCAATGAATTGCTACTTTTCCTTTGGAGGAATGTTTTTGGAGAAGGAACAACAGCAACTGAGTTCTTTGATGTTGCTTGTGCCAAGGATGTTTGGCAGGGCGTTTTCGGTGGTTGGCTCTTCATCAAGAGCAAGTAACTCTCCTACTCACAGGCTCTCTGTTTTCTTGTTTATTCGCACAATAACTCACTAGGAGGACTCATAAGTGACAATAAACTCTAGACAACTCTTACTGGAAACTGGCCATTTTTGTCGTGTCGGTTTGTCTGATTTTGCTCACATGTGTTCTGCTTGCAATTGTTGGCAATTCTCTGAGCAGCCCTTTGAGCCACATTTGGTGTTGGTCTTTGACTTCTCAGGTTAATTTCTCTCCTCCTCTCATGAGGCTGGACAATAGTTTCAGCCACTCCTATTTCCAAGGGACAAACTAGCTGGAGTGGCTGCTCAATGTTGTGTGCTTTGTGCAAGAACATTACCCCCTTTTTCCACTCCCCACGGTTCTTCTCTTGTCCAACGGCAAGTAAAATCTCTCAACTTCAGGCATACCTTCTCTCTCCTTGTTAAGCCTGTGGCTTTCTTCAGCATCTTCTAGTTGCTTGGTCATCCTTGTTAGCCTCTCTGCATCTAAGCCTTCAATGTCGTCCACTGGATACACATTTCGTCCCCACAGGATCATGTTTGGAGAAAGCTCTTCTTCCTCCCTCCTGTTCAACATACATGGGGGGGGGTGTGAGGAATTAGTCAGATTTCTTTAAACATCCACGAGGACTGCTTCAAACACTTCATAGGAAAGATGTGACCTCTGTAAGGTCTTGTGTAGTTTTTTCTTGATCTCCTTGATCAGTCTCTCACACATTCCTCCCCACCAGGGTGACTTTGCGAGGTAAAACGTCCCACTTATCTTCTCACGTGCTAGGTGATTCTGCAGCTTGTCACTTTTCCCAACAATCTTGATTCAGTCTGCTGTGACCTTAAACACTTTGGTATTATCCATGACGATGATGCAAGTCTGGTTTGATGCATGATGAAGGCATTAAGCTTGTTCTTGAATTTGTCTGCTCGTTGGGTACTTGCAATTTCTAAATGGACTGCTCTGGAGCTGGCACAGGTGAAAATAATAACATACCACTTTCCTTCTTCTTTCTTGCCAAGCTTGTAACTGAACAGTCTGGCAAACTCTACTGCGGTCACCTCAAATGGTCTGCTGCGCTACGTTCTGTATTCTGGAAAGGCACTTGTTGACAGTACTCTGGTTGGTTTGGTAGAGAGTACTTTGCAGACATTGCACTTCTTAATGACCTTCTGGACTTTAGCTCTCAACTTTGGTACGCACAAACTCTCTCTCGCACTTGCCATCGTGGTTGCTGTGGCAAGATGCATGACCTGATTGTGTGTGTGCGTGCAACAAGCTTCTCAGGAAGTGGTCCTCCAGGAAGGTACGTCTATACGTACGTATATCTAGAAAGTTTTCTCTTCACATTCTGAAGACACTGTGCTTCATTTCTTATTTGTCTTTGAGAATGTCACTCCAGGAATGCAAGGGGAGCTGACCTGGTACCTCCAGTCCTCTCGTCTCACAACACTCTCTTAGAAGTCACACAGAATGTCCAACTGATCATTTTCAGCTCGCTCCTCAACTGCCAGTACATCCAAGCTTGTACAGTTTCTCGTAGTCACTCACCTCTCTCAGGCACATGCAGGTCCTGCCACTCGCATATTCATCTTTACCATGACCCACCCAAGCGAAAGTTGTGTCCTCTAAGAGCGGCTTTCCTGCTTCCCTTTAAACAATCTCTGTCTTTTTTCTGCTGTGAACACCAGCTCCAGGAATGAAATGTATCTGGGGCTCTCGTGTAGATACCATGTAGAAGCTCTTGTCCTGCACATGCGAGTACTTCCACTTCAGCTGTTTCATGTCTGGCCTTCTCACAGTAACAAAATCAGCTAACTTCGAGCCAGCGAATTTAAATTTGTTCCGAAGATCTTCCATCCAGAGACCTAATGTGGGAATCAAAGATTGGCATGGACCGGACTTTGGTTCCATTGACTGTAAAGATCTTGCGCATCTCGTGACCTATTTGCTTTAACTTTAACAACTCGACTGTTTCGGGTAAGATGAAGTTGTGCCCATAAGAACTTGCCCTTCAATTCTGACTGGAACAGTTGTAGGAAGCACTGCCTCCTCCAAGTAATAAGTGTAGCCTGTCAGTGATGCTGTGTTTGGGCTGCTGCTGTTTCTCCCCTCCTGTCTATCACATATGCTGGTATGATGCCTGTATTTGCACTATACACGACCATGCATAAGGCATTGGTCTGCTCTGTGGTTTGAACACCTGCAATCAAAACAAAGATGAAGAACTTCTTCGAGTCCACCAATGCAGTTACTATGGTACAGTTCACACTTAAGTGATCATGTGTTTGGTACAAAGGGCAACATGGCTTCTGCTTGTCTCCTGTCTTCTGTGCGAACAGGTGCTTCAATCAAATCTTCCATGGACCATTCTTCCTAATTGTCATTTACTAGATCAGGTTTGACGCGAGACAATTCGTAACTTTTGAGCTTCCTGCAGGGTTTGAAGTGCATCATAGTTCCTGCTAAGTCTCTTGTAAAATTCTTGAACCCTGAAGTAATGCAATCCTTTGACTGAGAAAAAATAAAGATTTTATCCATGTTTTCATCGACAACGACCTTTGTATGCCCAGGTTCCTTTTATAGCCAATCCCACACAGTCCTGTAACCAACAGTTTCAGGCTTTAGGTATGCTATTCCCTCTCTGACCTTCGGGCCAACAGAATGTAGAAGATACAGCAATTTCTCTTTGATGGAAATCAACTTGGCTTCAACTTGCATAAGAAACATGTTTTCAAATCTCAACTGTGTAATCTTCAATTTTGGTCATTTTGTAGTGCTGGAAACAGGGTTTTTCTCCGTCTCTAATTTCTTGTCCGCTACACGTAATTCTCCTGCGAGTTTTCCCTTCCGCAACTTGCACTCGTGCTCCTCTTGTCTTTTACTCAGCTGGCATAAATGGTGCTCGTCTTCCACCCATTGCTTCAAATCTTCTCTCCCTCATCTAGTTTCCTCGCCTCGATTACCTAGAGACCCTCTCAGCCTCTCCTTGTTGCTAACCAATGCAGCGCACTTGGATTTGATATCTTTCTTCCACTTGCTCGCAGGTCAAATCGACAATCCCCAATCAATTTTCAACTCTTTGGCTAGGGAAGCAAGGTCAGACAGCTTTGGGATAGTGTTCTCAGCTCGTTTCTTGACGATTTCCATCTCAGTATAATCCTCCAAGCAGCACTTTAGCTTATTGATTTCCTTGTTGGCCTCTTTTATAATATAATGCTGGTCATTACTCTCTTTCTTCCCTTCGCTCTTGGTTGATGGCTTGGCTTCTGAATCTCTCAGTGGCGATATAGTTTCCACAGTGATCCTGGTCATGGCACCAAAGTGAGCTGTTCTTCACATCAGTATGCAAAACTCATGGATTCTTGCTTCTTTTCTCGTTTATTCTCTGCACCATAACTCACCAAGAGGTGAGAAAACTTGCTATCTTTTTGCATCCAGTCATCTGATTGCGCTCGAACATGTTTGTTTACTATTTGGTAGTACCCGCAAATGTCAGAAACTGAGGGTGGTGGGGGTCAGTTGAACAAAACTGTTGTAGAATGGCTGAACTGGACTGACAGTACACTGCCTTTCTTCTTTGGGTGTCTTGATATAGCATTTATCCTGTGAAGCTTTAACCCTCGCTTAATCAGAGAAGGCTGACTCTGGGCACAGTTACAATGCAGATAGTTAAGCTACAAGGTTAAGCTGTAGGTCTTAAGAAGGGTTCATGCAACAAACAAAATGCTACTTTTCCTTTGAAGGAAAGGTTTTTGCAGAAGGAACACCGGTAATTGGGTTTTTTCAATGTTGCTGGAGCCAAAGATGTTTGAAGGTGATTTTTTGGGAGTTGGCCCTTCAAGACCAAAGACCACTTGGAGAAGGACTGTCGAAAGAGAGGAAACAAGGGAGGGTGGGAGAGCTGGAATGTGGCCAAGACAGCAGCACGCGACAGAGAGCACTAGGTGGACAATGTGATGTCTTTTACACCTACTAGTGCAGCAGACCATGATGACCATGAGCATGACTTACGTGAGGTAATTTACTGTCCTGAGGTGCTTCAAATATTTCATGTGCTTTACTTACCTCAGCTGCTTCACTTAGATGCTTCAAGTTCTTAAAGCATCTCGGTGAAACACCAAAAGCTCCTCACTTAAGAAGCTCTGGTTACCAAATGTGCTTTACTTTCTTGAGATCCCTCACCTACTTGAGCTGCTTTACTTATGAAACTTGCTTTAGTTGCTTCAGATGTATCACAGGTGCTTTACTGCCTCAGGGCTCAGTGGCCATTTTGTCGACAAGAAAGAAAAATATCCGAAAATTATGCAGAATTTCTCATAGTCACATTTCCATACATCTTCCTAAAAGCAGTCCTCCTGATTAAGGTTTCTGAAAGAAAAAAGTGCGCCCTTTAATTCAATATTCAGATTAACAGCGCCCTCTTCCCCTCAGATAGGAACCCTTCCCCTCTCCTCGACCATACCCTGAGTTTATTTAAGTACAATTAACTATAATACTATTAATTATTTCGAGATTTCTGATGGAGCAATGTAATTGTGACAGGTAGACTAGGAGCGAGTGAGTTTGAAGAGGTATTTTTCTTGCTCTGAGTATCAATCAGAAATGTTGCCATTATTTTTGGAATTGAGCAAATTTTTAGGCAAACCATAATAGTTATTGATTATTGGGACCATAAATATTATGCCCTGATTTAGCCCTTTGACTACCCTGATCTGATTGTTAATTCTCCCCTGTAGCTGCTACACATTTCCTTGTAAATTAGTTATGAGAACGTGGTTCTCAATCAGGATAGGACCTTCTACCTGATAAGTTTGAATATTCTGATCACCTGTTTGCTAAAGAATATATGGATATTCTAGGGAGAAGTTTTATGTTAATCACTACTGGCAGTCAAATGGTCAAACAATATTAAGGGTTAATTTTTCATCTCAAAAGCTAATAGAATAGGAACCCATGTAGAATTGTAATTTTTGTTTTTGATTTTTTGGTAGACATGTAAAAGCAGGGGCAAAAGTAGTAACTTTATTCTTGTGTTCCACTGGCTGCATCTATAGGTGACAAGAGACATTGTGTGCTCTTTGGTAATGAGTGATTTAAACAGCCGTGGATTGGCAGAGGTATTTTGTTTGTAATGTTAAAATGTCAAATAGTCTGAATTGTGGCTCTTAAAAATGTGGGCACTCTATCTAGGCCCCCATGATTAACGAGCTTTCTCTTTATCTTGATAGAGACTAAGTTTTGTGTAGGATTAAGCTTACATTTGATAATTTCACAATCATTTGACGTTTCATTTGCACAGTTCCTTGTTGGCTCAGAAGACTTTGACATGAGAGTGTTTAAAGATGATGAGATGATTGCAGAGATGACTGGAACTGAGGTTGGTGCATCTAGCTTTTTTGAAGAATTTATTATTTATTTTACATCCAGGTAAAAATTGATACTGAATTTGCTTTTCTAGCTTTCAGGTCTTAAATTCAGGACTGCAATTGGGGCTCATATTTGAGGCATTGCGTTTAGGCTCTCAGTTGAAGTGCACTGTGCAGGCTTTTAGTTGATGTTGCGAGTTCATGTTCTGAGGTCATGTTCCAAGGTCATGTACCAAGGCCATGGTCCAAGGTCATGCTCCAAGGTCATGCTCTGCTTTCGCATTCCACGGTCATGTTCCAAGGCCATGGTCCAAGGTCATCCTCTGCTTTTGTGTTCCACGGTCATGCTCCCTGGTCACGTATGGCGGTAATGGTGCGAGGTCATGGTCGGAGGTCATGTTGCGAGGTCATGTTCCCAGGCCATGGTCCAAAGTCATGCTTCGCTGTCATGTTCCATGGTCATGTTGCGTGGTCATGTACACCAGTAATGGTCTGCGGTGATAGTCCAAAGTCATGTTCTGAGGCCATAGGTAAAGGTCATGCTCTGCTATCATGTTCCCTGGTCATGTTCCATGGTCATGTACAGCGGTAATTGTCCGAGGTCATGGTTCGAGCTCTTGTTGTGAGGTCATGTCCTGAGGTCATGTGCCAAGGTGATGTTCTGAGGCTATGTTCCGAGGTCATGTTCAGAGTTGCAAGAAATGGCTTGTCATGACACTGAAAGTGGCATTTTGAACATGAACTGAGAAGTTTGTGCCCCTGAACACCACGGGATGTGATTTGCTTCTTGTTGGGACACCTGCAAACTTCTTGGCCTCCGATGTGGAGAAGAATTCTGACCTTTTTTATGAAGATGTAAGTGACAGAGAGCAATACTGGCCTATGGCTCAGCAAGGCAATTTGGTAGACAAGAGAAAGAACATTATAAAATGATGCAGAATATCTGCTGGTCACATTGTGATAGGGTTTCATAAAAGCACTCCTCCTGAATTACTTTTCTAAAAGTAGTTTTAAGGGTTAAAAAGAGTGCCCTTTCCTTTAGAAAATCAGGTTAACAGCGCTCTTTTCCCCTTTGAATAGGTATCCCTTCCATCTCCTCAACCATACCCTGAGTTTATTTAACTGCAATAAACTCTAATGTTAAGAAAACTTGAAGAACTGCCAGTAAAAAGTAAAAAACAACTTGGTATTGTAGCCAAAAATTTTGTAAGTTAAAAAAAGGATAGAAATGAAAAGTGCATTATGTAGTGAAATGAAAAGGTCGGTTAGTACCAGGTGCAGTGTACAACCATTACCAGGAGTTAAAAGTTAATTTCAATGGTGCAAGTTCCTCTCCCTGTCAATTATCTTTAGACTGCAGATGGAGCAAATGCAATTGTGACAGGCAGACTTGGATCTCTTGAGAATCCTTTGGAATAGAGAGTGGAAATTGTTGTATTGGAGGATTTGGACTATGAAGAGAATGACAAATTCTGGACAGTAAGTATTGGCAATTGTAAATTGAAGCCAACAGGCTCCTGGTCACCTTATACTGGAAGACCTGCGGATGGCCGGGGAAGGGTGATGGGTGGAGGGGTTTTATGACATCTGTTGTGGAGATGCAGCCTCTCACAGCAATTTCTGCATTCAGATAGGAAAGATTTGACATTACTTGTGCCCTCAGAGAACAGAAAAGTGGGCGAAGAATTATGATTTTCAGTTGAGACATTTCATCAACCACTTTTCCTTATTTGTAAATGTAAATATGTACCAGTCGCAGAAAGTACAATGTGTCATTTTGTGTACCTTGCACGTGTATGATTTGGTTACGCAAAGTACAGCCATTAATTTCCATGTAAGTCCAGCCTCTTACCCTGTGGTTTTGATCGTCTTTTTTGGACGAGTGAGGTTGTGGGCTGAACAAGTTAAATAAATGGTTCACTTGTCAAGGTAGGGGAACGTGAGTTTGAAGAGGTATTTTTCTTGCCTCGAGTATGCATTACAAACGTTGCCATGTAACTCCAGCCTCTTACTCTATAGTTTTGAGCGTCTTTTTTGGACAAGTAAGCTTGTGGTCTGAAGAAGTTATATAAATAATGCACCTGTCATAGAAGGGGGAAGTGAGTGGGCATTGCAAATGTTGCAATTATGTTTGGGAATAAGTATGTTGCGACACAAACAATAATAGCTATTGATTATTGGGACTATAAATATTATGCGCTGATTTAGCCCCTTAACTTCTAAGATTGGATTGTTAATTCTCCCCTGAAGCTGCTACACATTTTCTTTTAATTTAGTTATGAGAACTTGATGCTAGATCAAGATAGCAGCTTCTACCTGATAAGTTCGAATATTCTGATCGCATGTTTGCTGAAGACTGTAGGGATGTTTTAGGGAGAAGTTTTATGTTAAACAGTCTGGAGGTGATAGGGCTCAACGACATTCAAGGTGTATTTTGCATCTCAAAAAAGCTAATAGCATAGTAACCTGTGTAGAAGTGTAATTGTTGTTTTTGATTTTTGGTAGACATGTAAAAACAGTAGCAAAAAGTAACTTTATTTTTGTTTCCCCTTGGTTACATCCATAGGTGACAGGAGACATTGTGTGGTCTTTGGTAAAGGGTGATTTCAACAGCCATGGATTGGCGGTATTTTGTCTGCAATGTGGAAATGTCAAATGGTCTGAGTTGTTGCTCTGAAAAATGTGAGCACTCTATCTAGGCCCCATGATCAACGAGCCTAATTACGTTAATTAACTAATTACGTTAGTATTTAGCACACTTTAAGGATTATATTTTTCAGTGAATTGCTATGTTAGTACCTGGCGCAGTTTCTTTTGTTTGATTAATATGTCAGTTACTCGCGCACTTCCAGGATTATCGTTTCATTGATTGTTAGGTTAGTTTTTTGGACACTTTCAGGATATTCCCTCACTCAAAAGTTACTTTTCATTTAGAGTCTTATGCGCTGTTGGGATTCTGAGACATTGGATTTTCACCTCAGCATCTTATGCACTTCTAGGATTCTTTGTCATTGTATTATTATGTTAGTATCTTGCGCATTTTTAAGCTTCTCTTTCGTTGGATTACTTGGCTAGTATCTCGCACTCTTGAAATAATTTTCTTTTGATGGATTGATACGTCAGATTCTCGCGCACATTTCGGGTCAATTTCGATTGATTTTTTTAGTTAGTATTTTGCCCAAGTTTAGAATACTCCCTCATTAAAAAGTTATGCAAGCATTTCGCACAATTCCAATTCTTCTTCATTGGATTGTTAGGTTAGTTTCTAGCGCATTTTAGGAATTCGATAGAATGCGAGAGTGCCGGCTTGCAGTTTCTGGGGTTAACTTGGTTTAGGCTCTCGGTTCAGGCTCTTGTTCCATGCTTTTAAATCAGGTTCTTATACCAGGTTCTAAGTGTAGAGTCTTAGTTGAGGCTTTCAGCTCCTTTTTTGAGTTCAAGCACTTATTTCAGGTTGTTACTTAAGACCCTCAGTATGCCTCAGTTTATGTTCCTAGTCAAAGGTTGCAATTCAGTATCACAACTTAGGCTCTTGTTTAAGGGATTGGGCTGAGGCTCTTAGTTAAAGTACACGGCTCAGACTCCCAGTCCATGTTTTGAGTTCATACTCTGAGTTCATGTGCTAAGTACGTGTTTGGAGCTGATATTCGGAGATCTGGCTATGGGTGCACGCTCTGAGTACAAGTTCTGAGATCACGTTCTGCATTCTTGTTCTCTGTTTATGTTCTGAGTTGACCTGGTGAGTTAATATTTTCAGGACTCCATGTTGGAAGTCCATGTTTGGAGTCCATGTTCGGAGTCCATGTTCAGAGTCCATGTTCATGCTCGGAGTCCATGTTCTGCACTGTGTTGTGAGTTCATGTTTTCATTACATGTTTTGTCTTCATGTTCGGAGTCCATGTTAGGAGCCCATGTTCTGCATTCATGTTCCGAGTCCAAGTTCTGCACCATGTTGTGAGTTCATGTTTTCATTACATGTTCAGCATCCATGTTGGGAGTCCAAGTTCTGCACCATGTTGTGAGTTCATGTTTTCATTACATGTTCGGCATCCATGTTGGGAGTCCATGTTGGCAGTCCATGTTGGCAGTCCATGTTTGGAGTCTATGTTTGGAGTCCATGTTCTATGTTCATCCTTGGAGTCCATGTTCTGCCTTGATGTTGTGAGTTCGTGTTCTGCACCATGTTGTGGGTCCATGTTTTCTTTACATGTTCGGAGTCCATGTTCTGCATCCATGTTTGGAGTCTATGTTCTGCGCTCATGCTCGGAGTCCATGTTCTGCGTTCATGTTCTGCGTTCATGTTCTGCACGACGTTGTGAGTTCATGTTTTCATTACATGTTTTGCGTTCATGTTCGGAGTCCATGTTCAGAGCCCATGTTCTGCATTCATGTTCTGAGTTCATGTTCTGCACTATGTTGTGAGTTCATGTTTTCATTACATGTTCGGAGTTTATGTTCTGCGTCCATGTTCGGAGTGCATGTTCTGCGTTCATGCTTGGAGTCCATGTTCCGCGTTCATGTTCAGAGTTCATGTTCTGCACCATGTTTTGAGGTCATGCTGTCGTAACATGTTTTGCGTTCATGTTTGGAGTCCATGTTCTGCGTCCATGTTCTGCGTTCATGTTTGGAGTCCATGTTCTGCGTCCATGTTCTGCGTCCATGTTGGGAGTCCATGTTCTGCATCCATGCTCGGAGTCCATGTTCTTTGTTCATGTTCTTCGTTCATGTTTTGCACCATGTTTTGAGGTCACATTGTCATTACATGTTTTGCATTCACGTTCGGAGTCCATGTTCGGAGTCCATGTTCTGCGTTCATTGTCGGAGTCCATGTTCTGCGTTCATGCTCGGAGTCCATGTTCTGCGTTGATGTTCCGTGTTCATGCTCTGCACCACGTTGTGATTTCATGTTTTCATTACATGTTTTGCATTCATGTTCAGAGTCCATGCTCAGAGCCCATGTTCTGCATTCATGTTCTCAGTTCATGTTCTGCATCATGTTTTGAGTTCATGTTTTCATCACATGTTCGGCGTCCATGTTCTGCATCCATGTTCTATGTCCATGTTGAGAGTCCATGTTCTGCATTCATGTTGTGAGTTCATGTTCTGCACCATGTTGTGAGTTCATGTTTTCATTACAGGTGCGGAGTTCATGTTCTGCGTCCATGTTCGGAGTGCGTGTTCTGCGTTCATGCTTGGAGTCCATGTTCTGAGTTCATGTTCTGCACCATGTTTTGAGGTCATGCTGTCATTACATGTTTTGCATTCATGTTCGGAGTCCATGTTCTGCTTTCATGCTCGGAGTCCATGTTCTTCGTTCATGTTCCTCGTTCATGTTCTGCACCATGTTTTGAGGTCACATTGTCATTACATGTTTTGCATTCATGTTCGGAGTCCATGTTTGGAGTCCATGTTCTGCGTTCATTTTCAGAGTCCATGTTCTGCGTTCATGTTCTGTGTTCATGTTCTGCACCACGTTGTGAGTTCATGTTTTCATTGCATGTTTTGCATTCATGTTCAGAGTCCATGTTCAGAGCCCATGTTCTGCATTCATGTTCTCATTTTATGTTCTGCATCATGTTTTGAGTTCATGTTTTCATTACATTTTCGGCGTCCATCTTCTGTGTCCATGTTCAGAGTGCATGTTCTGCGTTCATGCTCGGAGTCCATGTTCTGCCTTCATGTTCTTACTTCATGTTCTGCACCATGTTTTGAGGTCACGTTGTCATTATATGTTTTGCCTTCATGTTTGGAGTCCATGTTCTGCGTTGATGTTGTGAGTTCATGTTCTGCACCATGTTGTGGGTCCATGTTCGGAGTCTATGTTCTGCGCTCATGGTCGGAGTCCATGTTCTGCGTTCATGTTCCAAGTTCATGTTCTGCACCATGTTTTGAGTTCATGTTTTCATTTCATGTTTTGCATTCATGTTCAGAGTCCATGTTCAGAGCCCATGTTCTGCATTCATGTTCTCAGTTCATGTTCTGCATCATGTTTTGAGTTCATGCTTTCATTACATGTTCGGCGTCCATGTTCTGCGTCCATGTTCAGAGTGCATGTTCTGCGTTCATACTCGGAGTCCATGTTCTGCCTTCATGTTCTTACTTCATGTTCTGCACCATGTTTTGAGGTCGCGTTGTCATTATATGTTTTGCCTTGATGTTTGGAGTCCATGTTCTGTGTTGATGTTGTGAGTTCATGTTCTGCACCATGTTGTGGGTCCATGTTCGGAGTCCATGTTCTGCGTTCATGTTCTGCGTTCATGTTCTGCACCATGTTTTGAGTTCATGTTTTCATTTCATGTTTTGCATTGATGTTCAGAGTACATGTTCAGAGCCCATGTTCTGCATTCATGTTCTCAGTTCATGTTCTGCATCATGTTTTGAGTTCATGCTTTCATTACATGTTCGGCGTCCATGTTCTGCGTCCATGTTCAGAGTGCATGTTCTGCGTTCATACTTGGAGTCTATGTTTTGCGCTCATGCTTGGAGTCCATGTTCTGCGTCTATTTTCGGAGTCCATGTTCTGCATTCATGTTCTTACTTCATGTTCTGCACCATGTTTTAAGGTAGCGTTGTCATTATATGTTTTGCCTTCATGTTTGGAGTCCATGTTCTGCGTTGATGTTGTGAGTTCATGTTCTGCACTATGTTGTGGGTCCATGTTTTCTTTACATGTTCGGAGTCCATGTTCTGCGTCCATGTTCAGAGTCTATGTTCTGCGCTCATGCTCAGAGTCCATGTTCTGCGTTCATGTTGCAAGTTCATGTTCTGCACAATGTTGTGAGTTCATGTTTTCATTACATGTTTTGCATTCATGTTCATAGTCCATGTTCAGCGTTCATGCTTGGAGTCCATGTTCTGCCTTCATGTTCTTACTTCATGTTTTGCACCATGTTTTGAGGTGACGTTGTCATTATATGTTTTGCCTTCATGTTCGGAGTCCGTGTTCTGCGTCTAAATCATATTAATCATAAATCATATATTAAACAAAGGTGCACTTTTAGGCTTTTCCAATCCATTACTACGATGGTATCTCAAACTATAGAAGGATTCTCTCTCTCTGGATTGTTTTGGTAGTCTCTAAGGATTTTCTTTTATTTAGTGAACAATTTTGTTTCTAGGGCGTTTTTAAAGTTCTCTTTGGTTGGGTTGTTACACTAGTATCTCGCACACTTTTAGAACTCTCATTTGGATTGTTTAGTTTGTATTTGCGCACTTCGAGAAGTGTCTTTCATTGCATTGTTACATAAGTATCTCGCTTTCTCTTAAAATTCTCAATCATTTGATTGTTGCCTTAGTATCTTGCACATGTTTACAATTCCTTTTAATTCCCTCGTTGCGTCTGTGTTTCGTGCACTTTCCTTCTTTGGACTGTTATTTTAGTATTTTGCACACTCTTAGGCTACACGTTCAATGAAAAATTAGGTAATTGTCTCGCGCGATCTTAGGATTGTCTTAGGCTTCTCTTTTTATCGATTGTTATGCTGGCATCTTGTGCACTTTTGAGCTTCTCTTTCCCTCGATTGCTCCACTTGTTATCGTTTGCCATGTTGTTGTTATGGGCACCTTCAAGTTTCTTTTTCTTTCGATTGCTACGTTAAGATCTTGCACATCCTGAGCTTTTCTTCCAATTGATTGCTACCTCGATATCCTAGACACTCTCTTTTCTGGGATTGTTGCATTAGTACCTTGCGCGCTCCTTGATTGTTATGTCAGTACCTGGTGCGCACTAAGGAAATCTCTTTAGTTTCATTAATTCCTCAGTTACTCGCACACTTTTAATATCATCAGGGACTTTTTAGGCTTGTTTTCAATTGGAAGGTTTCCTTAGTGTTTTTCACATTTGCAGGAGTGCGTTACATTCGATTTTTAGGTAATCATCAATGAGTTCGAGGGTTTCACTAGGAATTCCAAATCTCGAAACACAGATGAAAGCTCAAAGTGGTCAGTGTCGGCACGAGTTTTTGTGAGGGCTTCTCCAAGCACCCCTTGTTTTATTTTTGTCTTAATTATTGTATTGTTTACAAAGTTAGGTGCTTAACTATTTAAATTAGCCTGCTAGTGGTGGTGAGGTTTTTTGGAAGTCAGTGTTTCCATGTGCTTGTGAGAGATGGATGCAAGTACAGCTTACTCCCGTTTTAGACTTCCAAGAGTAGTTGGAGAAGAGACTGTTAGACTTCTAGACCAAGGAGCACCAGGTATAAAGATAGTGTGTGGTGGAAAATTTTCATGAATGGCAAAGGTCGAGAACACTCAACTTTCTGGACTTAGTTATGAGAATTTGGTGCCAGATCAAGATAGCAGCCTCTACCTGATAAATTCGAATATTCTTATCATGTGTCTGCTGAAAAATGTATGGATATTGTAGGGAGAAGTTGTTCCAGGGTCATGTACGGCGGTCATGGTTCCGATGTCGTGTTCCGAGGTGATGTTGGGATGTTCTGTGGGCATGTTGTGAGTTGCGAGAAATTGCTGGTGATGACACTGATAGTGGCATTTTGAATATCAACCAAAAGGTTTCTGTTTTTGTGGCTGGCTGCGGAACACGGCCGGATGTGACACACTTCTTGTTGGAAGACCTGCAAACTTCTTAAAGTCCGATGTGGAGAAGAATTCTGACCTGTTTTATAAAGATGTAAGTGAGAGAGCGACAATGCTGACCTAGGGCTCAGGTAGCCATTTATTAGACAAGAGAAAAAACATGAGGAAATTATGCAGAATTTGCCCTAGTCACATTGCCATAGATCTTCATAAAAGCACTCTTCCTGAAAAAGTTTTCTGAAAGTAGTTGTAAAGGTTGAAAAGTGTGCCCTTTCATTCACAAATCCGCTTAACAGCACCCTCCTCCTATTGAAAAGGCCCCCTTTCTATCTCTTCGACCATACCATGAGTTTATTTAAGTGCAATGAACTATAATATTGAAAAAAATTAGACAACTGCTAGTAAAAAGTAAAAAAGTAAAAAGCAACTTGCTACCGTAGCCAAAAATTGTGTAGGAAAAAAAAAAAGGATAGAAATGAAAACTGCATTATGTAGTAAGATGAAAAGGTCAGTTAGTACCAGATGCAGTGGTATAAACATTTACAGGTGTTGAAAGTTAATTTACATGGTGAAAGTTGCTCTCCCTGTTGATTATTTTTAGATTGCTGATGGAGCAAATGGAATTGTGACAGGTAGACTTGGATGTTTTGAGAATCCTTTGGGATAGAGGGTGGAAATTGTTCAATTGGAGGAGTTGGACTATGAAGGAAATGACAAATTCTGGACAGTAAGTATTTGCAATTGTAAATTGAACCCAACAGGTTGCTGGTCACCTTATACAGAAAGACCTGCAGGTGGTGGGGGAAGGGTGATGGGGGAAGGGATTTTATGACATCTTTTGTGGAGAAGCAGCCTCTCACAGTAATTTCTGTATTCAGATAGGAAAGATATGACCTTACTCGTGCCCTCAGAGGACTGAAAAGTAGGGAATGAATTAGGATTTTGAGGCGCGACATTTAATCAACCACTTTTCCATATTTATAAATGGAAATAAGTACCAGTCACAGAAAGTACATTGTGTCATTTTGTGTACCTTGCACGTGATTGATCTGGTTATGCAAAGTACAGCGATGAATTTCCATGCACGTCCAGCCTCTTACCCTGTGGTTTTGGTCTTCTTTTTAGACAAGTCAGCTTGTGGTGCAAACAACTTAAATAAAATAATGCACTTGTGCAAGTAGGGGCAAGTGAGTTTGAAGAGGTATTTTTTCTTGCTGGGAGTATCCCAGCACAAATGTTTTAATTATTTTTGGAAGTGAGCACATTGTGAGACAAACTACAATAGTTATTGATTATTGGGACCATAAACATTGTGCGCTGATTTAACCCTACAACTCCCAATGCTGATTTTTAATTCTCCCTTCTAGCTGCTACACATTCCCTTGTAAATAAGTGATGTGAACATGGTGCTAAATCAAGATAGCAGCTTTTACCTGATAAGTTTGAATATTCTGATCCCCTGTTTGCTGAAGAATGTATTGATATTGTAGGGAGAAGTCTCATGTTAATCACTTCTGCCAGTCAAGTGGTTAAAGAATATTAAAAGTTCATTTTGCATCTTAAAAGCTAATAGCATAGTAACCTGTGTAGAAGTGTAATTGTTGTTTTTAATTTTTGGTAGACACGTAAAAGCAGTAGCAAAATAGTAACTTTCCTCTTGTGTCCCATTGGTTGCATCCATAGGTGACAACAGAGAATGTGTGCTCTTTGGTAATGAGTGATTTAAACAGCCATGAATTGGCAGAGATATTTTGTTTGCAATGTTAAAATGTCAACAAGTCTGAATTGTGGCTCTTAAAAATGTGAGCACTCTATCTAGGCCCCCATGATTAACGAGCCTTCTCTTTATCTTGATAGAGACTGTAAGTTTTGTGGAGGATTAGGTTTACGTTTGATAATTTTACAATCATTTGACCTTTGATTTGCAGAGTTACTTGTTGGCTCAGAAGACTTTGACATGAGAGTGTTTAAAGATGATGAGATGATTGCAGAGATAACTGGAACTGAGGTGGGCGCATCTAGCTCTTTTGAAGAAGCTATTCTACATCCATTTATGAATTCATACTGAATTTGCTTTTCAAGCTTTCAGGTCTGAAATCGAGGACTGCAAGAGGGGCTCACATTTGAGGCATTGCACTCAGGCTCTCAATTCAAGCGCACCCTGCAGGCTTCCAGTTGATGTTACGAGTTCATGTTGCCAGGTCATGTTCCGAGGTCATGTTGCAAGGACATGGTGTGAGGTCATGTTCCAGTTTCATGTTCTACGGTCATGTTCCCTGGTGATGTATGGCAATAATGGTCCGAGGTCATGGTCAGAGGTCACATTCTGAGGTGATGTTCCCAGGCCATGGTCTAAAGTCATCCTTTGGTGTCATGTTCCACGGTCATGTGGCGTGGTCATTTACGGCAGTAATGGTCTGTGGTCATGGTCTAAGGTCATTGTCTGAGGTCATGTCCCTAGGTGATGTCTCAAGATGATGTTCTGAGGTCATGTCCAGAATTGCAAGAAATAGCTTGTCATGACACTGAGAGTGGCATTTTGAACATCAACTGAGAAGTTTGTGCTTTTTTGGCTGGCCCCGGAACACTGCTTGGTGTGACACACTTCTTGCTGAAACACCCACACACTTCTTGGCCTCCAATGTGGGGAAGAATTCTAACCTGTTTTATGAAGATGTAAGTGACAGAGCGACAATACTGACCAAGGGCTTAGGTTGCCGTTTGGTAAAGAAAAAAAAAAAAACCATTAGGAAATTATGCAGAATTTCTCCTGGTCACCTTGCCATTGGTCCTCATAAAAGCACTCCTCCTGAATAAGTTTTCTGAAAATACCTTTAGGGTTGAAAAGAGTGCCCTTTCCTTTAGAAAATCAGCTTAACAGCACCCTCTTCCCCTTTGAATAGGTACTCCTTCTATCTCCTCGACCATACCTTGAGTTTATTTATGTGCAATGAACTATACTATAAAAAAAGACTGAAAGACTGCTAGTAAAATGTAAAAGGGGAACTTGGTATTGTAGCCAAAAATTTTCTAGGGGGAAAAAGAAGAATAGAAGTGAAAAGTGCTGTATGTAGTGAAATGAAAAGGTCGGTTAGTACTAGGTGCAGTGGTATAAACATTTACAGGTGTTGAAAGTTAATTTCCATGGTACAAGTTGCTCTCCCTGTTGATTATTTTTAGATTGCTGATGGAGCAAATGCAATTGTGAGAGGTAGACTTGGATCTTTTGAGAATCTTTTGGGACTGATGGTGGAAATTTTTCTATTGGAGGATTTGGATGATGAAGGGAATGACAGATCCTGGACAGTAAGTATTGGCAAGTGTAAATTGAATTCAACAGGGCACTGGACACCTTATACTGCAAGACCTGTGGGTGGTGAGGGAAGGGTAATGGGGGGAGAGGGGTTTTATTACATCTGTTGTGGAGATACAGCCTCTCTCAGTAATTTGTGCATTCAGATAGGAAAGATATGACATTCTCGTGCCCTCGGACGACAGAAAAATGGGCAATGAAGTATGATTTTGCGTCGAGTTTCCTTATTTATAAATGGAAATAAGTACCAGTCACAGAAAGTGAAGTGTGTGATTTGGTGTACCTTACACGTGTATGATTTGGCCACGCAAAGTACAGCCATGAATCTCCATGCAAGTCCAGCCTCTTACCCTGTAGTTTTGATCTTTTTTGGGGAAAAGTGAGCTTGTGGTATGAATAAGTTATATAATTAATGCACTTGTGAAAGTAGGGGGAAGTGAGTAAGCATTGCACGTGTTGCAATTATGTTTGGGAGTGAGCATATTGTGACACAAACCATAATAGTTATTGATTATTGGGACCATAAACATTATGCGTTGATTTAACTCTTTAATTCCCAAGATTGGATTGTTAATTCTCCCCTGCAGCTGCTACACATTTTCTTTTTAAAATTAGATATGAGAACTTGGTGCTAGATCAAGATAGCAGCTTCTACCTGATAACTTCGAATATTCTGATCTCATGTTAGGTGAAGAATGTATGGATGTTGTAGGGAGAATTTTTTATGTCAATCACTTCTGGGAGTTAAAGGGTTCAATGATACCAAAGGTGTATTTTGCATCCCAAAAGCTAATAGCATAGTAACCTGTGTAGAAGTGTAATTGTTGTTTTTATTTTTTGGTAGACATGTAAAAGCAGTAGCAAAAATAGTAACTTTATTTTTGTTTGTCCTTGGTTTCATCCGTAGGTGACAGGAGACATTGTGTGCTCTTTGGTAATGGGTGACTTAAACAGCCATGGATTGGCGAAGGTATTTTGTTTGCAATGTCAAATAGTCTGAGTTGTGGCTCTGAAAAATGTGAGCACTCTCTCTATGGCCCCATGATTAACGAGCCTTCTCTTTATCTTGATAGAGGCTGTAAGTTTTGTGCAGGATTAAGTTTCATATGATAATTTTACAATCATTTGACCTTTGATTTGCACAGTTACTTGTTGGTTCAGAAGACTTTGACATGAGAGTGTTTAAAGATGATGAGATGATTGTAGAGATGACTGGAACTGAGGTGGGCGCATCTAGCTCTTTTGGGGAAGGTATTTTACATCCAGGTATTAATTCATACTGAATTTTCTTTTGAAGCTTTCAGATCTGAAATGGAGGACTGCAATTGAGGCTCACATTTGAGGCATTGTGTTCAGGCTCTCAGTTCAAGCGCATCTTCCAGGCTTTTAGTTCATGTTCCGAAGTCATGGGGTGAGGAGTGGCTGCAATGGGTGCAAAATATGTTTTCACTATAACGCTGTGTAGTGTTTAGGACTCTAAGACTGAGGCCTTTTGGAAAGACGTCTTGCAGACCCTTTGGGGCACTGTCAACATTTTGGACCGCATCAGTGAACATGTCGTCATCTAAAGCTGTTTGTTTAGATTCTCCACCAATATGCACCTATGAAAGTATTTAAAGCCAAATGCAAGAAATCACATGTTATTAGTGCCGAAAGTGGAGAGGCGATGTTGAAATGTGATGACTGCTGTAAGAATACCAGTATGATGATGAATCTTACTGACTAGGAGACGTGTAGGATCCTGAAACAAGATGTGAAGTCTAACCTTGACACAACTGAGGCAAAACATGTTCAAGAGGAAATTACCAGCAATTTGTCCACAAAAGCTTTACTATGCAAAATTGTTCCTTGTTGTCTCAACTCGGATCCTGAAGAGGTTGCTAATTCTTTCAAGATGTACTTTGCTTCAGTTGGTGGAACAGCTTCAACCAAAGGAAAGCAGCTACCTTTTAACCATGACTTATCCCTTTACCCCTTGACATCTCAAGAACCTCCCTTCTGTCCATTGACAGACAATAACGCTCGGCCTAGGTTCACCTTTCAAGGCATCTCAGCTGACACATTGTTGGACATCATCACTGGAATGCCCAACAATAAAGCCCCTGGTTGTGGTAAAATCGGTGTTAATGTTATCAAATGTGTCCTGCCGCATATCCTGCATGTAATTACCGAGATATTTAACCATTTTCTCACACCTGGTTGCTTTCCAAAGGACTGGAAAATAGCAGAGGTGGCGTCTCACCCTAAACATGGTGATCATGAAGAGTCAGTAACATCCACCTCACGTCACTGTTGCCAGTCTTATCTGAGGTCTGGGAACTCGTTGTCCACGACCAGTTTGTCTGCTGTTTGACCTTAAACAAGAGGATGACCATCCACCAAAGTGGCAATAAATAGCATCATTCCATTAAAACACTCGGTCTCCTTTTTACCAGTCACCTGTTAAGTGCAGTTGACGAAAGAAAAGGTGACTGGCATCTCTATGCTTGACCTAAGTAAAACATTTGATGGTACTCAACATAAGATCCTGTTGGCCAAGCTCAATACCCTCGATGTTTCCCCAGAGGCCTTATCCTGGTTTGAAAGCTACCACACAGATAGACAGCAGTTTGTGCAAATAAATAGTTCCAGATCTAACCCATTAACGTTCAGTCATGGTGTCACCCAGGGTTCAATTGTGGGGACCCTTGTTATTTGATCTCTACACAAACGATTTGCAATCTGTCTGAAGCACCTGAAATGTGGAATCCAAAGTAGATGACTCCAAGCTCTAACTCTCCTTTGCAAGTAAAGACACATTAGCTGGAGTTACAGACCTCAAGTCAAATCTTGTGTGGGTTGCTTCCCAGTGCTTTACCAACGGGTTATTTATCAATCCCAGTAAAACCAAGTTCTGCGTCTTTGGTTCTTGTAGGATGCTTTCGAAGACATCAATCCCTACTCTGACATTCCTCAATCCTCAAAAACATCTCACAGCTGAGAATTCCATACAGGATCTTGGCGTAATACTGGACAGTGGTCTGACCTTCAGCCAACACATTGAATCTCCAGCTTCTGAGCTAAGGAATAAACTTTCCATGATACGTAGGATAAAGCACCTCTTTGATAAATCTACCTTATTAACCATCATTTACTCTCTACTCTTCAGTAAATTGTTCTATTGTTCTATGGTATGGTCAGGAACAGTCTCTTTTGTGGCAAAAGGAAGTTTGATCATATTATCCCGGCAATGACACAGCTCAAGCTTCTTCCTGTAACTGACCCTCTTCACATCAGGGAGGCCACAATGATGTTTGAAATCAGGAATAACTTAGCTCCCCAGTATTTAACCGAGCTTTATCAGATTCGTTCTAAGGTCACAGATATGATACCAGGAACAAAGACAGCTTAAACCTACCCAAATGCCGCACCTCACTCACACAACAATCCTTTAGAAACTGTGGAGCAAGAGTGGGGAACACTATTCCATCTAATATCTAGTCTAGTCTCAGTGTAAGGTTATTGAAGTTTAACTTAAAGAAATATTTATTGTCCAAATTGTTAAATAGCTCGTTTATAATCATTGTCATCCTTAAGTAATATCATTGTTCTAGTAGTTGATACTTCGTAAGTCTCTACTGTATTATTGTTCATATCATGATGATAACTTATCCAGAAGATCCCCTCGGAGAGGGCTGATAAAGTCTTTGTTTGTTTGTTGGTGAAATTAGCTAGGAGGTGTGAAAAAAGGTGGAACTGGTTAGGACATCTACTGAGGAGGGAGGTTGTGAATGACTGTTTTAGGGCATTGGGGTGGAAACCAAAAGGTCGAATGGGGAGAGGAAGACCAAAGAACACTTGAATAAGGTCTGTTGAAAGAGAGAAAGAAAAGGGCAGGGTAGAAGAGCTGGAGTGTGGCCAAGGCGGAAGCACGTAATGGGGGGGAGAGGGTGAGGTGGACAATTTGACGCCCTTATGCTGATCATGACGATGAGTTACTAGAGGTGCTTTGCTGACTTGAGGTACTTAAGTTACTTTAAAGGCTTCACTTACTCCACGTGCTTTACTTTGGTTGCTTCACTTAGATGCCTCAAGTACTTGAAGGACCTTACTTGAGGTGCTGTACTTACTGAATGTGCTTTACTTTCTTGAGATCCTTCACCTACTTGAGCCGCTTTAGTTACTTGAGATGCCTCAATTACTAGACGTACTTGACTTACTACACGTGCTTTACTTACTTTAGGTACTTTACTCGCTTCAGGTACTTTACTTATTGTAGGTGCTTTTGTTACCTGAGATCCCTCACTTTTTTAGGTACTTTACTTGCTTTCAGGAAGTGTATTTTATTCAGGTTCTTTATTTACTTGGGGTGTTTTCCTTTCTTCCTGTGCTTTACTCACTTGAGTTGCTTTTCCCACTTGAGGTTCTTTCCGGTCTTTTTTCCTTCATGTGCCTTACTTCAGACTCTTTACTTACTTGAGGTGTTTGACTTTGAGAAATAGATGTAGATGTTGATTTTAATGAGGGTCCGTGCTACTTTGATTGAAGTTCTGTTGTACGTTACTGGAAGTGAACTTCAAGGTGGTCTTCTGCTGTGAATGAATTGCTACTTTTCCTTTGGAGGAATGTTTTTGAGAAGGATCAACAGCAACTGAGTTCTTTGATGTTGCTGGTGCCAATGTTTGGCAGGGTATTTTCGGTAGTTGGCTCTTCATCAATACTAAGTAAGTCTCGTACTCCCAGACTCTCTGTTTTCTTGTTTATTATCCGCACAATAACTCACTAGGAGGACTCATAAGTGACAATAAACTCTAGACAACTCCTACTGAAACTGGCCTTTTTTGTTGTGTCGGGTTGTCTGATTTTGCTTGCATGTGTTCTGCTTGCAATTTTTCGACAATTCTCTGAGCAGCCGTTTGAGCCACATTTGGTCTTGGTCTTTGACTTATTCAGTTAATTTCTCTCCTCCCCTCATGAGGCTGGACAATAGTTTCAGCTGCTCCTATTTCCACGGGCAAACCAGCTGGAGTGCCTGCTCAATCTTGTGTCCTTTGTGAGAGAACATTACCCCTTTTTCCACTCCCCACGGTTCTTCTCTTGTCCAACGGCAAGTAAAATCTCTCCAACTTCAGGCATACCTCCTCTCTCCTTGTTAAGCCTGTGGCTTTCCATTAGGCCGTACATGCACTTTCTTGTCCAGCATTTCTATGCGTGGTCTTCAGCATCTTCTAGCTGCTTGGTCATCCTTGTTAGCCTCTCTGCACCTTAGCCTTCAGTGTCGTCCACTGGATACACATTTCGTCCCCACAGGATCATGTTTGGGGAAAGCTCTTCCTCCTCCCTCCTTCTGGTTGAACATACATCATGGGGGGTGAGGAATTATAGTCAGATTTCTTTCAACATCCACGAGGACTGCTTCAAACACTTCATAGGAAAGATGTGACCTTGGTAAGGTCTTGTGTAGTGTTTTCTTGATCTCCTTGATCAGTCTCTCACACATTCTTCACCACCAGGGTGACTTTGCAAGGTAAAACTTCTGACTTATGTTCTCACGTGCTAGGTAATTCTGCAGCTTGTCACCTTTCCCAACAATCTTGATTTAGTCTCTGTGACCTTAAACACTTTGGCATTATCCATGACGATGATGCAAGTCTGGTTTGATGCGTGACAAGGGCATTAAGGTTGTTCTTGAATTTGTCTGCTCTTTGGGTACTTGCAACTTCTAAATGAACTGCTCTGGAGCTGGCACAAGTGAAAATAATAACATACCACTTTCCTTCTTCTTTCTCGCCAAGCTTGTAACTGAACAGTCTGGCAAACTCTACTGTTGTCACCTCAAATGGTCTGCTGCGCTACGTTCTGTATCTTGGAAAGGCACTTGTTGACAGTACTCTGGTTAGTTTGGTAGAGAGTACTTTGCAGACATTGCACTTCTTAATGACCTTCTGGACTTTAGCCTCATCTTTGGTACCCACAAACTCTCTCTCCCCACTTGCCATCATGGTTGCAGTGCCAAGATGCACGACCTGATTATGTGTGTGTGCAAGAATCTTCTCAGGAAGTGGTCCTCCAGGAAGCTACGTGAACCTGTATCCTTTAATTCTGCCTTCGCACTTGAGAACACCTGTATGCTCATCTTTAATTAGCTTTCATCCTGGGGACTATGGACATGCTTCATCTCCTTTGTGAAGTCTTTTCACCCCGTAGTTACGTGCAGTGATGATTTTGTCAGTCTGTAACGGACGTGACATTTTCTTTAAGTTGTTTCTCCTCACTTTGCAGTTGCTGATGAACCTTAACACCCATGCTGCTACTCACATTGTTCACCAGTAGGTACTTCTCTCAAGCAACACGTCCTGCTCATCCAGTTTGCGCTTTCGTGTGCAAAGAGCTGCCTCTTGAGTGGCCTTCCTCTCTTTATCTGTGTCTTTGGTGCTGTTCAGCCTTGGCTGCTGTGGCTACTCCATCTTGTCTAAGAGTCAATCTGGACATTCAAACCATTTTCCTCTTTCCATCTTTGCAATGGTTGCTCCTCTGCCCTCCAAGGTCTGCCAGATTTAAATCTAACGGGCAGTACTTCCAAGTGATGCTACCTGGAGCAGTGGTTTCTGCTTTCTTCAATCTGTTGGCCACGAACACCCTCTGTCCCCTACCAGCTTATCCACTACAAGGCTACCATACTGTCCATCTGAATGGTGACTTACGTGACGAGCCATCACTGGAGAGCAGTGGAAAGACTCTTTGCCATGCTCACTACCATATGACCACTCCTAAGCTCCAGTCTGGTTGTCGAAGTATTTCTCTTTGATACTCTTGACTTTGATCTTAGGAGCCTTTTTGACCATGCCTGCCCTTGTGCTACGACCGCAAAAGCTGCACAACATACTAAAATGCTGGAATATGTGAAAAGATGTAAATGGACTGCCTCCACTTCTCCAATGAATGTAGCAACGCTTCTAGGTAGTCACTTCTCTAGGTTGCTTTAGCCACCTCTGCCCTTGGTCCTTCAAGGGAGTGGAGACTACTACATTCTAGCTCTTCTTCATGTCTTATCCTTCTCGATAGATAAGCTTTCCTTCAGCCACAGTGGGCGAGATTATCGCAAGTGGGCCATACAGAGTTCCTAAGTAACTAAGGATAGTCGCTTAGTCACAGGCTGCTTCTGTGGAAAGGACTTTGTAAGTAGCTCCAGTGTTTCATCATCTTTGCTCCAAGTGTGTCTAAGACTCTTGCCTGGGTTTGGCATGTTTTCACTCTTAAGAGGTTTTACATTGGATTGCCACTTATGAACTGGGAACTTAGCTGACTCAAGTATGAGAGTCCTTTCTTCTTTAAACTGCACAAGCTTCTCCTGATCTCCCCTTATTTTCATGAGATTGTCAGTGCAAGTGTTCTCCTTGAGTGCTCTCATTGTATGTTCAAATTATGGCCCTTGCTTCTCAAAGTGACGTTGCAGAGTGGCTCACGGCAAGAAGGGGCTTGCTTCAACTGCAGTCGGTACTTGGGTAGTCTTAATGCTAGTCTAATCCTTTGACATTGAACAGGAAACTGATCGAATCTCTGCCATACTCTCTAACACTTATCTGCAGAAATGCCCTCTCGATGTGTCCAAGAAGTGGATTAGTTGGCATTCACGGTCTAATAAGTCGATGCTGTTAGCCAAGGGGCGGGGCTTAACACTCGTGTCGAACACCATGCAAACCTTTGTGGTGACTGCACTTTGCTTTGGTGCCTTCTCGATTACTGCTGTTCTGATTTGCTCTTCCACAATGCCCCCACATTTCTCTTTTTTAGCTTCTCATATCTAGAAAGTTTTCTCTTCACATTCTGAAGACACTGTGCTTCATTTCTTATTTGTCTTTGAGAATGTCACTCCAGGAATGCAAGGGGAGCTGACCTGGTACCTCCAGTCCTCTCATCACACAACACTCTCTTTGAAGTCACACAGAATGTCCAACTGATCATTTTTAGCTGGCTCCTCAACTGCCAGTACATCCAAGCTTGTACAGCTTCTCGTAGTCACTCACCTCTCTCAGGCACATGCAGGTCCTGCCACTCGCCTATTCATCTTTATCATGACCCACCCAAGCGAAAGTTGTGTCCTCTAGCAGGGGCTATCCTGCTTCCCTTTGAACAATCTCTGTCTCTATTCTGCTGTAAACACCAGCTCCAGGAATGAAATGTATCTGGTGCTCTCATGTAGATACCATGTAGAAGCTCTTGTCCTGCACATGCGAGTAGTTCCACTTCAGCTGGTTCATGTCTGGCCTTCTCACAGAAACAAAATGAGCTAATTTCGGGCCAGGAAATTTAAATTTGTTCCGAAGATCTTCCATCCAGAGACCTAATGTGGGAATCAAAGATTGGCATTGACTGGACTTTGGTTCCATTGACTGTCTAGATCTTGCGCATCTCGTGACCTATTTGGTTTAAGTTTAACAAGTGGACTTGCCCCTTAATGCTGACTGAAACAATTGTAGGAAGCACTCTCTTCTCCAAGTAATTAGTGTAGCCTGTTAGTGATGCTGTGTTTGGGCTGCTGCTGTTTCTCCTCTCCTGTCTATCACATATGCTGGTATGATGCCTGTATTTGCACTTTACACGACCACGCGTAAGGCATTGGTCTGCTCTGTGGTTTGAACACCTGCAATTAAAACACAGATGAAGTACTTCTTCGAGTCCACCAATGCAGTTACTCTGGTACAGTTCACACTTAAGTGATCATGTGTTTGGTACAAAGGGCAATATGGCTTCTGCTTGTCTCCTGTCTTCTGTGCGAACAGGTGCTTCAATCAAATCTTCCATGGACCATTCTTCCCAATTGTCATCCACTAGATTAGGTTTGACGCGAGACAATTCGTAATTTTTGAGCTTCCTGCAGGGTTTGAAGTGCATCATAGTTCCTGCTAAGTCTCTTATAAAATTCTTGAACCCTGAAGTAATTCAATCCTTTGACTGAGAACAAATAAGGATTTTATCCATGTTTTCATCGACAACGACCTTTGTATGCCCATGTTCCTTTTATAAGCAATCCCACATAGTCTTGTAACCAACAGTTCCAGGCTTTAGGTATGCTATTCCGTCTCTGACCTTCGGGCCAACAGAATGTAGAAGATACAGCAATTTCTCTTTGATGGAAATCAACTTGGCATCAACTTGTATATGAAACATGTTTTCAAATCTCAACTGTGTAATCCTAAATTTTGGTCATTTTCTAATGCTGGAAACAGGGTGTTTCTCTGTCTCTAATTTCTTGTCCACTACACGTAATTCTCCTGCAAGTTTTCCCTTTCCACAATTCGCACTCGTGCTCCTGTTGTCTTTTACTCAGGTGGCAGAAACGGTGCTCATCTTCTGCCCATGGCTTCAAATCTTCTCTCCCTTGTCTAGTTTCCTCTCCTCAATTACCTAAACACCCTCTCAGCCTCTCCTTGTTGCTAACCAATGCAGCACACTTGGATTTGATATCTTTCTTCCACTTGCTCACGGGTCAAATCGACAATCCCCCCTCAATTTTCAACTCTTTGGCTTGGGAAACAAGATCGGACAGCTTTGCGATAGTAGTCTCAGCTCGTTTCCTAACGATTTCCATCTTGGTACAATCCTCCAAGCAGCACTTTAGCTTGTTGATTTCCTTCTCGGCTTCTTTTATAATATAATGCTGGTCATTACTCTCTTACTTGCCTTCGCTTGTGGTTGATGGCTTGGCTTCTGACTCTCTCAGTGGCGATATAGTTTCCACAGTGATCTTGGTCATGGCACCAAGGTGAGCTGTTCTTCACATCAGTATGCAAAACTCATGGATTCTTGCTTCTTTTCTTGGTTATTTTCTGCACCATACCTCACCAAGAGGTGCGAAAACTTGCTATCTTTTTTGCATCTAGTTGTCTGATTGTGCTCAAACATCTTTGTCACCCTATTTGGTATTACCTGCAAATGTCAGAAACTGAGGTTTGCGGGGGTGAGTTGAACAAAACTGTTGTACAATGGCTGAACTGGAGTGATAGTAGACTGCCTTTCTTCTTTGGGTGTCTTGACATAGCATTTCTCCTTTGAAGCTTTTACCCTCGCTTAATCAGAGAAGGCTGACCTTGGGCACAGTTAAATGCAGATAGTTAAGCTACAAGGTTAAGCTGTAGGTCCCAAGTAGGGTTCATGCAGTTTTGATTGAAGTTATGTTGTACAGTACTAGAAGTGAACTTCATAGTTGTCTCGCACTGTGAACAAAATGCTACTTTTCCTTCGAAGGAAAGATTTTTGCAGAAGGAACACCAGTAATTGGGTTTTTTCAATGTTACTGGTGCTAAAGATGTTTGAAGGTGATTCTTTGGGAGTCCAAAGACCAAGACCAAAGACCACTTGAGGAAGGACTGTCAAAAGAGAGGAAACAAGGGAGGGTGGAAGAGCTGGAATGTGGCCAAGGCAGCAGCACGCAACAGGGAGCACTAGGCAGACAATGTGATGTCTTTTACACCTAATAGTGCAACAGACCATAATGACCATGAGCATGACTTACGTGAGGTAATTTACTGACCTGAGGTGCTTCAAATATTTCATGTGCTTTACTTACCTCAGCTGCTTTACTCAGATGCTTCAAGTTCTTAAAGCATCTCGGTGAAGCACCAAAAGCACCTTACTTGAGAAGCTCTGGTTACCAAATGTGCTTTACTTTCTTGAAATCCCTCACCCACTTGAGCTGCTTTACTTACTTAACTTGCTTTAGTTGCTTCAGTTGCATCCCAGGTGCCTTAGGGCTCAGGTGGCCATTTTGTAGACAAGAAAGAAAAATTATCTGAAAATTATGCAGAATTTCTCATAGTCACATTTCCATACATCTTCCTAAAAGCAGTCCTCCTGATGAAGGTTTCTGAAAGAAAAAAGTGCACTCTTTAATTCCATACTCAGATTAACAGCGCCCTCTTCCCCTCAGATAGGCACCCTTCCCCTCTCGTCGACGATACCCTGAGTTTATTTAAGTACAATTAACTATAATATTAATTATTTCTAGATTTCTGATGGAGCAAATGAAATTGGGACAGGTAGACTTGGATCTTTTGAGAATCCTTTGGGATAGAGGGTGGAAATTGTTGAATTGGAGGATTTAGACTATGAAGGGAACGACAAAGTCTGGACAGTAAGTATTGGCAGTTGAAAATTGAATACAACTGGATGCTGGTCACCTTATAGAGCAAGACCTGCGGGTGGCAGGGGAGGGGTGATAGGGGAAGGGGTTTTATGACACTGTTGTGGAGATGCAGCCTCTCACAGTAATTTCTGCATTCAGATAGGATAGACTTGACCTTACTCGTGCCCTCAGACAACGGAAAAATGGGCAATGAATTACGATTTTGCATCCAGACATTTCATCAACCATTTTTCCTTATTTATTAATGGAAATAAGTACCAGTCACAGAAAGTACAGTGTGTCATTTTGTGTCCCTTACACGTGATTGATTTGGTTACACAAAGTAGAGCCATAAATCTCCATGTAAGTCCAGCCTCTTACCCTGTGGTTTTCATGGCCTTTTTTGGACAAGTCAGCTTGTGGTGCAAACAGGTCAAATAAAAAATACACTTCTTCAAGTAGGGGCGCGTGAGTTTAAAGAGGTATTTTTCTTGCTCTGAGTATCAATCACAAATGTTGCAATTATTTTTGGAATTAAGCAAATTGTGAGGCAATAATAGCTATTGACTATTGGGACCATAAACTTTATGCCCTGATTTAGCCCTTTGACTCCCAAGATCTGATTGTTAATTCTCCCCCTTAGCTGCTACACATTTCCCTGTAAATTAGTTGTGAGAACGTGGTTCTCAATCAGGATAGGACCTTCTACCTGATAAGTTTGAATATTCTGATAACCTGTTTGCTAAAGAATGTATGAATATAGCATCAAAATCTAATAGGATAGTAACCTGTGTAGAAGTGTAATTGTTCTTTCTGATTTATTGGTAGACATGTAAAAGCAGTAGCAAAAATAGTACTTGTATTTTTGTGTGTCATTGGTTGCATCCATAGGTGACAGAAGAAAATGTGTGCTCTTTGGTAATGAGTGAAATAAACAGCCATGGATTGACGAAGGTTTTTTTAAGTTTGCAATGTCGAAATGTCAAATAGTCTGAATAGTGGCTCTTAAAAATGTGAGCACTTTATCTAGGTCCCCAAGATTAACGAGCCTTCTCTTTATCTTGATAGGGAATAACTTTTGTGCAGGATTAAGATTACATTTGATAATTTTACAATCATTTGACCTTTGATTTTCACAGTTACTTGGGAAGACTTTGACATGAGAGTGTTTAAAGATGATAAGATGATTGCAGAGAGGACTGGTACTGAGGTGAGCAGATCTAGCTCTTTTGAAGAAGCTATTTTACATCCAGCTATTAAATCCATACTGAATTTGCTTTTGAAGCTTTTGGATCTGAAATTGAGGCCCGCAATTGGGGCTCACATTTGAGGCATTGTGCTCAGGCCTAACAGGTCAAGCACACCGAGAAGGCTTCCAGTTCATGTTTCGAGGTCAGGTTGCAAGGTCATATCATGTTCCACGGTCATCTTCCATGGTCATGTTCCATGGTCATGTATGGCGGTAATGGTCAGAGGTCATGATCCAAGCTCATGTTTCCAGGACATGGTCCAAGGTCATGCTTTGCTTTCATGTTCCACAGTCATGTTGTGTGGGGTATCCAGTCAAGTTGCCGACGGTTCAACTCACCAACGCCAACTCGCCGACGTCTAAAATCGAGTAGAGACATCGGTGAGTTGGTCTTCAATTCAGTACAACTTATTAGAAGATAGACATATAGAAAAGGAAAAGATATTTAGTGAGAAAAGAATTTTGTTTTCTTCCGACAAATTTTATAAGGATCTCATGGCGAATAAAGCGAGGTAAACATCGCCAATGAATATAAAAGCTCCAGATGCGAACGAGTTATTGTGACAATAGTGTAAAGACTCATCCTGTTGGTCGATCAGATTATTTTATGAAAACTTGGCTTTCTAGACAAGATCTTTAGTAAAAAACAATTACTTTTATTTCCAACAAAGTTTATAAGGATCTCAAGGCGAAGAAAGCAAGGTAAACATCGCCAATGACCGAAAAAGCTTTAGACGAGAATGAGTTATTGTGTGACAACAACAATGTAAAGACTCATCGTGTCAATCGGTCAGATTTTTACAAAAAAAAACTTGGCTTTCTAGACAAGATCTAAAGCACCCATGATTAACGAGCCTTCTCTTAATCTTGATAGAGACTGAAAGTTTTGTGGAAGATTAGGTTTACATTTGATAATTTTACATTCATTTGACCTTTGATTTGCACAGTTGTTGGTTAAGAAGACTTTGACATGAGAGTGTTTAAAGATGATGAGATGATTGCAGAGACAACTGGAACTGAGGTGGGCGCATCTAGCTCTTTTGAAGAAGCTATTCTACATCCATTTATGAATTCATACTGAATTTACTTTTCAAGCTTTCAGGTCTGAAATCGAGGACTGCAAGAGGGGTTCACATTTGAGGCATTGCACTCAGGATCTCAGTTCAAGCGCACTGTGCAGGCTTCCAGTTGATGTTACGAGTTCATGTTGCAAGGTCATGTTGCAAGGGCATTGTGTGAGGTCATGTTCCAGTTTCATGTTCTACGGTCGTGTTCCCGGTGATGTATTGCAGTAATGTTCCCAGGTCATGGTCAGAGGTCACATTCTGAGGTGATGTTCCCAGGCCATGGTCCAAAGTCATCCTTTGGTGTCATGTTCCACGGTCATGTGGCGTGGTCATTTACGGCAGTAATGGTCTGTGGTCATGGTCCGAGGTCATTGTCTGAGATCATGTTCCAACGCCATGGTTGAAGGTCATGCTCTGCTCTCATGTTCCATGGTCATGTTCCATGGTTATGTACAGCGGTAATGGTCCAAGGTCTTGTTGCAAGGTCATGTCCCAAGGTGATGTTCTGAGGTCATGTTCAGAGTTGCAAGAAAGGGCTTGTCATGACACTGAGAGTGGCACTTTGAACATCAACTGAAAAGTTTGTGCTTTTTCGGCTGGCCCCGGAACACTGCTGGATGTGACACACTTCTTGCTGAAACACCCACACACTTCTTGGCCTCCAATGTGGGGAAGAATTCTAACCTGGTTTATGAAGATGTAAGTGACAGAGGGACAATACTGACCAAGGGCTTAGGTTACGATTTGGTAGACAAGAAAGAAAAACAGTAGGAAATTATGCAGAATTTCTCCTGGTCACCTTGCCATAGGTCCTCATAAAAGCACTCCTCCTGAATAAGTTTTCTGAAAATACCTTTAGGGTTGAAAAGAGTGCCCTTTCCTTTAGAAAATCAGCTTAACAGCACCCTCTTCCCCTTTGAATAGGTACTCCTTCTATCTCCTCGACCATACCTTGAGTTTATTTATGTGCAATGAACTATACTATTAAAAAAGACTGAAAGACTGCTAGTAAAATGTAAAAAGGAACTTGGTAAATGTAAAAAAAGGAACTTGGTATGTTAAAGCCAAAAATTTTCTAGGGGAAAAAGAAGAATAGAAATGAAAAAAGTGCTGTATGTGAGTGAAATGAAAAGGTCGGTTAGTACTAGGTGCAGTGGTATAAACATTTACAGGTGTTGAAAATTAATTTTCATGGTGCAAGTTGCTCTCCTGTTGATTATTTTAGATTGCTGATGGAGCAAATGCAATTGTGAGAGGTAGACTTGGATCTATTGAGAATCTTTTGGATTGATGGTGGAAATAGTTCTATTGGAGGATTTGATGATGAAGGGAATGACAGATCCTGGAAAAGTATTGACAAGTGTAAATTGAATTCAACAGGGTACTGGACACCTTATACTGGGACACCTGGGGGGTGGTGAGGGAAGGGTGATGGGGGGGGAGGGGTTTATTACATCTGTTGTGGGAATACAGCCTATCTCAGTAATTTCTGCTCTTTTCTTTCTTCTCGTGCCCCTAGACGACAGAAAAATGGGCAATGAAATATGATTTTGAGTCGAGACATTTAATGAACCAGTTTTCCTTATTTATAAATGGAAGTAGGTACTAGTCACAGAAATTGAAGTGTGTGATTTGGTGTACCTTACAAGTGTATGATTTGGCTACACAACGTACAGCCATGAATTTCCATGCAAGTCCAGCCTCTTACCCTGTGGTTTTGATCTTTTTTGGGGGAAAAGTGAGCTTGTGGTATGAATAAGTTATATAATTAATGCACTTGTGAAAGTAGGGGGAAGTGAGTAAGCATTGCAGATGTTGCAATTATGTTTGGGAGTGAGCATATTGTGACACAAACCAGAATAGTTATTGATTATTGGGACCGTAAACATTATTCGTTGATTTAACCCTTTAATTCCCAAGATTGGATTGTTAATTCTCCCCTGCAGCTGCTACACATTTTCTTTTTAAAATTAGATATGAGAACTTGGTGCTAGATCAAGATAGCAGCTGCTACCTGATAACTTCGAATATTCTGATCTCATGTTAGGTGAAGAATGTATGGATGTTGTAGGGAGAATTTGAATGTCAGTCACTTCTGGGAGTTAAAGGGTTCAATGATATTAAAGGTGTATTTTGCATCCCAAAAGCTTATAGGATAGTAACCCGTGTAGAAGTGTAATTGTTGTTTTTCATTTTTCGGTAGACATGTAAAAGCAGAACAAAAAAAGTAACTTTATTTTTTTTTTCCCTTTGCGCTCTTTTTGGTAATGGGTGACTTAAACAGCCATGGATTGGCGAAGGTATTTTCTTTGCAATGTCAAATAGTCTGACTTGTGGCTCTGAAAAATGTGAGCACTCTATCTATGGCCCCATGATTAACGAGCCTTCTCTTTATCTTGATAGAGATTGTAAGTTTTGTGCAGGATTAAGTTTGCATATGATAATTTTACAATCATTTGACCCTTGATTTGCACAGTGACTTGTTGGTTCAGAAGACTTTGACATGAGAGTGTTTAAAGATGATGAGATGATTAAAGAGATAACTGGAACTGAGGTGGGTGCATCTAGCTCTTTTGAGGAAGCTATTTTACATCCAGCTATTAATTTATACTGAATTTGCTTTTGAAGCTTTCAGATCTGAAATGGAGAACTGCAATTGAGGTTCGCATTTGAGGCATTGTGTTCAGGCTCTCAGTTCAAGCACACCGTCCAGGCCTTCCGTTCATGTTCCGAAGTCATGGGGTGAGGAGTGGCTGCAAAAATATGTTTTCACTATAACGCCTTGTAATGTTAAGGACTCTAAGACAGAGGCCTTCTGGAAAGACGTCTTGGAGACCCATTGGGGCACTATCAGCATTTTGGACCTCATCAGTGAGCATGTCATCATCTAAAGTTTTTTTGTTGAGATTCTCCACCAACATCTACCTATGAAATTATTTAAAGCCAAATGGTAGAAATCACATGTTATAAGTGCCGAAAGTAGAGAGCTGATGTTGAAATGTGATGACTGCTGTAAGCATACCGGTATGACAATGAATCTTACTGACTGGGAGATGTGTAGGATCCTGAAAGAAGATGTGAAGTCTAACCTCTACGCAACTGAGGCAAAACATGTTCAAGAAGAAATTATCAGCAATCTGTCCACAAAAGCGTTACTACGCAAAATTGTTCCTTGTTGTCTCAACTCGCATGGTAGTTCCAACCTGCAGTACTCAAAGGATCCTTTGGAGGTTGCTAATTCTTTTAACAGGTACTTTGTTTCAGTTGGTGGAACAGCTGCAAGCAAAGGAAAGCAGCTGGCTTTTAACCATGGCTTACCCCTTCGCCCCTTGACATCTCAAGAACCTCCCTTCTGTCCATTGACAGAGAATGACGCACGGCCTAGGTTCACCTTTCAAGGCATCTCAGCTAACACAGTGTAGGACATCATCACTGGAATGCCCAACAATAAAGTCCCTGGTTAAGATAAAATTGGTGTTAATGTTATCAAAGGTGTCCTGCCGCATATCCTGCATGTAATTACTGAGATATTTAACTATTTTCTCACACCTGGTTGCTTTCCAAAGGAAAGGAAAATAACGGAGGTGGTGTCTCACCCTAAACATGGTGATCATGAAGAGCCAATAACATCCACCTGATGTCACTGTTGCCAGTCTTATCTGAGGTCTGGGAACTCGTTGTCCACGACCAGTCTGTCTGCTGTTTGACCTTAAACAACAGGATGTCCATCCACCAAAGTGGCAATAAACAGCATCATTCCACTAAAACACTTGGTCTCCTTTTTACCAGTCACTTGTTAAGTGCAGTTGACGAAAAAAAGGTGACTGGCATCTCTATGCTTGACCTAAGTAAAACATTTGATAGTACTCAACATAAGATCCTGTTGGCCAAGCTCAATACCCTCGATGTTTCCTCATAGGCCCTATCCTGGTTTGAAAGCTGCCACACAGACAGACAGCAGTTTGTGCAAATAAATAGTTCCAGATCTAACCCATTAACGGTCAGTCATGGTGTCACCCAGTGTTCAATTTGAGGACCCCTCTTATTTGATCTCTACACAAACGATTTGCAATCTGTCTGAAGCACCTGAAATGTGGAATCCTAAGTAGATGACTCCAAGCTCTAACTCTCCTTTGCAAGTAAAGACACATTAGCTGGAGTTAGACCTCAAATCAGATCTTGTGTGGGTTGCTTCCCAGTGCTTTACCGACAAGTTACTTACTAATCCCAGTAAAACCAAGTTCTGCGTCTTTGGTTCTGGGAGGATGCTTTGAAAAAGATCTCACAGCTGAGAATTCCATACAGGATCTTGGCGTAATACTGGACAGTGGTCGGACCTTCAGCCAACACATTGAATCTCTGAATCTCTGATAAAGTCTTAGTTTGTTTGTTGGTGAAATTAGCTAGGAGGTGTGAAAAAGGTGGAACTGGTTAGGACATCAACTCAGGAGGGAGGTTGTGAACGACTGTTTTAGGGCATTGGGGTGGAAACCAAAAGGTCGAATGCGGAGAGGAAGACCAAAGAACACTTGGACAAGGTCTGTTGAAAGAGAGCCAGAAAAAAGACAGGGTGGAAGAGCTGGAGTGTGGCCAAGGCAGAAGCACGTAATGGGGGGAGGGTGAGGTGGACAATTTGACGCCTTTATGCTGATCATGACGATAGCTGACTTGAAGTACTTAAGTTACTTCAATGCTTCACTTACTCCATGTGCTTTACTTTGGTTGCTTCACTTAGATGCCTCAAGTACTTGAAGGACCTTACTTGAGGTGCTGTACTTACTGAATGTGCTTTACTTTCTTGAGATCCTTCACCTACTTGAGCTGCTTTAGTTTCTTGAGATATTTCAATTACTAGAGGTACTTGACTTACTAGACGTGCCTTACCTAGTTTGGATACTTTACTCGCTTCAGGTACTTTACTTATTCTAGGTGCTTTTGTTACTTGAGATCCCTCACTTTTTTATGGTACTTTACTTGCTTCAGGAAGTGTATTTTCTTCAGGTTCGTTATTTACTTGGGGTGTTTTCCTTTCTTCCTGTGCTTTACTCACTTGAGTTGCTTTTCCCGCTTGAGGTTCTTTCCTGTCTTTTTTTCCTTCATGTGCCTTACTTACTTGAGATTGTTTACTTACTTGAGGTGTTTGACTTACTTTGAGAAATAGATGTAGATGTTGATTTTAATGAGGGTCCATGGTACTTTGATTGCAGTTCTGTTGCAAATTACTGGAAGTGAACTTCAAAGTTGTCTTGTGCTGTCAATGAATTGCTACTTTTCCTTTGGAGGAATGTTTTTGGAGAAGGAACAACAGCAACTGAGTTCTTTGATGTTGCTTGTGCCAAGGATGTTTGGCAGGGCGTTTTCGGTGGTTGGCTCTTCATCAAGAGCAAGTAACTCTCCTACTCACAGGCTCTCTGTTTTCTTGTTTATTCGCACAATAACTCACTAGGAGGACTCATAAGTGACAATAAACTCTAGACAACTCTTACTGGAAACTGGCCATTTTTGTCGTGTCGGTTTGTCTGATTTTGCTCACATGTGTTCTGCTTGCAATTGTTGGCAATTCTCTGAGCAGCCCTTTGAGCCACATTTGGTGTTGGTCTTTGACTTCTCAGGTTAATTTCTCTCCTCCTCTCATGAGGCTGGACAATAGTTTCAGCCACTCCTATTTCCAAGGGACAAACTAGCTGGAGTGGCTGCTCAATGTTGTGTGCTTTGTGCAAGAACATTACCCCCTTTTTCCACTCCCCACGGTTCTTCTCTTGTCCAATGGCAAGTAAAATCTCTCCAACTTCAGGCATACCTTCTCTCTCCTTGTTAAGCCTGTGGCTTTCTTCAGCATCTTCTAGTTCCTTGGTCATCCTTGATAGCCTCTCTGCATCTAAGCCTTCAATGTCGTCCACTGGATACACATTTCGTCCCCACAGGATCATGTTTGGGTAAAGTTCTTCTTCCTCCGTCCTGTTCAACATACATGGGGGGGGGGGTGAGGAATTAGTCAGATTTCTTTAAACATCCACGAGGACTGCTTCAAACACTTCATAGGAAAGATGTGACCTCTGTAAGGTCTTGTGTAGTTTTTTCTTGATCTCCTTGATCAGTCTCTCACACATTCCTCCCCACCAGGGTGACTTTGCGAGGTAAAACTTCCCACTTATGTTCTCACGTGCTAGGTGATTCTGCAGCTTGTCACTTTTTCCCAGTAGTGGGCCTCACTTGTGCAAAATGTTTCTCCTAAGAGCTTGCGCCTTGTCATTGTCAGGGGTGTTCTGCAGAACATACTTCAGATCTTTTTCCATCATTTAAAACTCGACGCGCACGTTTCAGGCGTCCAGTCCATTGGGCAGAACGCAAAAAGATTTGGGGTTTTTTAGAGGGGCTGAATGAGGAACACATTTAAAACCTTTTTTAATTTAAAATCTTTTCGATCATGTAACAATTAAGTTTTTTCTACCAGTAGTTGTTTTGGGTGTCAATTAAACGCCACGTCAACGAATTACATAAAACAACCATTATAGCAGCATATTTATAACTTCACCTCTATTGTGAATGTTAACTGTGGCTCACCTACTTGCTCCTGTGTTTAAAACTCGACAAAGCGACGAATATAATGGTAATTATTTTCATTCTAAGATTTTCAACTAATAAACTCTACATGATACGTTTGACATGAAGATCCATCTGCCACATCTTCCCTAAGTGCGTTTCTCATTGAATTTTGGTTGAAAGCTACCCTCAGTTATAGAATGTCTGCCAGATGTCCATTTGCTGGTCTAGCTACAATAACTTTTTTTAATTATGTGTTTCTTTCTTTAGTTTTTAACGAGATTCTGTACAGTCGATATTAATTAGTATGGGGTTGGCTGACTCTAATTGAAATTCTCTTCTTTCAAACGCAGATATTTGATTCCAGCCCACATGGCTACATGTGGAAAAGTAATGAACGTGTGCCAGGTAGCTGGCTGTCACACTTATCTTCACCGGGAAGAAATCACGGCACATGACAGCTGCTCCACTTCCCACCATCTCGACCTAATGAAGCAGGAAAGGTCAAAGACTTTGTGGAAAGCAGTCAGGGTAAGTTCAGATGCTTTTTATTAATTCTAACCCAAACCGTCAAACCCAGACGCAACAATGGAGTTTTATTAAGTACAATTACGAGGCTTTGATTTGTTTTCCGGATGTAATCTTATTGAATCTAATTCCTTCGTAGAATCGTCTCCTCGTCGCACCTATTAGAGGGGAAGAAAAAGCAATCTTCACCTGGAGGATTCTGCCAGACATGCACGGCTCGTTGGGGTCACCAATTTTCTCAAAATTTAATAGGAAGTGGAAATTGCTACTGGAAAAGGACAGGAAGAACCTTCAGGTCCACTTCATCCAAGAGGTGGATCCCATTTCACTGCTAGCAAGGTAACTATTTTGAATTAGAATTTTACGATTGGGGAAATATGTGGATTTGGATGAGGATCGAAAGTGAAAACATGCCATAAATTTTTCCTTCCAAAACTTACAGAGTGCTAAGTGAAACGGAATAATCTCCTGTGTAAATGGTGTAACCATCCTCGAATAGGCACTACAATGAAATGTATTCCTGACTTGTCAGATGGCTGAAAAATAATTATTTTGCTAAGTACAAGATAGAGTGAAACTTGAAAATCAGGTTAAAGCGCCTTAGAACCGAGTGATGGAATTTCTTAAAAACTGTGTGATAAAATCTCTAACAACCAAGGTTTCGAATGTTTCGGTGAGTCGGGATATCCAATTGCTTACAAACCAAGCTTTGCACTAAGAAAAACCGAAAAAAAGACAAAAACCCGAACTAAAAGAGATCATTAAAAAAGCTGACCCATGGCTCACAAAACCTTTTAGGAGAAACTTGGTTATCCTAGGTCACTGGATGCCTCATAACGCATAGCAGCACAGTTGTTAGACGTTCCAAAAAGTAATGAATTAAAGTAAAGATAGTTTTCTTTCATCAACAGCTTTGCTGTCTTTACTGATGAACAGAAAATCGAGGCCTAAAGGGAGACTGCCCTTTGGAGGATTCATCTCAAGGAGGGCGAGCACTTTGATGTTTTTTTGACTGGAAGAAAATCGGTGGAGGCCATCACCATAAAAAATGGAAATAGTGAAGCCACATTTTGGTAATAGGCGTTAGCTAAGGCGGTTGCGGGAACCGGCGTAAATTCTACTTTTTGCTGTTTGCTTTATCATACCTGTAAATAAAAAATAATAATGTTGCTGTTTAGTCACTGGGCCTAATCTTTTGTACGTTTATGTTTTGCTCTAGTAACTCATCAATAAATTTTGATGAACATATTATTTTTGCCTTTGGGTAATTAATCAGTTCGAGTTATTTAAGCTTGTTTCAGGCTCTAACTCACTAGGCGGGCAAGTGATGAACGACTGTTGTGGCTGCATAAACCTGCCATTTTCGTTCTTTTGCTCATTTCCATTAACCAAGAGCCTAACAGAGGCTAGGGTTGTTTAGCTCCCTCTCGCTTTGAATAAAGAGCTTTTTGTGTTTAATCGCCACCCATGAACTGTCGCAATCTCAATTCCAACGACAATCTTTGAGTTGTTCTATTTACAACTTACAACTTACATCCAACCCCTTTACATTCGGCATTTTAAGAGTAATTCAAACTCAATCAACAGTTGCATTTTAATCGCTTTTTACGAACATTTAAAAATCACTTTTTACAAACATTTAAATTTCATGTCTTATAAAGCATGATGTATCATGTCTTATAAAGCACGATGTCACAAAGGTCTTATAAAGTAAGATGTCTTATATGTTTTATAAAGCACGATGTCTTAAATGTATTATAAAGTGCGATGCCTCAAATATCTTATAAAGCATGGTGTCTCAAATGTGTTATAAAAAACGATGTATCAAATGTATCATAAAGCAAGATGTTTCAAATGTCTTATAAGGTACGATGTCTGATATGTCTTATAAAGCACGAATTCTTAAATGTGTTATAAAGCACGATGTCTCAGTTGTCTTATAAAGCATGATGTATCAAATGCATTATAAAGCATGATTATCAAATATGTTATAAAGCATGTGTATCAAATGTTTTATAAAGCACGATATGACAATTGTCTTATGAAGCACGATGTCTCAAATGACTAAAAGCACGATGTTTCAAAGGTCTTAAGAGAGGATGTCAGCATCCAACGAACAAATTTGAAATATTGTGGCAACTCGCCCAGAATTCGTTTTCTCCCCTACTTTAATATTTTGTAGCCCAATATGTCCTAATAATTGTGGTGTAGTTTTTTTGTGAAAATATAATTTAGTTTCTGAGAAATGATTCGACCACTCAAATATGCAAATTTTCACCGGGAATATTACCCGAGTTGTGTGACCTCATGTAACGAATTTACTTAACCTCCGATATTTCTGTCAACATAATCCTTTGTTTCATCATCTTAACTTTATCCCCTGTCATTATTGAAGCTGGCAAAGAAATATATTTTTTTTGGTGAATATTTTTGTCCAACATACTTTTTCTATGTCAAAAAGTAGCATCAAAACAAAGACAGTTTTAACAATGACCGATATCACAGAATGTACTGAGCTTCTAGCTTTTAAAATACAAAAGGATTGTTATAAAGTTACTGTAAAAATTTCCTTGCGTATTTGTGTCGTTCTATCGTGAGACGAACTCAAAGTCCGGCAAAATTTACTTGCTAGCGACTACGAAATATACATGTTGTGCCTATTTGTCGCCACCGTTTACTGGCATAATCACTACAATTTGTAAAAAAATCTAGCATAATACTCCTACCTCATTTATTTACGATTCTATGAGCTGTTTCGAGGATCAAGTTATGCTCTACCACATTTTAGCCAGATTTAATTCGCAGTTTATAAAACTTCACGTTATTATATCAGTTGCATGACAAGCGTGACATAAATTCAAAGATGAATAAACCTCCGAAGAGATGAGATGAGATGAGTTTTTTTTTCCCTCTTAGCATATCTATAAAAACCTTCCAAGAATTTCTGTATTCAGAAAACTAAAATGTCTAGATCCATCAATAATTCTTTTGCCGTTGGAAGTCAAAGAATGTTCACAAAATTCAATTCGATTAACAAGCTACATACTGATTTAGCTAATTGATCTGTTGTATAAACGTTTCATCTTACATGTTAACAAGAAGATTTGCTGACAAAACTCTCTCTCTTTCTCTCCACCGATAATCACATCAAAATTTGTCCTTGCTAAATTTCAGGTGTGCTGCACGTATCAGCACCCCCCAAGGAACCCCTATACATAAGAGGGCGAGGGTGCGCGCCGGGAATTTCGAAAAGTTACCCCTATAAAATTATAAAAGGTACTTATCGGTGTGGGAGTGGCAATAACTCATGTCTACTCCTAAAAAGTACCAATTTAAACACAAAATATTTTAAAATCCTAAAAATAAAAACTCCTTTATCGATATGCTCCAGAGGCTCAAGTCAGATCATTAAAATCGTCCTAGTAATGCTTATTTCGGGTATTTTATTGAGTGAAAAACATCCTAAAAGGTACCAGCTAGGTCTCTGGTAGTCCACTAAGGTTTGAAACATCGTAAAAGGTACCAGATCACTGATTTTGACCCCTGAAAGGTACGACAAGCATCCTCACTCATATCTTGTCGCCTGATAACTCGTTTCGAATAATTTTACTCTGCTATCATGTGGCGACCAGGATGAACTCGTTCTTGAGCGAAACTCATTCCGATATCATGTAAAAGGCTCCTGAGAGCTTTTATTCCCAGAGCATCACGCTTTGCTCTCCCACCAGAACACTATAAATTTCAATATGCACTGCTACTGAAACAAAGATTACCGTATTTCTTCACCTATAAGCCGATCGATTTTTCAGTATTTGACACAAAAGTTTGGGAGATTTTTTCACAAGAAACGGGCTTCGGCTTATAGCCGAGGGTTTGGAATTCAAAAACAAGAAAAAATTTACTGTTAATGCAAAGTGACTGTAAATTCCATGACAGCAGCGCTCTTTACGTGACATGCTTTAAAATTGACATGACAACGTATTTCTGACCATCAATCAATTTGCTTCCCACGCATTGAAAGACGATCTCACTCAACTCGAAAAAATTCTTCTCATTTCACATTACAAATGAAATATTTGGTCTCTCTGCTGTGAAAACCACTCCATAGCTTGCTCGTCTAGTTCGGGACACTTGGGAGTGAAACGGCTCATTTTTGCTCGTATTGAGAACATCTTAAGCTTGCCAGAAAGAATAGTCGCCTGGTCTCATCTCCAGTGTCGTACCATGGACTCACTAAGTCCATAATCTCATGCGATTTCCGAGCTGTTTTCTACAGCTTCAGCCTCTGCGACAACTTTTCTCCTGAAAGCCATTGTACACGAAGAGCGGTGTGCTTTCGGTATGATGAGAAAAATAACAGTGACGAAAGAGATACTCGATTGAAACATTGGTCAGGTTACAGTAACTGAGAGTATTGTTGTGTTTCTACAGTTGCGTAGTAGAATTTACATCTTCACTGATTCGCTTTTTTTCTTTTGTAAAAAGTAACATATTGTAATGTCAATTTAACATAAACAAAAATCTTCATACAGGGTAAATATTCATTTGTATTGGTATCAATTATCGCGTGACTAGCTTATGATATACATGGGGAAGGGGAAATAGAATGTAAAACCTGGGCTCCTGGCAAAAAGTAATACCCAAGCGTAATCTAATAACCGAAACAGCTTACGGGTCTCATAAAATCATAAATGAACAAGGTAAGAGTGTTAGTTTTTTTTACAGATTGTAGTGATTTATGCCAATAAACGGTGGCAACAAGTAGGCACACCATGTACATTTCATTGTCGCTAGCAAGTAAATTTTGCCGGACTTTGAGTTCGTCTCACGATAGTACAACACAAATACACAACAAAAATTTTACAGTAACTTTATAACCATCCTTTTGTCTTTTAAAAGCTAGAATCTCAGTACATTCTGTGATATCGCTCATTGTTAAAACTGTCTTCGTTTTGGTGCTACTTTTCGACATAGAAAAAGTATATTGGACAAAAATATTCACCAAAAAATAGAAATTTCTTTGCCAGCTTCAATAATGACAGGGGACTAAGTTAAGATGATAAAACAAAGGATTACGTTGACAGAAATAACGGAGGTCAAGTAAATTCGTGAGGTCACACAACTCGGGTAATATTCACGATGAAAATTTGCATATTTGAGCAATCGAACGAAAAAAATCATTTCTCGAAAACTAAAATATATTTTCATCAAAAAACTACACCAAAATTATCAGGACATATTGGGCTACAAAATATGAAAGAAGGAGAGAAAACAAATTTTGGGGACTTGCCGCTGTTTGTCTGATGCATGTCGACACTAGCTCTTAAAAAGCACGATGTCTCGAATATCTTTAAAAGCACGATGTCACAAATGTCTTAAAAAACATGATGTCCCAGAAGTCGTAAAATGCACGATGTCCCAGAAGTCGTAAAATGCACGATGTCTCAAGTGTCTTAAAAAGCAGGATGTCTCAAAGGTCTTATAAAGCACGATGTCACAAAGGTCTTATAAAGCACGATGTCACAAAGGTCTTATAAAGTACGCTATCACAAATGTATTAAAAAGCATGACGTCTCAAATGTCTTATAAAACACGATGTCTCAAAGGTCTTAAGAAGCATGATGTCTCAAGTGTCTTAAAAAGTACGATGTCACAAATGTCTTAAAGAGCACGATGTCACAAACGTAAAATGCACGAAGTATTACATGTCTTATAAAGCACGATGTAACAAATGTCTTATAAAGCATGATAGCTCAAGTGTCTTAAAAGGCACGATGTCACACGTCTTAAAAAGCACGATGTCTCAAATGTCTTAAAAAGCACGATGTCTCAAATGACTTAAAAAGCACGTCTCAAAGGTCTTAAAAAGTACGATGTCACAAATGTCTTAAAGAGCACAATGTCACAAACGTCTTAAAAAGCACGATGTTACAAAGGTCTTAAAAAGCTAGCTCTTAGCTAGAAGTCGTTAAATGCACGATGTCTCTTGTTATAAACGATGTCTCAAATGACTTAAAAAGTACGATGTCTCTAATGACTTAAAAAGTACGATGTCTCTAATGACTTTAAAAGCACGATGTCTCAAATGACTTAAAAAGCACGATGTCTCAAAAGTGTTAAAAAGCACGGTCACAAAGGTCTTAAAAAACACGGTCACAAAGGTCTTAAAAAACAGGATGTCTCAATTGTCTCAAGTGTCTTAAAAAGCACGATGTCTAAAATGACTTAAAGATCACGATGTTCCAAATGTCGTAAAATGCAAGATGTATCAAATGTCTTAAAAGCTCGACGTCTAAAGTGTCTTACAAAGACATTTGAGCGACAGTTGAGTGTTCGTAAAAGTTCTAGAATGCACGAGTTTTTAAATGTCTCGCAAAGCGCGAGGTCACTAAAAAAAATCCAGGCAATCATATGTCAAAAAAGCTAGTTTGGTAAACTTTCTAAAACAGATTAGTTTGGATTTAAAAAGGAACCAGACAATTACATGTCTCTGACAGTGGGTAATCGAATTTGTTTAAATCCCCTTAATCAACAGTCTTTTACAAGCCATATATTTAGAAGCCAACTTTGGCATGGCATTGACCTGGAGATAGGATGCTAGTATTGAACTGTATGGTAACTGCAAATTCTCTCCCAATTCTCCAGCAAATACGCCATTCATCTCATGTAAACTTACTGATTGTCTGAGTTCATCCTCTCGTACTCTTCAGAACTCTCTTCTATCCTTCAACAGTTTTTTGAAGGTATAAAAAGATTTTATTTTAACTTATATGGCAACTAAAAGATTGATTTTTACAGGTACCACTAACATAAATTTTATTGCCTCTTTCACAAGACAGTGTCTATCAAGGCTTTGTGACCTTTGCACTCTTTACACTATTTTTCATATACATTTTAAGATAAAATTGAGATATCAAGCATTGCTTCATACCTTTGCTCACACACAGCTTGTGCTGCAAGACAACCTTCTGTCACTGCCCATTCAATTTTACAGAGCATATCTGCATGACCTCCTACAAAATATATCACTGATTAGTACCTTTCTCAGTTGCTTGCCAATATTTCCATGCTTCAAACATACTAATGAACATTACTGACATTACCTATCCATCAAAAGAGGAATAGCAATTTAATTTGGCAGGCCATAAAATTTCTTTTCTACAAGGTAACTAATTCACTTGCCTGTAATGATGTCTCCAGTAATTAGTGTCACAGGAGACATCGTGGGCTGAAAAATGCGGCACTCCAACTCCATATCTTTCGTGTGATCAGACCTCCCACAAACTAGCGTAACACTAGAATAGAAAAAGAAAACACTAAGATATTTCTGCATAGAAATGGCCTCAACCAACACGGCTTCAGTAGCAAGAAGTAATGCCACTTGCCATTACACCGATAGTTCTCACCAAAGGCTAATAATAATTCTGTTACTCAATGCATCTTCATTATCCATGCAATCAATTTCAGCCTCTTGTATCCACAAGAAAGAATATAATGTTTAATTACAAATTCAGCCTCTTAATTTGCCTCCCAAAATCTACCCACTGACTGGTACTTTCACTTTAGCTCGACAAATATAACGTAAAAGAAGTTTAAAATTAGCTACCTTCCACATCAAACTGAGATCCTACATAGGAGACCAGGACATAACACTTTTTGATGGTCTCAGTACTATCCATGAGTCGCCTACAAGAAGATTTAAACTTATTAGTCCTTATAACAAATAGAAAAATAATGTACAGGTATTTAGATTAATAATTGTATAACTGTATTCTGTATGTTAGGCCATGTTCTGTGTGTTAATTTAAATCAAGTTATGAAATCAATCAATGTTTTTTTCCTCCCTTCTTCCTTCCACATGACCCAAAGTATGGTCAGGAACATACTCACCCAAGCATACCTGCCGCCTTATCTGTTAGTTTAAAACGTATTAGGCACACTGGCTTCCCATCAAAATGAGCCTGCAGCTGCATCTGTGTGCAAAAAATTTATAATCAAGTCAATATTACCCAATTGGGTTATCATCAAGAGGTTGAACTGATTATAATAGGAACTTAACAATATAGGATTAAAGCAGAAAAATAAGAGTGCAATCTCAAATGTGATCTAACATGTTGATAGGAGGTTTTTGGTAGAAAGCAATGATCTGCTAACTTTCTGTAAAGCCTTGTTTCCAACCAAAAGTGGTGTATAATGAGGAAAAAGGTTATATTTAATGATTATTACTTTCTTTGATTGAAGTAATGAGTAATGGACTTAATAGGAAACTTATTCCCTTAACCTAAAGTCTTGGAACTACTGAGCATAGTTTTGACGGTCATTCACACTGCAGCACGACAGAGTCCATATATAGTAAGCTTATTCCCTTGGAGTAAATTTTAAGTCGAACTAAAGTAAATGAGAGGAGATGAATACAAATTTATTTTAAGATACGCAAATATACTATGTCACAATGGTTCGAACTTGAAATCAGTTATTCAAGCCCAGTTTGCTAAGCATCAATAGTGAAACCCCCTAAATGTGGACTTTACTGAACACAGTATACCTGCAAAGCAGACAAGCAGATGATGGGAAGTCTTGGAGGGATTTTATGTGCTATAATGATAAAGAAAAGATGTTATGGAGCCATTTCAATTAAAAACTTTATGATAATGAGTTACATTCATTGCAATTCATACCAGTGGATATGGCATTTCTAGCTGTTGATGAGGATTGAGGTTCCATCATTTCATCATCACTGCTAAGATACACTGGGAAATCAAAATTAAGAAAGTGAATAAGTTCTAAAAGAAAAGGCGGATCAATAAGCAAGCAGTTATTATTCTAATAAGACCAACATTGATGAAATCTTACTGCCCCATAGACATTCACTAGGTCTTCAACAGGCTTCTGTTTGGGTAGCGGTACAACGTCAGCTTGCTTCCACGGCGAGGGCAGCTTTTGTTCTTTATAGCTAGAGTTGAGTATAGCCGTAACGGGTTCAACAAGAACCTCTGCATACTCTCGCAGGAGCCAATTAGGAACACAGTCAGGTCCGGCTGCTTTATGCGGGTTTAATTGCTTCAAAGCAGCCAAGACCGCAGACTCGGATACAGACAACACATAGGGTTCATCCTCGTGGGCTGCTCGTGGGCTGCTTGCGGTTTCCGATGTTGCGGTAGCGGCTGAAGGCGTCCTTATCTCCCTTGTTGAACACTTGCTGGCGCAGCTTGATAAGGTTTTTAAACTCTGCGGTGATCCATGGCGCATCACTAACGTGTGTCTTGAAGTGCTTAACCGGCATGATGAGATCCATACCAATCTGAATTATGTCAACGAACATGCTTAACCTAGCCTCACAGTCATCTCCATTAACTGGAGACCAGTCAATCGACGAGAGATAGCGTCCGAGTTCCAACTTTCTACTTGGTCGTGTGTCTCGCCTTGCCGTGGTTCTCATACTGCAACCGTTGCCCTTGGGTCTTGCTTTGGGTCTCACTAAGACAACATTGTGGTCAGACATGCCAAAGGGCGAAAGGTTTGCACAACGTTTGAGTCATAGAGCTGTGGAAGGTTAGTAAGCACTAAGTCCAAGATTTGGTCACCCCTTGTTGGCTTATCTACTAGTTGCTTCAGCTTGAATTGGGTGGTCAAACGGCGAGTATTTAGGCGGTTGAAATCGCCGCACAACACGAAACCGCAACCGGGGTACTCTCCTTCCAAAGAAGTGAGGGACGCAGACAGATAGTTCACAAGTGCTGCATCTCTGATGCTGTTGTTGAAGTGTAGACGGTACATGACACCCGTGACGATACAGGGAACTCCGCGTGGAAGTTGGCTGGGTCGTAGCCACGCCCACAGTGCCTCGATGTCAGGATCCGACAGTTTTTCTAGGTGCTTGAATTTGATAGAATTCTCGATGTAGAGGCCAACACCGCCGTGATGGTCTGTGGTGCGGTCACGATGGATAAATGAGTAGCCTGGGATCTGCAGCAGTGAGTCACAGATTGTCTCTCTTAACCACGTCTTGGTAAAGAACCCTAAATTAGGTTTTAGATCCAGGACAACAGAACGAACCTCATCAATCTTGGGTGCTAGTGACATGGTGTTAGCGCGTAGTGCACTAAGGCCAAACACTGAGTTTTCTTTCCCCTGATTCGATGGAATTGTAGGGGCAAAACGTGAAAGGTTACGCCCGCACACACCCGGGGGGCGCTGGGGACCAGAAGGCTGGTCCCGCAGGCGATTTTGAGGCTTGATCACCGGAATGGAACCGTTGTTTAATGTGGAAGACGGAGCAGTATGTAAATTACTCTCGCCATTGAGGTTTACCTTTTCGCCAGGGAAGTCGGCTAGAAAACTGCCATAGCTGGACAAGGGCTGTCCCATGGAAGATTCCAGCACCGTACCGGGTCTCGGTAGGACTTGTCTGCTCCTGTTACCACCACGAAGGCCACGACGCGTAGGCTTAACTCTAGATAGACCAAGGGAGGCCAAGCGTTGCCATAAGTCTGGTGCAAGACGGTTGTTAGTTTGGATTGAGGAGGATAAAGACCTTAGGAAGGAGCTCGTATAGATGGCTGCCATACTGGAGAACACTTCTCATCCAACAGGGTTATTTTGCGTAGAAATAATGAGTAAAATCCAAGGTTTTCCGGAGATCAGTATTAACACGTGCTGCCGGGCAGGCGCTCGTGATTAAGATGAAGACTAAGACTGAGATCGTTCAGGCATATACAAACCATGATCATGAAAAGGAAAAAGAACGCCACTAAATAAAATGTAAATTGCTTTAATTCCTACCTATTGATGGCCGCATAAATACCCTACTTCTATTTCGGTAGACGTTTTTAAACGTGTCACCACAAATATCAGGCGTCAACCCGTGTTAGAATATTTGTGGAGCCTAACGCTTTGTAAAACTGCAATCTGAAAAAAAAACAGCTGGCATTCACTAAAAGTAACGATAAATGACGGTTGTTATAGAATTAGTAAAATCGTCTTACCTCGAAATCTCTTCATCCGTTTTTAACTGATGGGAATTATGTTTGAGCATATCAGCAATATGCGCGTTGGTCGAATCGTTCATGAACGTTATCTCTTTCACACGGCCACCCGACTCCAGTGATGCAAAGTCGGCTGCTCGCGGAACGCGCAACTGATCGGCCCAACGTGGCAAGATGAAAGTGCGTTTCATAGTTCACACACGCCTGGCATTACCACTCGCCATGTTTATACTCCAGTGACTGGTCTCGTAAGATTGAAGATATGGATAAATGATGTGCTGGTCAGTTCCACGGTAGATTTTGACACCTTCACCAGAAAAGGAGAGTGACAGATATGTTACAAAAGGGTGTGGTAACTGTGAAAGCTTCCTAGAGAGATTTCTCACCTTCTGCGCCGAGGCATTGTTTTAAATGGCCTTATATTAGGATGAAAAAAATAAATAAATAAAACGAATCATTGGCGCGGAGTTTTGTGTGCTTTCCAAATACATAACTGGACCTTTATTAACTTGATGAAAGTGCATTTTTGTCGTTTATAGGCCACGTGCAATTAACTTGAAAATTGCGAGGGAAGCGATAATGGGCGGAACAGACCCGCGTCAAATAACATGGAAGGTAGTATATGCGATTGAAGTTGTAGATTGTCCAGCAGAACTTCTACAACAGACACTTGCTTGCTCCCATGGGTGGTTCATGTTTTGCACTTTAGTACCCTTCTGTTAATCAAAAAGAGCTAATAGATACCTAGGTAATTTAGTATTATCAACTGAGTTGATAATGTGCATTGGCCACCGTAAAGAGTTTAGAAGCTGACGTTTTGAGCATTAGCCTTTCGTCAGAGCGATCAATCGTTAATCGCTATGGACTCATTTGATAACATTTAATTACCCTATGATACTTTCCCACCGACGTAGCATCTCTAGTAAAACCGAGTTATGTATTTGACAATCGAGTTTTGAAAACTTTCTGCCCTTAGTTTGTTTTTTCTATTGATAACCTCTTTGGCTTCGCCAGTTTTCAAGTTCAGAAAAATATGCTTGAATAATGTTGATGTAACAATTGTTTGATCAATTTGTAGATCCTTTCAAACTTTTACAAGGATCATTCGCTTTGGCTTTGACGCGAGGGAATTGTAGTCAAAATTAATGCGAAACGATGCAACGAATGTTTACGACAGAAACAATAAACTGAAAAAGAAAAAAATCTCACTTCTTGCAATTTCAAGAAGTGCCGCACACTGTAGAGTTGATGCCGCCTTTTACAGTTATATAGCACTGTTATTTTTGCTCTCACTTTTTTTCCTTGTTCTTCTTATTAAAGCTTTCTGTGCGTTACGAAAGTTCAAAAGTTTGCAAAAACTGAGGGAATGCGTATTACAACGAAAACATGTGCGTAATTGTCCACCACACCTACAAAAAGCTGTAATCCCATGGGTGAACCCTAGATGAGGGCTTCACTTTTATGTGTAATTCCTTCAGCGGTGGAGAAAAAAATTCCCAAATCATTTTATTTAGAGCGAAATTTCAAGTTACTGGAAAAAATTTAACAAGACATGGATCTCCTTCAAGATAGTAATCTTGCCAACGGTCCGACTATCGAACTGATCGAGTGCTACAACTTGGATATCTGATCGCAAACCTGCTCAGATGCTTACCGTGCAACCAGCCCATGGAACTGAATGAACGCAATTACGACCATGTTGATGGCCACATTTGGTACACACCTCTTGTGTTTGTTTTAACTTGTGAACTGGACCAGTCTACACAATTAATGCTAAAGACCGTTAGGTTGTAAATTTCTAACATTTTCCAAATTCAATCATACGCGGCTCTACCCACACAGTAGCGTTAAGTCCGCCTATCTTTACTTCTGAGACATCGTAAAATGGAGAAATATGAAGTCATAAAGCAAGTGTAGCTTCTATTTCTTTCTTTAGGCGTTGTGCAACTTGTCGACGGAAAAGATCTCTACGCACTGGAAGCTCTTTTAGAGAGTTTCCCAGAATTCCTCTTGGAAAACTCATCGTCCTTATGTACCTTTGGAGCCATCGTCAACTGTGCTTTACGGTTGCGAGGATACTGTCTTTGACCAGAAACACCGTTGGAAATGTATACGCCGTCATGAGGCATTATTGCGGCAGAGATCTCGAAGATCAACCAGCTACTCCGTTCGGCGGACGCGTTTTCGTTGTTAAGAGCGTCAAAAGCCTGTTCAGACACAAGTCCAAGGTGCGTGTTTTGTTTTCGATGAATACAGAAATACACCTCCAGTATAAACTTTAAATAATGTTAATGAAGCCCGATAACCTTCTTAGGGGTTAGGTGTCCAGGAAAGTGTACCTATAACAAATTAAGTAACTTAAAGGTGGGGTGAAGTAGGGTAACGCCTTTATCTGAAAAGGGTAAACACGTGACAGTTATAATAAAACCGATAAACTTGTGGCCCTCTATAAAACACAAAATCAAAATTAATATTAAAATAATTCTTCATCGTCATTATAGAACGATAATTTTTAATAGAAAAAATTTATGAAGCAAGCAAAAATGGTGTTTAAAAACTATCTAGACTCTTATTTAGCCAATTAGAAATCTTAACTATATGAAATCTAATAATTATCTGAAACAAGTTATTTTGAAAAAAAAACAGGTTATATGTGCCTCGATACAAAAGAGAATCCGGTTGATAAGTGTGAGTAATTATAAGGGACGGACCATTATTTTTCTGGAGGGGGTGTATGAGAAATATTAAGCTATTTTCAGATTTGTTACTTGCTCAATACGGAGTGACCACTTTTTAGTGCCCAAAGTGTGTTAATTTTTATACTAATGCCTCAATTTGTTACTTTTTTTTCATTTCAGTTTTAGTAGTAATATTTTTAATATCTTACCTCACTTCTCAGCAAACATTTTTTTAAAACCTATCACGTTTACAAACAATTTTTTTTAACGGTTCTCATACCTGCCCTTCAGAAAAATAATGGTCCGTATGCTGGTATAGAAGAACTGTTCAAAATTACAACGCTTCGTTGATGAATTAGAAAGAAATGAATAAAGAGATTCTTCACATTCTACTTATTTTACCTTTCATAAAATGATCTTTGAGAACGAGAAAAGGAACGGCGGAAAAAAGACAGCTCAAAAGTTTTACCTTTTCATCTTGATCATTTGATATGAAAAAAAAACTGGTTTTAGTGATAGTGTTTTTAGAGCTGGAAACAATGCTGTTCAAGAAAGTTTTACCAACGGTTTTTGTACGATAGTTTATAAAAGAAATATAGCCCTTTCTGGCTTGCTGGTATGTCGGCTGATAAAGTCCTTTACTGTGGTATCGTCCTCAAAATTTTCACATTCGCCCTCGAAGCTTCGTTTTTCGGTCGAATTTTCATTTTTCGAACACTTTTTCAGCCAAGGACATTGTCAGTCCACATACCAGCGGCCTGATGGGATTTATTAACTAAATATGTAAATATACATATGTATGTATCTGACTTTTTTTCCAGTATCAAAGAGGGCGTCGTGCAGGGAACGGACCTTGTTGGGTATTTGGCGTTATATCCACCGAGCATATACCCTGCAGGGGATATTTTCAAGTAGTGCAACGAAGAGATCGGGCAACTCTGTGGCAAATCCTACAGAGAGTACTCCTTTTTGGCTCCACGGTCCACACTGACGATTGGGCCGCGTACAGAAACTTGCATCCCCACGTTCCCAACGTGACGATGCATAGAAGCGTGGTTTACCATGACAACTTCGTTGATCCCCTGACTGGAGTCCACACTCAGGAGGCAGAGTCAGCTTGGGCACGGCTAAAATACCACATAAAGAGAGAAAGGGGAGTTAGAAGAGAGGACATCCCCGCTTTCCTCCATGAGCAGATGTGGCGAGATTGGAGAGGAGGAGCAGACGTGTTCCGCAGTCTTAGAGTTTTAATAGCTAAATATCATCCACTGTAACAGAACGTACCTCTGCGTGTGCCAATGATGGTCAACATTGCGCTAATTTTGTCTTTTTCTCTTTCAAAGTTCTATTTTGTAACCCGTCAGATACTAAATTAGTTTGTAAACTTGCGGAGACGATAATTTTTCTCTCAAACATCATTAAACACAAATCGCTTCTCCAAATGCGCGTCACAGTGTTCAAAAAAGAGGCGCGAAACGCTCTGTTCATGAATTTGCAGGCGACAAGTAGGGCCAATAAGCTGAGAGCGATCAGTAGCGATCTTGTAGAAGAATGAAATGTGAACATAAAATCTGTTCCTTAAAATTTTGAAACAAAAAAGTCAGCGTTAGCAGCCGTTTCTCACATCTATATTTTTGCTCCATATTGAAAAAAATTATTCCCTTCCTTTCCTATGGCTTCCCCTTCGACAAAGTTGCGCGTGAGTAAAAGTGGTGACCTTAAATTCAACGTGTGCAAGCAAAGGTAATCATGGAATATCACGAAAAAGAAATTGTCGTGATCTTGATCAAAATTCTTACAGTTAGCAATAATAGGGAAAAAAAACAGGCCAACAGGCGTCCGGATCTAGCAAAATGTTGTGAGGACATTCACCGTTTTTTTTTTAGCTTTTCACACATTGGGTGTTAGTACTCGTGTGGTCTTTAAGTCGCGATCGCTACCTTTTTTTCTAACAAAAATGCCTTCATTCGTACTAAAATGACCTATTCATTAAACCATTTCTGGTGTTTTGATTAGGTATCCATGGAAAGGAGGCTTGTTGCGTTGTCATTCAGCGTAGGCAGAACCTCAGAACAGATTGTTAAGTGTGCACTCCGTAAGTCAAGGTTCAGTCAGAAAATTAAGCGTTTGTGGTCACTGTGCCGAACGAATGGTGGAAAACGGGGCACGTAACTGCCATATGTGCAGGCAGCCAAGAATAAGTTTCTGTAGAAACTTGCTTGCGGCTAAAATGATGCAAGGCATGACAGCCAAGTGCCTGGGCTGTGAGAGGGATATGCCCCTCGAGGATATCAGGCAGCATGTTATCCACGACTGCCAAGAAATTGAGCAGCACTGTGGCTTGTACTCAGCCAAGTTTAAGCGGGGAGATGCGTTACAGCACAAGTCAGTCTACCCAGAAGAAGAGATATTGTGTGCCTGTGGGCAACAACTCCTCCGTAAAGAGAAACCTCTACATTTGAAAGCGGATTGTGACTAAGTCGACGTGTTCTGCCCTCTGGGGTGTACTTCCACCATGAAAAGGTCAGATAGTAATGCTCAATGTAGTAAATGTTCAAAACGGGTCAAAGCTTTTTCGTAAAGTTTTACTAGCTGAACAAGGTAACAAATAAACTGGTCAAGCGATCAAACTTGAGCTTAAAATTTCTGAGCACTACAGGAGATACCAAAGCTCTAACGCTCTTCATTGATGGCTCGGACAAATTATCTCGACAGATGGGCAGGATTCATATTTGCAAATTACTGTTGTCGAGTCCATTTTCAAGTATGACCCTAGTTTTGCAATCGGAACAAGATTAATTTTCATCTGAGCACGATAACTTTGGACTAACGCAATAGTTTTGAGACATTTGCACAAACTCATTTTGAGAAATTCTCACTTAAGTCTTGGTGGAAGACGTTTATAATATCATTGGCATCTTTTTGTTATAATTTTTTTGGCATGTTGAAAGTCTTCACGGGCAGGTGATTCTGGTACCTGATCTCGTCATTTCCATTGCGTTTACATACATTTAACAGCAGTGGGTCTCGCTCGTGCAAAATGTTTCTCCTGAAAGCTCGTGCTTTGTCATTGTCATGGATGTTCTGCAGAACATACTTCAACATACAAACGCCACGTCAATGAATTACACAAAACAACCATTATAGCGGCATATTTATAAATTTGCCCCTATCGTGAATGTCAACTGTAGGCTACTTACTTCCTTCTGTGTTTCAAACTCGACAAAGCGACGAATATAGTGCTAATTATCTTCATTCTCAGCTTTGCGACGAACTCTACGTGATACGCTTGACACGAAGATCGATCTGCCACATCTTCTCTAAGTGCGTTTCTCATTGAATTTTGGTTGAAAGCAACCCTCAGTTATAGAATGTCTGCCAGATGTCCGTTTGCCGGTCTAGTTACAACAGCTTTTTTTAATTACGTGTTTCTTTCTTTAGTCTTTAACGAGATTCTATACAGTCGAAATTAATTAGTATGGGGTTGGCTGATTCTAACTGAACTTTTCTCCTTTCAAACGCAGATGTTTGATTTCAACCCACATGGCTATATGTGGAAAAGTAATGAACGCGTGCCAGGTAACCGGTTATCACACTTATCTTCGCCGGGAAGAAATTGTGGCGGATGACAGCTGCTCCACTTCCCGCCATCTCGACCTAATGGAGCAGGAAAGGTCAAAGACTTTGTGGGAAGCAGTGATGGTAAGTTCAGATGCTTTTTATTAATTCTAACCCAAACCGTCAAACTCAGCCGCAACAATGGAGTTTTATTAAATACAATTACGACGCTTTGATTTGTTTTCCGGATGTAACCTTTATTTCCTTCGCAGAATCGTCTCCTCGTCGTACCTATTAGAGGGGAAGAAAAAGCAACCTTCACCTGGAGGATTCCGCCGGACATGCACAGCTCATTGGGGTCACCAATTTTCTCAAAATTTAATAGGAAGTGGAAATTGCTACTGGACAAGGAAAGGAAGAACCTTTACGTCCACTTCATCCATGGGGTGGATCCCAGGTAACTGTTTTGAATTAGAATTTACGATTGGGAAAATATGTGGATTTGGATGGAGATCGAAAGTGAAAACATGTCATAAATTTTTCCTTCCAAAATTTACAGAGTGCTAAGTGAAACGGAATAATCTCCTGTGTAAACGGTGTAACCATCCTCGAACAGGCGCTACAATGAAATGTATTCCTGACTTGTCAGATGGCTGAAAAGTAATTATTTCGCTCAGTACAAGATAGAGTGAAACTTGAAAATTAGGTTAAAGCGCGTAAGAACCGAGTCGTGGAATGTCTTGAAAACCGTGTGATAAAATCTCTAACAACCGAGGTTTCGAATGTTTCGGTGAACTGGGATATCCAATTGCTTAAAAACCAAGCTTTGAACGAAGAAAAAACCGAAAAAAAAAACCCGAACTAAAAGAGATCATAAAAAAAGCTGACCCATGGCTCATAAAACCTTTTAGGAGAAACTTGGTTATGTTGTGTCTTGGAAACCAGTTAACAGCAATACCCTAAAAAAATCCCAGGTCACTAGATGCCTCATAACGCATAGCGGCACAGTTGTTAAACGTTCCAAAAATAATGAATTAAAGTAAATATTGTTTTCTTCCTTTAACACCTTCGCTGTCTTTACAGATGAACAGAAAATCGAGGCCTATCGGGAGATTGCTCCCTGGAGGATTCATCTCAAAGAGGGCGAGCACTTTGTTGTTTCTTCGACCGGAGGAAAATCGGTGCAGGCCATCACCATAAAAATGGAAATAGTGAAGCCACATGTCGGTAATAGGCGTTAGCTAAGGCGGTTGCGGGAACCGGCATAAATTCTACTTTTTGCTGTTCGCTTTATTATACTTGTAAATAAAAAAATAGTAATGTTGCTGTTTAGTCACCGGGCCTAATGTTTTGTACATTTATGTTTTGTTCTAGTAACTCATCAATAAATTTTGATGAACATGTTATTTTTGCCTTTGGGTGATTAATCAGTTTGAGTTATTTTAGCCTGTTTCAGGCTCTAACTCACTGGGCGGGCGAGCGATGAACGACAGTTACGGCTGCATGACCCCGCCATTTCGTTCTTTTGCTCATTTCCATAGGGGGCCGTCTAGTCAGATTTTTGCGAATATTTGGTCATTCAACCACTTTTTGGTTTTCGCTTTTAATCGATAGTTTAACCTATCTACTTTAAGGTTTTGAAGTCTTTTTCAATTAATTTTACTGGTTAAAACTGAAAAAACGCAATTTCCGTAATTATGTCTATCAGTGTTGATCGGTTGCCATGGAAATCGTGCTAGGAAAAGAAAGGCTTTTGAATGTACCCCAAAACACAGAGAGATCGCGGAAAATGCATAGAAGAGACCTAGAATTGAGATCACGTTTGTCGGTGAGGATGACGTGTTAGCGAGCAAATTCCGAAGCCACTTGCCTCTGTTTCTTCGAGAAAGCTACAGGAAAGTGACGATGAAAGTAGATCTGATGAGAGTATTTCTTTCGAAATGCCAGTGGCCGAGGGATATCGCCTTGTGCACATGGAAAGTCTTCGAGAGTTTGTTGAGAGGATTCACTCAGCCAGCCAAGATTGTGCTTCAGGTAAAGTTATGTAAACTTATGTCCATACCTACTTGAACCAGTTTTCCAAACGGTGAATTTCTCCTTCAGGCCAAGTAAAACATAAAAATAAATCCTCTTATTTTCTCATGTCCTTTAGCCTCCATTAGGTTAATGGAGAATGAAGAATTTCTTGCCACCGGATGTCACAATATTCCCGATAGAGTTCCGAGGTCAAGTCAGGGAAAGGATATTGACAGGCGGATGGTGTATGTTTCCTATGAAATGGGAGTGGGAAAGGAAGGCATTGCAAAACTCAGTGAAGTTCTCAACATGCCCTTCACAATGTCTAAATTGACTTGGTACAGTCATGAGGATGTGTTACTTCAAGCACACGAGGATGTTATGCATAAAATGCTTGAGAGTAACAGAGAAGAAGCGAGAAGGATTGCTCTTGGGAAAGATGGAGTGGAATATTCTGACACTGCTATAGGAGAAATACTAGTTAGTTTCAATGGAACTTGTTCTAGGAGAAGGTTCTCAGCTAATCATGGAATTAGCTTTCTAATTTCTGCCTCAACTGGAAAGGTACTTGACTACAAGTGTCTTTCAAAGATTTGCAACATATGCACCCAGAAGAAGGCCACTATGTCTGAGGAAGAATTCGAGGCGTGGCAAGATCAGCATGCTTGTGATGGCAATTTTGGTGGTTCTAGCTCAGGTATGGAATTAGAGGCGAAGGCCAAACACGATGTTATGGTCAAGGCTTGCATTAGTGTTGGAACCTTTACAAAAAAAAGCTAGTAAAGAGAGGGATTCTGAGAGAGTGTCAAAAGCAGAGAAAAGAATTCAGGGACAACACAAAAAGTACAAACTTGCCAGGAGCCAAGCAAGGAAAAGGGATGAGAACATGAAACTTAACAAAGAGGGCACAACATACGAGGCTGGAGCCTTTAATTTTTAGCTCCCAGAAGCGTAAAAATGACTTAAAATAGTTAATTTTCACTTTTTTCCATTTCAAAATTGTTGAAGAGTGATATTTTGGAGCTTAATGATGCTATAAACACCTTCAAGTGATATGGCATTGGTTAAAGGAGGAGTTTTGGCCTTGTGTCAACTTTAACTGCAGTTTTCTCAAAACTGCCCCTTCATAGTAGTTGCTATCTGCCCCCACCTTTATTTAACTTCAATTTATGACCAATTGTTGTTAACATTGGCACAGGCTATCCTTTTGATGTAAGCAGTGATCCTATGGAGCAAAATTGGATTAAGTTAAATAATTAAGAGGCTGTCTCTCTTATTTCCACCCGGTCAATTTCACGTCAAAAATAACTTTGCCTGAAGCTCTGTCAGCAGAAAGACTTTACCTAGGAAAGAATTAAATTAGATTTGGTTTAATTCGAAATAATTTCCTGACTGCATTAAGGGCCATGATTATTTCCCAGTCCGTAGGGATCGTCGAAACGTCTCGAAAATTGAAAAATAGGCATATTTTTTAACATTGTAAAATATTTGATTCGCATAGTTAAGCCACAGAATTTATATCAGATTACTTAAAAGCCTTTCTAGTTTGCCAAGAAAGTTGGAATTTGCCCCTTCAATATATTTGGAAAGGCAAATTTTAGCATATTCTGACCATTAGAAATCGCCATCGGCCGATGGCCGTAAATAACCTTGATTTAGACGTTAAGTTTTGGGATTTGGGACCTGGTTGACGACTCTATCCTACACAGCCGTTAACTTTAGACCTTTATAGGCAAAAATATGCAAAAACCTCTGTACGTTTTCGATTTTTCAAAAGTTATGACCGTTTGAATCAGCACATGTACGAGCATTCGCGATTTTTTCACGTACACCAAAATCGAACCACTGAAGCAGATTTCGTCATAAAATAGCTTACCTTCGGCGCATCATGGGTTTATTTGAAATCTCAGATATTCCTTGCTCCCCAAACTGGTGAACTTTATGATAACTCCGGCAAATGACTCCAAACTTCAGCGGTCGGCATCCATCGATACTCTTCTTTGATTCGTTGTTGCGAACTAAACTCGAAAACCAAAGCCATGTTTCGCACTTAATGTCCTGTTGAAACTTTGGATTGCAGCTGCATTCTCTTCAGTCATAGAACTCCTTTTGTAAGTCTATGTGTCGAAGTTTGGGGGCTAAAATTTGGAATTTGAAGCTGAACGATTGCACCATCGCGCACAACAGAGGTCCTCATTAACCATTGCGGGCGAACCCACTTACCCTTTGTTTTTTCTGGAAGGCCTGCAAGTGTAGTATGGCATGCAAGTGCTTTTTCGAAACCAGAGAGGCTTCAGTTTGTAGCCAGTCTTACGTGAGGTTGATAAAGCTTTCAGAATGTAGAGGTGATATCAATGATCATCTACAAGCATGTCACTTAGGTCAGCTTAGAGGAACGGTACAAGAATATGAGCTTATCGTTTACAGGTCAGGGTTGCCACACGACCTTTCCCCTGATCAACTTGACGAACTTTGGATCTGCGAAAAGCATTGGAAACATGGGTAAAAACTGGCGACCACGTAGCACTTGCCAGTACCCGCTGCACAACGGCCAGAAAAAGCAGCTGAATACTATAAATGCAGTTCATTTCGACATGGTAAGGAAAATTAAAGCTATCTTTGCAGAACTCGTTCCAACGGGTCCTTTGAGTATGATTTTTATGTAAATTCTTGCTTACCAACCAGGTATTGTCCTGAAATGTGGGGCAGGGTTTAAATTAAGATATTATCTAAACATATATTTAGGTGCGGTAAATGTCAGAACTCAGTATTTTTTAATTTGATTAACATTTGGGCCAAAGCTCGCACGCGAGTGAGTATAAAACAAAACAACTGCTGTGATTTCGTCCCAAAATACGTACCGTGATACCACATGGAGGCCATGTGGCAGCTAGTGCAACTTGATGATTTAAATCATACTTTGACCTGTAACGTTGCTCTGAAGCAAACTTGAAATCTACAACCTAAGTTTCTAACACCACAAAATTGTAACGTTAGTCAATTATGTATATAATCGGGAAACACAGCAACTCCACTGAAAAATGCGTAATACATTGGATTTTACTGCCCTACCTTAGCTCTAACATCTACATGTTTACAACAGCATTTTGTTGTCATACACGCAAGGCGAAATACGAGATAAATAAACTTGGAGAGTAATTTGACACCAATGTTTACGCCGATGCAAGATAATATTCCTTCTGTTTTTGACATTCATACATTTACACAAAGCCCTTTTGTGTTATTGATATAAAAACAAGCATGCATCCATTTTCGTCCTTTTATCTCTAAATAGAGTCAGAGTTCATCAACCTTTGCAACACATCCCATATCCGAAATTTAAGAGAGTACCCCGGGGTATAGGATAACAAAACCTTAAGAGGGCAGCAATGCATCGTAAAGGAAAGTACATTCCATATTACGTAATTTATATTAAGTACCAAGGTCAAACGTCTCTTCAAACCATGGAATCTCAAGGGTTTTATGATCCTCGCGAAAAGCGTGTGGTCAAACGTCGTTCAAAGGGCAGCAAGGAAACAGAGAGTACAACGCCATTGGTTGAATGCTCTGTGCTTGGATGTGTTGAAGTGTTCGAAGCGTTTTCGCAGCTAGAGCTGCATCTGAACGTTGGAAAGTATACAGTCAGCAGGTTAAGCCAGTATGATGCAATCAAAAGGGACTGGGCCCTTAAGTTCTCATCGATAGATACCGCTGGTATCGAGTGTTTGAGCTGTTCGTTAGAGATTTATTTCCCTTGACAATAAAATGCTATAGAAAGTGCTTAAAAAATTACAAAGGAACCATTTTTGGTTTCGCTTGGACCGAGAAATACAGATTTGAAATAATTAATGCTGTCATTGATGAACCAAAGGGTACAATCTTCTCAAGTTATAAGCTTGATAATCTCCACAGAATAACGTTATTGGACCGAACGATCTCCTTTTTCTTCTTTGTGAGCCGGTTACCTCAGGGGAAAATTAAAGAGACCTTTGACTTCCCCTCGGAGATTGCGTTATATTCATCTTTCTTTAAGCTTGTAAAAGATATTTGGGAGTAAAGTATTGAAAATAATGGTGATGAAATCGCTGTTCTTTTTCCTGAAGGACGTGAGGCAATCCAGATTACATATTAACCATGGGGAGTTTCATTCAAGTGACAAGTTGCGATTTGCGTGTGGATAATAACTTGTTTGAAAAGAGGAATTATGACATTATGATTTCATTACATCTCTTATTTTTTTTAGAGGGCACGGTAACGAATCCTGAAATCTGATTGGTTCTTTACCCGGTCAGTATTTTCCTATCTCTGCCCACGGGCCACCGTAACGCTTTCGTGAGTCACCGAGTACATTCCAACTTTCGTTACCATTTTTCATAAATATACCTCGTTTTGCCGGCTGGGCAGTATTTTTAAGCAAACACATCGGTCACTACCTTAAGCCGACTTATGAATCCTCTCTTTTCTCTCTCTCAAATCACTTTGGTTGACAAAAAAATGTTGGTTTCAGAATGAATTTGTATAAGCAATAGTGTCATTACGTTGGTTGACAAGCGGCCTGAAAACCGTCTGCAATTGATTTTAATCATTCACAAAAAGTACCTAGAAAGTTAAAACGTGAGGTATTTGGTTACAAGTAAACTGAACAATGGAACTTTCATTCCTTTAATATCTGAATTTTCTCAAACAATTTGTTCGTAGTGAAAGAGCGAGCGAAGTTTTAATTTCAGTTCAACAATAAATATACGCTCCCAGTGAGTCTTTCCAAGTCCCTTCAATTTGGACATTTGGACTATAAATTGCACAACAGAAACTGAAGGAATTTATTGAGAAAAAGCCGCATTAAATCCCCTTGAGTCTCGTTGGAGTGTGCCGTTCGAATTTAGTTTTTGTGGAGGGAAGACCAGATTTACACACACCGTTGCAGCAAACAAACGAGCAAACTCTCACAACTTCAAAATAAAAAGTTTGAATTTACTCACAATCACTTTCCCGGCCGTTTACTTATTGAACAGAGGTAAATCTTCGTACGTGAATGAATCGTCGATGAGAGTGAATAATACTTTCTGTTGGATCATTGACTGTTCTTTAAGAAAACATCGTCGTGACAGACCTTGCCAAACTAGTTCCGTTGTTTTTGAAATCTTCTTGCGCTTTTTTTTCTTACGCGCTCTCTAATTGACAGGTGTCAGATTGTGACAGATACTTGTAAAAATAATGTTTCAAACTTGGTTTGGAAGCCTTTTAAATCACCTTTATCATTACACAAGTGAAAATGTTTCAGTGAAGCATCTCTCTTTAATTTATATCACCTCTACTTTAACTAACATTTACCTGCTCAAAATTTGTTCAGTTTATGGAAGATCTTGCCGTATTTATAGCCCTAAATCATTCGGGCTCTTTCAGAATGTATTTCTTTAAGTTAACTGAAAAAAATAAATATGTTATTTACCGGCTAAGGGTCGGTCCGTATGGTGAAAAACTGTGACCGAGGTCTTGAAAATGCTGCCAGAGGCCGCAGCATTTTCAAGACCTCAGTCACAGTTTGTCACCATACGGACCGACCCTTAGCCGGCAAATAACATATATTTATTTCGAACTTTGTTATGATTTTTTCTTTATCAAGACATGGAAGGAAACATTGATTGACTCGATAGCACTGCGGCGGTGATAACTCTCTCCTCGTCATATCTTATGCAAATTTTCTAACAGTTTTCTGACAGTTTCAGATGATTTGAAATATCTTAGTTCCTGTCACAAGGAAATGATAACTGCCCGAATCTGCTCTTTGTAAGGAGATGCCTATGTCGTTCAAATTGCTATTGTCGCAACTGGGTTTTACATGTAGTACTGCCGCTGACTAGCTGCGATTTATACTAGTAGATTCTCAATGTTTACGAGCGTTAAGTCACGGTTTTTCTCTTTCTTTCTTTTTTTTTTTGGCTGCTTTTACTTCAGAAAGCTCATAAGATAGCATTCTTCCAAAGCCGTGCATGTTTCACTTTTCTGAAACATTTTTTGTTGAGAACATTAGATGTAAACATCGCCAAATTATGCACTATCTGATTTTGAGCTTTTTTCGCGAATTGCCCCTATACAAAGTAGAGGCAGGCTCGCAGAGATTTTTACATATTTAAAAAGTAGAATATTATAACCAGCTAGGTGGGTAGTTTCAGTTCCAGAATCGGTGTACTTTTGGAGAAATTCAGATAAACATTTTCCCTGTTTTACCCGACAACAAAAATGACCGAAACTGTACCGAGATGAATAATCTATTGGTGTGTTCACATTCACTCTCAGGGAAAATTGAATGAATCAAAGTGAAGACGAATAATGTCACTATGTATGATAGAAGTGCCAATTTGTAATGTTGTATTTAGCTTGACATTGAGAAATAAACATTTCACTCTTTTTTTGCGACGTTTTTGTATGAAAATGAGGCTCCAGTCCTCAAACAAGCAGCCGTTTTTACCATGGCAACAAGAATGCTGCGACCTATAAAAAGGGTATTTTTGTGCATCCCCGCTGAGTGCCTAACTGCATGCAAAATTTGAAGGGGGGTTGAATATTTTCATTTCCCAAGATGTTTGATTCTTACAGAGACTTGTTCTTAAGTGTTCGTAAAATGCGGCCGTTAAGCGTTTGTGAAATGCGATTGATAAGAGTTCGTAAAATGTGACTGGAAAGTTTTCTTAACATTTGCCAAAAGTGCAGCCGTTATGTTTTCGTAAATTGCGACCGTGAAGCGTTCGTAAAATGCGACACGTTAGTGCTCTAAAGTGCACGACCATAGACTGTTCGTAACATGCATGATTTGAGAAGCGTCTGGTTGAATGCACTAATACAAAAAGTCCTTGAGATGCACGAGTTTGAATTACTCTTAAAATGCCGAATGTAAAGGGTTCTGGATGCAAGTTGCAGGGACAGAACAACTGAGAGATTGTCGTTGGAATAAGATTGCAATAGTTCATGGGTGGCGATCCAGTTCCATGTTGTGCTGTTTTCACAAAGGTCCGCACAAAAGAGAAGACCGCTGATAGCTTGTGCAGTACGTTGTGCCGTATGGTTTTGTTTTGTATCCCAATTTACATCCCAATGTAATATTTGGGGAGAATAATTTTGGATGAAAAGAATAAATGCTTTTACCTGGAGTTTTATATTATATAATTAATAAATCAATTTCAAATATCCTGAGCTTGCTTCTCTCGGTTCCGCGTCGATTGTGTCCACACATAAGCAACTTGTCAATAGCCAGAGAAATCGGCTACCGACGTGATAAAAACTTTGACACATGCTTCGCATGAATCGAAGGGATGTTATAAGTGTTGCTTTTGGTAAATTTTTAATCGTTTTCATCAAAACATTTCACTTACTACTAGATATTATAGTATATTACACTATAACAACGCCGTCAGAACTTGATATCGGAACTAAAGGTAGTTTGTATCTGTAAAGCATATTCAACACTTTCAGCCAACGTTTACATAAGTTTACTGAGAAACACATTGACAATCACTAATCACGTCCGACAGTTTGTCTATGAGGATCTGTTTTTTATCTCTCAATTTTACAGGGATCTCAAAATCACTACAGATGGCTCTCAACAAAACGACATTGAATTTCTGAAGTGTGTTACTGTGGTAACGTTCACAGAGGTTATGTGTCGTAGTAGACTGGATGTGAGACTTTGATCTCTTTGTTAACTTTGTCTACCAGATCTTGTCTTTCGGAATCTTCCTGGATGCATTGGACATCTTCCTCCTCATCCGGCAATATCCTGATCACACCCTGATCTCTTCGTCACATTGCTGCTAGCGGGGAGAAAAAGCTCTGAACTTGGCTCTTTGTCAGCCACTGTTCTCTAGTGAACAAACGTGCATTTGATTCATTTTTTCGCATTTTCGCAAGAATGCTGCGACCTTTAAAAAGGGTATTTTTGTGCATCCCCGCTGAGTGCTTAACTGCATGCAAAATTGAAGGGGGGTTGAAAATTTTCATTTCCCAAGATATTTGATTCTTACAGACTCGTTCTTAATGGGCACATTTACGAAAACGTAATAGTCGCAAATTAACAACATTTAACAGTCGCATTTTACGAAATTTTAACGGGTGCTTTTTATGAACAATCAACAGTTGCATTTTAATCGCTTTTTACGAACATTTAAAAATTACTTTTTACGAACATTTAAAGATCGCTTTTTACGAAAATTTAACAGACGCATTTAACAGTTATGACCCAGTTAACAGTCACATTTTACGAACATTTCACAACTGCATTTTACGAACATTTAACGGTCGCATTTTACGAACATTTTAGTCGCATTTTACGAAAACATAACGTGTTTTTACGAAAATTTAACTGTCGCATTCTACGAACATTTAACGGTCGCATTTTACGAACATTTAGTCGCATTTTACGAACTTTTAACCGTCGCATTTTACAAATATTTAACGAGCGTATTTTTACGAACATTTCACAGCTGCATTTTACGAACATTTAACGGTCGCATTTTATGGACATTTAATAACATTTCACGCACATTTAGTCGCATTTTACGAACGTTTAACGTATTTTTACGAACACTTCAGAGTTGCATTTTACGAAAATTTAACTGTCGCATTTTACGCACATTTAGTCGCATTTTACAAACATTTGACGTTTTTTTACGAACATTTAAGGTGGCTCGACTGGATTTTTCAAAAGTCATACTGTTCAAGTTTGAAAATTAACTACGACGCCACGAGCAACGTTATGGTAAAACAATTACCACAGCTGTATTACAAAAAGATGAAAGTTTGTTGTGATTGGTGTTATGTTGACATCGGAGTTTCCATAGCAACGTAATGACGTCATGACAGTTTTTTGCTTTCGTTCGTATTTCTCAGTACCATGAGGTTTTTTCGTAAATCGCTCACTGGAGCTTTTATCTCTTGTTATTGCCTAGATGTTGGCCAAGTTTGAACAAATTCAATGAGAGCATTTTTGAAAATTTTGAGGATGAAGTTTTGAGGGTTAAAAATACAGTAAAAACATTGTTGTCGAGATAATTTGGTGATATCTAAAGAAAACGATGCGCCTTGCACGTAGTTGCTTTATTCCACTTCAAATTGTATGTAAAAAGTTGGCGAGATTGCTCTTACCGATTGTGAGAAAAAAAAAAGGGTTTGATGCCTTTGCATTCAGATGCTCTTGTTGTCATTTTTGCGTATAATTTGGTCTATGCCAACAAATATTGTAATATTTTAAAAACTGCTCGATAGATTTTTTTTTTAAAAATCGTCAGTGCTAAGTTGTATTTTCATTGTATACGGCCTGCAGTTTTCAAGGTTATTGAAAATGTGGAAGTTAATAAAATTGGGCCTCAAAAGTACTAATTTGTTATCCCCATATCGTGTTTACAAGTGAGCGACCTCATTATTCACAGGCATTGTTTTAAATTCTCATATCCGCGTGCACAACTTCAGCAAAAAAATGAATTTGCATCAATTAGAAAGTTCGACTGCATTCGGAGATTTTTTCCGAAACATGTTAATATAAACTGAAATTTTAATGAGCTGATTTTTAAAGGCATTTGTCACGCAATTATGCTGTAATGCAGCAATGCCGAGGGTATCTCTGACGAGGAAACGGAAAACTGTTGCTCTGCAGAAAAACCAACTGACCGAGCACTCGCAAAGAAAGCTCCACGGAGCTCGTGAAAACAATTAACAGTTGTCTCGGAGCTAGAAAATCATTCACAGACGAGGACAGACGAGGAAAAAAAAGCCATATATTTTGTTTATTTATTTTCTCACCGTGGCATAGTCGCGTTTCCTTTTATTTAAATTTGTATTACATGTCTTATCTGAAATGTTCATTTAATTACCAAGTATTATTGTTTAACAATTATAATATACAGAATCATATATGTATTTATATAAGCGATTATTCTTAAATAAATATTATAACTTTAACAAACGTGAATCGGGAAGATAAAAGTCAATAAACAATTTTCTGAACAAACTCTGATATTCTTTCTTTTTTTCTAATTTTTACATCGATCACCTGAAACTGCAAGGAGAGGCATTGCTGCCAACTAATGATAATAACATTCACCACTGAGATATTACATCTCTAAACAAAACTATAATTATCTAATGTCTCCTTAGAAAAAAAATACTAATAGCCAACATAATCTTAGCAAAATAAAAAATATACAACAAGGGGGGTTTGGTTCGGCATTTGCGACAGTATTATCCTGTAAGTTGTCTGTAACAAACTTTGACGAGCTTTCTTTTTCTTGCTTTTAAATCATAATCACCAAGACATTCCCGCCGGTAAATGAAAACATCGATATCATTCATCAATGAAAACCTTAATCTAAGATTGCATTCGTACAAAATAGTTAACCACTGCTGTGAGTATGTTTAGGTTTTTCGTCACCCTTGGCTTACTCCGCTTTTCTTGAATTTGCTCAAAGGACTCTGGAAGAGCTAGCACCGCTAACAGAGCTTTCGTTCCACCTTTCTTGTAAACACCCTGCATTGTTTCGTAGTCAAGCCCGGCCTTTCCCATTTTCTCCTTCATTCCTTCGGAGACCGGGAGGCGATGCAGCGTGGACTTTCGGGATTTTGCCTCTTGTGCTGAGTTCATTTTTTTTACGAACAGTTCTGCAGGAACTGCGTGCGTCTGAATTCTTTCAACAGATACTTGCAGAGGGGACTGAAATAAAATACGCGACAAGGCGGTAGCATCTTCTTGTGCATCATGTGCATCAAACTTTTCTTTCAGTAAAACTTCGTAAACGTCGGACAAAGATTTGCTCTTGCAGGAATACAAAGGGCTACCTTTCTGCTTCATTTCTGTCGAAACAATCTTTAGAGAGTCCACAAGGACAACACCAGTAGCCAGGAACAATTCAAGGAGATTGTTCCTTCTCAGAGCATTGATCAGAACTGGGAAGTCAAACTTTTCACCATTGTGTGCAATAAGGACAACTTGGAAGGAACGGGACTGCTGTTTTAGGAAACTGCAAAAATCACTGAGACCCTGAGTTTGCGATACGGCCTCCAGTTCTTTCCCTCTTCTCAATAATGTTTTTCTGCCCTTACAAAACTCTACACTTATACCGTGGACTTGCGTCGCTGACTGGCCAATAATTCGATTTTCTGGAAAAGGTTTACCGAAAATGATTTGGTTTCAGCATTTGGTGGAATGCATGAAATCTGCAGAATATCCGATTTCCGGTCTAGACCTGTTGTTTCTATGTCGAGGGCCAAATGAAGAAAACGTGAACGTTGTTGGATTACAGGTAACTCGGAGACTTCCTGGCTGTTCCCTTCGTTGGATTTTGGGAGATCATCGGTATAATCACTAAACTCCTCCTTTGTCAGACATGCCTTTAGATCGTTCATGGTTGCATTCGTGATGGCGGCTTTCTCTTTGTCGCTCTGTTGCCAGCCGATCCCTGTCTCGTACGTTGCTGACTCGCGTTTCTCAGCAGAATTGGTCTTTTGATTCTTTTTCTTTCGAGAGTTTCTTCTCGCTTTTTTGAACTCTTTTGTTGACTTTCGCTCGCCATCCCTTTTCCTTTTCTTGTCAATTTTGTCGGTGTTCTGTTCTGTGATATGCGTCTGTGCCAGACCCATTTTTTCCGTGGCTAATGTCAGATATCTGTTCCCTTTGTTAAACTGAGCTATTCCTGCAGCGGTTCTAAAGTCGCTGCTTTGCGAGCCTCCATAATGTCTTATTTTCGGCGCTTTCGAGCCAATGGAACTGTTTACACTTTCATTTCTCTGTGATGAGCCCGCTGGGGCCAGCTTTTTCACGGAGTCATGAGAAAGAAATGGTCGAATAGCTTCTTCCAAGGTTGCACGTAAATCTTCGCCCGTCAGGTCCTTGCCTCCTGGAAGACTTCCGTGCTTGTAGCCTTCAGGGTCTTTTTGTATCCACACCAGGAATTGCTGCAGTTATCGTGTTTGCCAAACGCGTGTGGTACGATAGAGGTGAGCCCTTCGAGTAATGAGGATGGCTGGCCCTTGTTTTTTGTTAACACAGTAGGTGAAGCTCTTTTGGATGTAGGATATCACGTTAGAGTCAACCCTTTAATCTTTCCTTTAGCCATGTATAATCTCGTTCCCAGTGTACGACTTGCATGATTCACATCACTCCATTTATCAATGTCGTAGTTAACCAGCGTTTTGAGATGGTTTTCTGTGACGCTGTCGTCATCTCCCACATAAGTCGAGTAAATCACTCCACTTTTCGGGGCGCTTGAAAAAAGCTCGACTGCTACGTTTGCCTCCATACTTTTCGAGGATCCTTCGTGGTTTTTCGACAGTCGTGGCTTTCTGCTTCTTTATTCTTTTTTTCCCGCTTCGTCACAAACCCTACACATTTTATTGCGAGTAGCATAACTAATGACTTTTCCGGTATGTAACCCCTGCTGCTGTGCCCACTCCTGACGACGAGTCGTGACAACGTCCTCGCTTTCTCCAGCCCATATCGTACGACACTCCGAGTTTTACTACTTCCTCATTTCCAGTCGTGGACAACCGCTTTTCTTCCTCATTAAACTGATTACAAGAATCTTTAGCCACTTCTTCTACTGCTTTTCCACTTTCTCTTTCCCGCTTTTTGAAATTGCTTGAGGAAATTGATGGTACACCAAGTGTTGTAAGAAATCCAGAGGTATGCGTATGTCCCAATCCACAATGCAGTGCACCAAGCCCAGCACGGGAATTAGCGTCGAAGGTGGGAGGGCCTCTTTTTCCAGTACGATGATGCTCGGCCGGGCGTACGATGTTAATAAACTCACATTGTGTGCATTTAACTTTTAGTACTGGACACACTCCTTCCGGGCGAACATTAAAACTATTACGTAAATCTAGGGGTCCTTGTTTACAATTCACACACTCGCTCAAAGCGGTTGTTAGCATTTCCAAATTAACCACATAACACTGATCCATGTTTACAGCTTTTGTGTACGGCAGACTTGATCTCAAGGTGGGTCCCTCCGGAACATTGTCGGCTGTATTGCCTAAACTTATTTCATTTCTAACTTTATCACTCCATCGCTGCTCTCTCATTGCCTTGCATTGTTCTTTCCTAACCGTTTTGGATCTGTAATTAGCTGGACGCCCTGGTTGAGACTGTAGCTGCTCCTCAGCATCCTGTGAACAAAATTTACTAGTTATATAACAAATCACTGACAAATGGAGACCCTCATTGAAATAATGTAGAAAATCGTTATGAAAACATCCATACCTGTGATTCACTTCGTCTAGCCTTCTTTCCTACGGCCACGTTGTTCTGCAGAACAGCAGTTTTCCTTTTTCTAGTCAGAGATTCTCTCGGCATTGCTGCATTACCGAATAATTGCGTGACTAATGCTAAAATTTCAGTTCATATTAGCATGCTTCGGAAAAATATCCGAAAGTAGTCGAGCTTTCTCTTTAATGCAAATGCATTTTTCGCTAAAGTTGTGCACATGGATATGAGAATTTAAAACAATGTCTCTGAATAATGAGGTCGCTCACTTGTAAACACGATATGGGGAGTAACAAATTAGTACGTTTGAGGCCCAATTTTATTGACTTCCACATTTTCAATAACCTTGAAAACTGCAGGCCGTATACAATGAAAATACAACTTAGCACTGACGATTTTTTAAAAAAATCTATCGAGCAGTTTTTAAAATATTACAATATTTGTTGGCATAGACCAAATTATACGCAAAAATGACAACAAGAGCATCTGAATGCAAAGGCATCAAACCCTTTTTTCTCACAATCGGTAAGAGCAATCTCGCCAACTTTTTACATACAATTTGAAGTGGAATAAAGCAACTACGTGGTATAGCGGCATTCCCAAGGCGCATCGTTTTCTTTAGATATCACCAAATTATCTCGACAACAATGTTTTTACTGTATTTTTAACCCTCAAAACTTCATCCTCAAAATTTTCAAAAATGCTCTCATTGAATTTGTTCAAACTTGGCCAACATCTAGGCAATAACAAGAGATAAAAGCTCCAGTGAGCGATTTACGAAAAAACCTCATGGTACTGAGAAATACGAACGAAAGCAAAAAACTGTCATGACGTCATTACGTTGCTATGGAAACTCCGATGTCAACATAACACCAATCACAACAAACTTTCATCTTTTTGTAATACAGCTGTGGTAATTGTTTTACCATAACGTTGCTCGTGGCGTCGTAGTTAATTTTCAAACTTGAGCAGTATGACTTTTGAAAAATCCAGTCGAGCCACCTTAAGAGTCGCATTTTAGGAGTATTTAACAGTCGCATTTCAGGAATATTTAACAGTCGCAATTTTACGAACATTTAAGAGTCGCATTTTACGAAAATTTAAGAGTCGCATTTACGAACATTTAACAGTCTCATTTTACGAACATTTAAGAGCCGCATTTTACGAACATTTAACGGGCGCTCTTTACAAACTTTAAGGTCGTACATTTTAAAAACATTTATTACATAGGGCCATTAATTTGACCTTAATTACATAAGGGTTGTTTACTGGTACTGTTTTATAGAAGCTGTTTTGTCGTAAATTTAAATGACTCTCTTACACAGCGCCTTCGGCCAAGATACAGATATTGATCCGAAAAAAAAATAAACACACCGTACCAGTGGGTTCCATCTGAGTGCATGGAATTAGTCTACGTACGATGCGTGTTACCTCATAAATACCCCCTTCCCACCAGATTATTTCACTACGTGATCCTCGTGGAATTCTTTGAAGGAAAATACACATATACTGTGTGGTCTAAGCTGTATGGTCAGTATCTGAGACACTTGGACAACATTTTAGTAACAAAACTCTAGGTGGGATTGCTCTTAATATGGTTCGCAAATCGACCAAGAAGTCAGTAACTGCAACAGAAGAATATGAGGATCCTGATTTTGTTGGTAGTTTAGGTGGCTTAGTGCTGATCAAGCTAAAAATGAATTACAGAAAAGTCTTTCGTACACTCTTCACAGACCTAGACGAAGACAAGAAGAGTATCATCCCGTAATAGTCTTTGGAATAAATGAACACTGGGTAGCTGATTTAGTGGAAGTACAAGACATTGCCAAACAGAAATAAAGGCAAGCGTTTCATCTTAATAGTGGTGGACACCTTTTCCAAGTATGCATGGGCAGAACCCGTGCGTAATATGATAGGAAAAGAGGTGACCGAAGCCTTTACTACCATTTTGGAAAGGGCTCATGGACATGTTCTGCAAAATTTGCAAACGGATAGCGGAAAATAATTCTATAATAAAGTTTTTGAGACCCTATTAAAGAAAAAGAAGATACATCACTTTTCTACTCATGGAGAAGTCAAAGCTGGTATCATAGAACACTTTAATAGAACATTAAAAACGAAATTGTATCGTTACTTTACAGCTGCGTATACTTTGAAGTATTTAGATGTGTTAACTTAACTCGTATTAAATTACAACAAAAGTTATCATAGAAGTATTAAGAGAAGATGTCAGCATCCATCGCACTAATTTGAAATATGGCGGTAAGTCGCCCAAAATTCGTCTTCTCTCCTACTTTCATATTCTGTAGCCCAATATATTCTAATAGTTGTGGTGTAGTTTTTTTGTGAAAATATATTTCAGTTTTCGAGAAATGACTCTTTTCGTTCGATCGCTCAAATATGCAAATTTTCCCCTTGAATATTACCCGAGTTGTGTGACCTCATGTAACGAATGTACTCGACCTACGGTATTTCTGTGAACATAGTCCTTTGTTTTATCATCTAAACTTAATTCCCTGCCGTTATTGGAGCTGGAAATGAAATATTTATTCTTTGGTGAATACTTTTGTCCGACATACTTTTCCTATGTCGAAAGTAGCATCAAAACAAAGACAGTTTTGACAAGGACCAATGACAGAATCCTCTGAGCTTCAAGCTTTTATAAGAAAAAAGGATGGTTATTAAGTTATTGTAAAAATCTTCTTGCGTATTTGTGTTGTTCTATCTTGAGACGAACTCAAAGTCCGGCAAAATTTACTTGATAGCGACTATGGAATATACATGGTGCGCCTACTTGTTGCCACTGTTAATTGGCATAAATCACTACAATTTGTAAAAAAGTCTATTATAACACTCTTACCTTGTTTATTTATGATTTTATTAGCCGGTTCGATTATTATATTACTCCTGGGTATTACTTTTTGACAGGAGCCCAGGTTTTGCGTTGTGTTTTCCCCTCCCTCATTTATATCATAAGCTAGTCACGCAATAGTTGATACCGCGCACCTGAATATTTACCATGTATAAGGACTTTTGTTTACGTTGAATTGAAAATATTAAAATATGTGCTTTCTTCACTAATCGTTGTTTCAGCGGCAGCGAAGCAGCTAAAAGCGGGTTGTTGCTTCAACGCTACTGAAATTTTTAGTATTCAGACAGGCGAGCAAAGCGTGATACTTTGGGAATGAAAACTCTTAGGGGCCTTTTACCTGATATCCGAATAAGTTTTGTTCAAGAACGAGTTCATACCGGTTGCCACATAATAACCAGCGTAAAATTTATTCGAAACGAGTCATTTCTGAGTGAGTTTATTGGGGTTTTCATTACATAATGACACAATCATGCTGGACAACCTTTTCTACCTTTACAATGTAAACGCGGCACAGCTCTCATATTTGTATGAATCCTCTGTAGGAGCGAGGGAAGCATTGGAAAAGACAGAAAAGGACATAAACACTTGTTTTTACAGGCTAATTGTTGCCACTCCCACATAGATAAGACTTGAGTACCTTTCATAATTTTACAGCGGTTGTTGCTGTTTTTCTCCAGGCGCGCACCCCCGCCCTCTTATTTAAAGGGGTCCCCCGGGGATGCTGATACGCACAGCACACTTGACATTTAGCAAGGACAAATTCTGGTATGATTTTTGGCGAAGAGAAACAAGTTTTGTCAGCGTCTAGTTGCAAGTGCGGAAGGGCCCTTTACCACCGTGTACATAATTACGCGTCCCCCCAGACGGCGGAAAGCCAACAAAGTGTTCAGACATTAGTTCAGCAAACTCCGCCTCTGTCTGAATGTTTGGTTGCCTATTGACCAATTCCCAATCGAAACTTAAGTCTGATGTTGCGCGTAATTTTGCTCAAGGTGGTAAGTAGCCTGATTACCGAAGCCAGATTGTACGCATTTTCTAGACATTTTGAGTACTATTTGTGATACACGCTTGCCAATTCCCCAATAAGCCTTTGGAATCGACTTAACCCTACCTTTACCAGGGCCGAACATTTCTTTTAGCACCCTACATCTGCTATTGGAACCACGATTCCACCCAACACCGAGATTTGATCTGTGAGTGGGGCAAATCGATATCTTTTGGCGTTAGGAAGATGTCGGCACGCAACAAAACAAGATCAACTTCATTTTCTGGATCTGAAAACTTGCAACTCCGCAAGTGACTCAAAATGTCTTTTTAACAATCACGCAAGGGAACGACTCGGTCTTCTCGATAACTAAACCCACAAGTTCCACCAGCGAACGATTTAACTAAACAGAAAATCTCCATGTTAGCATGTAGGATGAGACGCTTATAAAACAGATTTCTTGCAAATTGTACTGACTTACGCCAGTTAGCGGTGGCGACAAGTAGGTGCACCATGTATATTCGATGAATCAGCCACCGATGCAGCAGTCATGACCACTCCAGCCAATAACTTAGGACATGCCATCCTAAAACAAATGAACATAAGAGCCAATGGAACCCTACTTACAAAACAATCAGACACGTATCATTTGAAAGCTTACATTCAGACACTCCTGAATCACAACAGAACAGATAGAGACACGGTGTTGGCAGCAACAGAATGTGCAAAGGACAAAATCAATTCACCCTCCCAGTACACAGCTGATAACATCAAGGGACCTGGGGTTGATGAACATGCAGAGTCCACTGTATTGAGTGATAATCACAAAGATCACACCTAGAAAAGCTGGTGAAATCACCATCATCATAAAATTTGCTGCACAGGGCAGTCAGAAGACCATTCTGGTGTACATTGAGTACGAAAGTCTGCTGGAGATTAAGGGAAAAGGTGCTGTCTTGTACGACACCGATTAAAAAAAATGGAAAACGTGATTTTATCCACAGAACAGCTCGATGCTATTGGTGGAGAGGATTGCGAGCTAAAAAATTATCTTTTGGGAACGTTTCCATGCGACAAATTACCGACTAAACCACAGCGTCAATCCCCTCAAGCACACATAGTCAATACGGATCCAGATGGAATGCCAGAAAGACATTGGTTAGGGATATGGACAGAAAACAATGCTTGTGAACTTTTAGGTAGTTATGCCCTACCCATAGCCACATATGAAACTATGAAACCATTAGAGAAGTGGATGAAACATTGGCACTCTGTGATAAAAAATAAGAAATCGCTTCAGTCATTAGCTTCAACTACTTGTGGTGATTATGCCATGCTATATATACCATATAAAGTAAGCAGACATACCATGGAGGAGTTTTTAGATATGTTTTCAGATCACTAGTATTTACATAACGATATCAAAGTAGGACATATGTTAACCAATGTAATTAAAGAACAACTCTTTATAAAAGACACATTAAGGCAAATGAAATATAAAGTTGTGTTACATGAATCATCGTGTCATTTGAGTTACTCTATCATTCACTATGAATACAACAACACAACCCTCCTGTTTGGAAGCATCATTCAAACTTAAGACCCCTTCTAGAATCTGAGTGTGGGTACCTCAAGCTGTGGTAAAACCACCTTCGTGAAACGCTTCCTATTACAGAATCTAGATCTGTTCGCTTCACCTCTGCCAAGAGTTCATTACTGTTATGGATCATAGCAAGATAATTTCGATCACATGAAAGAACAAGGAACTGCATTTCACGAAGGAGTACCCAATGTCGCTAATTTAAAATCATGGTTTGGTGATAAGCAAGGTGTCTTGGTCATGGAGGATGTAATGTCTGATGGTGGAAATAAAAAAGATGTATTGAATTTATTCATACACTATTCATATCATCACAATGTGACGGTTCTTTACTTATGTCAAGATCTCTTTCCGACGGGGAAATATGCCAAAACGATATCTAGAAATGTGCAATACATCATTGCTATAAAGAGAATCATAGGAAATCGTAAAAGACTTACTACGAAATCAAGCAAACCACATAGATGTAGAAAACTCATCAGGGTGGTGTCTTACCTCTAACTGCGGTTATTCCTTCCATACTTGCAGCGGCTAAAACAGCTACCTTGGGAGGTGCTTCTAGTGTAGCAGGATACGGAGTTAAGAAAGCCATTGGTGCTATTGAAAATAAAGCTACGAAACGCAAGTCTTCTAAAACAGCCAAACAACTCATGAAAGCTTACAGAGAAGGAAAGAGATAAAACTGAGATATCTAGTGAAATAGATATTCATTTGGAGGAACTATCGACAACATAAAGAATATTAAGAGGAACTCAGATTTTTTAAAATCCATTTTGAAAGAAAGTAATTGACGTAAACGTATAGAAAATTATTGAATACCGATGCAGATCAAATCAATGCTGTGAGTGAACTCACCTTAAACATGCTGAAAGGAAGAGTCCCTTTATCACCCCCGACCAGAGCTAAATTGAAACGATATAAAGCCACCTTACACGATGTGGCCAAACGAAAACATTCCTTAAAGAAGAGATGACAAGCATTGATCTCTCAGAATGGAAGTGGATTTTTGCGAGGCATGAATGAGAGCGAGAGCGATACCTATAGCAGGTGATTATGTGGAGGTAGGAATATGATTTTCGGTAGACGAGTGTAGCCTTTTACAAGTATTAAAATGGTGGCAACAACGTATTAGGGATCATATCAAAACTAGTAAGATTGTACAAAGGTTCAGACAATGGATACGGTCATGATGGTAAGTCCAGATGAATTTAAAGCCTTAATAGAATATTACAAAGTAAAAAAGACAGAGAGTAACTTACTGAATAAAGATGGAAGAGTAGCAGCCGGAGCTCATATTCTCCTGGAAGATACCTCGACCCCTGCATCGTTAAAATAACCTATTTTGAAAGACCTTCTAGCCCAATTTCCTGCTACGCATACTTTAGCAGATGGTCCTCGTAAAGGAGAGGAGGAGGGGGTATTGAGCGAAGGCCTGCAAGAAAAATTACTGAAAGAGTTGGCCAAATCCATAAAAACCAGTGTTTTCACACCAGAACCTCAGTCTAAATCAGTAAAGGTAGAACCAGGTTCACCAGTGCCAAGCACTTCAGGAACACTATCTCAAATACCTATACCCATAAAGAAATCAAAACAAAAAGAGAAAAAGACAGAAGTGGAACAATTAAAACCGAATCCGGAGTGGGAAGAGTCTACATGCGGTGGACTGAAGCTTAAGAGACCCTTAACCTACGATGACTAAACGCTGAATACCCGTAGAGGCAAAGGCAAAGACCAAGGCAAGGGGAACAGGAAATAGAATTACTAAAAGAAGAGGCAAATCTAGACGTAGTCAGAAAGGAGGAGAATTCGATATTCAAAAATGGATCTCAAAATTAGGGAAAGAATTTCATTGGCCTGGGTATCAGTATATGGGCCCTGGGACACACTTAGAGAAAAGGTTAAAACGAGGAGATCCTGGTATCAATGGACTCGATAGGATTACTAAACAGTACGATATCCATTACAGTAAAGCCAATGTTAATTATACAAATGATCCTTTTTTCATTCATTAATATTCTGTCACACAGCGTTACACGAGATTCATGTCTTACCTCTCCAAAGCTGAGGTAACTTCAGATCCCAAGTCCTCCCGCGCATGTGGGGCATGCAGTTGTTTAAGTGCAGCAGCATATCTTTTATTGAAGAGTATTATTCCATGTACATGGGAATCCTTGTGGGGTAAACTGTAATTCAAATAACGGAGTCTTTGTTTCTTCTTCTTCTGTGGCTTCAACAGCTGCCGCAATCGCTATCATTTCTTGGTCTATAACATCGTCATGGTATGGACGTTTCGCAACCACTTTTTTTTTTGTACTAAAAGAGCAGGAAGATGATTTCTCGACGTCAGTTCGGTGCAACTGCTAGTGTAGAATTAAACAGCGCCTGTGAGTTTTGCCTCTAAAGACATTATGCTAATAAATTGTGGACATGTTCGGGCAAGGATTGGTTTCTACCTATGTTATGCTAATGACTTTTGGGCAGTTTGGGCGAGACCATGATTTTTTATTTGTGTTAAGCTAATGACTTTTGAGCAAGTTTGGGCAAGGCAGGGTATGCATGGGCAAGTTTGCGAAAATGTTTTCACTTAATCAATTTTATTTACAAAAAATGTTTATTAAATAAAAACTAATTTACAAACAGGGCATTTGCTCTCCCTAGTGAAGAGTGCCCAAGATTTCAAAACTACTCACAAGATTAAACTTAAAAAAACGGATAGTACATGAATAACATGGTTGGCTCTTAAAACAGTTTCTCTTTTGGTTCAGCCAAAAAGACGGTGACCTCGCATTCTTCAACAGTTTTTGAAATAAAAAAGCGATCCTCCGGGTCTCTAAAAAACCTTTTCCCCTCTCTAAGAATGTCTTCGATTCTTTGACAAAATTTGGGATCGTCCCAATACTAGCCCGTTTCCTCGTTGAATTCATCTAGCTGGTCATCGTAATGTGTGCGCCAAGGCCAGGTGTTTCCATCGAAATTGATGAAAATTCTCTCCATGTCTAAGACATCTGGGGCACATGCACGTTCTCTGTACCACGGACAGAGATCATTCCACCTTCTACGTAGACAGGTTCTGTGGATTAGCTTCTTACAACATGGAGCTTTTTCCATGTCCTCTTCCTTCAGACAAATGAAACAGGATGGTACTCAAAGGAAACAAATACTCTCTATTAGTTTGTATAAAAAATATAATTCGTTAATTCACCTTATATACTTACCAAGTCGCTCAAGCTCATCCATCTTAATTCTTCTCTATCGCAAGTATTTCGACTGAATGATCAATTGTACTTCGAAAGGAAATACTAGGTATATTTATATCAAATTAACTCTTTATTTAATATTCACCGATAATTGCCAGGTTAATAGATCAAACGTAGGGATCATTTCATTGAATAAGAAGGGGTATTCTTACCCTAGAACATTGATGAGGCAAAGAACTTGAAAAATGTATCTACATGTTTGTAAACGACGCTTCGTGTGTACCTTTACGTTGGCTAGTGAACCAACACTTTATTTTGTCTTTTTCTTTAATTAAAAAAAGATACGGTATTGTTTCTTATAGAAATTTTACCTTTTTCTTTAACATTTCAAGAAATGGTCTATTGTTCTGATTCAACTTCTCACATCATATATTAAACAATAAAACATTTGCAGCACCGACGGACTTTGGCAGAAACGACACGAAAAATTTCGTGGCGAAGTCGAAAAAACATTTTTGCTGTATATCTCTGCGTAGTCTTTTTAATCAGACAGTTTGTTATCATACTCGTGATAGTCAAATCGGACTTACACTGCCTGATTGTCCAATTTTTCATCACTCGTAAGATTACAGACCGAATTGGACTCTATTCAGTCCTATTACCATTACTGACTATACATGCAAAGAATTAAGTCTGACTTACTTAGCGTGCGCGAGATTTGAGCTGCTCTCTTACTATATGAAAGATAAATCTGAGAGGGTCAAAGTCATGATTCGATAGTCCATCGAGCTAGAAAGTATGTCTCCCTTCAATTGTCATGCTGCTATTTTCTCCTCTCAATTGTTCTTTTGGCTGTCTTTCCTTCGGTCTTCCCGAGAGTTTACATTTCCCTCTTCTATGCTAATCTTTGACAAATCCCTCATCTGTTCTGAAGCTGATGTGTGATTGTTCAAAAATGGCTCTATTGGGTTATTTTTCGCTTGTGTAACAAAGCCTATTGTTATCAATGTTGAGCCACTATTGTCTGGAAATCACTAAAACTAACAAGCACCCCGTTGTTCTCGTTGGCAACATGGCCTTCTACCGGAACGTGAAGAGATAAATGAAAACCGTATGATTTGCCTGATGATGGTCAGTATTGATTTGCGGAGTGCCACCATTACTTCCTGCTATTTTAAACCTATACACCATACATGTCATCAACAAGTGGAACGAGCTGGTATGAATCATGCTCACTGTCGTCTAAGTTTTCTTTCCATTTGGATGGAAGGATTAAGACAAGAAGAGCTTGAGGACCTGAACCGATTGCTACAACCTGGTGTGCTTGAGACAACAATTCAAAGCTTAAGTGAAAGAGATAGATTTTGTAGAGATGCGTGGAATGATCATTACACATATGAAATAGTAATGTCCATGTTTCATGAACTGTAATACATGATTTTAGATTTCGTTAAAAAGGTTGTGGTTATTCATCGTGGCGAATAACAATAAAAGCTAAGTTGTTTCGTCTGTATCACGATGTAGTCACGTGTGATGTAGATCGCGACGTTTTGACTGCATACTGCTAGTCTTCTTCAAGCAATGAGATTGACTGGTCATGCGTGATCTTATAAAGCATGATGCTCTGCTGTGATTAGTTGTTTTTCAACAGCTCCGATTGGTGCTTTTCGATCCTTCCTGTTTTACTCAGTGATTGGCTCCCTCAGCGGTTCGCTGTCGCTCGGCTCTCCCGTTGTTGTGTTCTTTTGATCATGGGTATGTGCGCTTCTGGAATTTCTATTCCACTATCCCTGTTGATGTTGTTAGGGTGAAGTCTTATATAAATTGCCTCTTTGACCCTATGCGTGTAGTAATAAGGGTCGTGATCACTAAACTTAACTTTGTTCCAGAGTGGCTTGTGTTCGGTGTTACGGGCATGTTCTGAAACGGCCCAGGTCTCGGTACGGACGAGTAGGATGTCTCGATTGTGCTCCTTAATTCTGTCTTGCATAGGTTTCCCAGTCTCTCCGATGTACACCTTGCCGCATTCACAATGAATCCTGTAAACTACACCTTCTTGTTTAGCCGGGTCGATAGCGTCTTTTGGTCGTACTAACTGAGATCTTAGCATAGTCTCTGACTTAAAAACAGTGCGTTCGCCTTGTTGTTGTAGGCGACGGCGAAGCTGTTCGGACAGATCTTTGACATAAGGTAAAACCGCAGTAACAGTTCCGCAGTAGGAAGAAAGAAAAAAAAGATAACCATTAGAAACCAGAACAGACGACAGATGTTTTTTCTCCTCGGAGATCACGGAGGGTTTTGTTACGAGGCGTTGGGCGCGCTTGTAAAGGCACTTAACAATACCGTGTTTTACTGATTAAGGGTGGTGTGAATCATACGCTAAGTACTGATCGGTGTGCGTGGGCTTCCTGTATACGCTGATGGTAAGGCAGCCGTCGGGTTCTCTTAAAACTGTAGTGTCTAGGAAGGCGAATTTGTTGTCCTCCTCTTTCTCCATGGTGAAGTGGATGGAAGGCTGGTTGTTTAGATGCTGTAAGAAGTTACCCACGTTTTCGCGATCCAGGATGGTAAAGGTATCGTCTCTGTAGTGTTTCCAGATCTTAGGCTTATAGGATGGCGTAGTTATTGCCTGTTCTTCGAAACTCTCCATGTAGACTTAACAGTAACAGCGGAAACCGAACTGCCCATGGTGGCGCCATCTTTTTGTTCGTAAATCGATCTGTTATACTGGAAGTATGTGGATCTCAACATGAAGGTCATAAGGTCAGCGATCTGTGCAGGCGTTAGCGTGGTGCAGTCTGCAAGGCTTTGGTCGTTCTGGAGTTTCTACAGTGTGGCTTGTACAGCGGCGTCGATAGGAACATTAGTAAACAGTGATTGTACGTCAAAAGATACCATGATCCTGTTGTTTAGGATCATCGCATTGCTGATGGTGGATACGAGGTGGGCTGAATTGGTCACCGTATACTCTAGCTGGAGTGATAGTAGACTTGTAAAGCTTTGACCTCCACATCTTCCGACATCGGTTTTCTTGCTACTTTTTGCAATCCCAGGGATATTATTGTTCATTGCATTAATTTTAAATTTCCACTTGGCGAGGCGTAAATCTATGGTATATGAGTCAAAACTTTAAGCTTGGTGCAATGTTATGAACAATGAAATTGCATCTGAGATCAATATCAAATTTTTTTGTAAGAAAAGGGATTTTAAAACTAGTTTTTTTAACTTTATGATACGTAAATAGTTATTTTAGAGACACACTGACTTAGAATTAAATCTCTACGACTTCTTCAGGTGCAATCATCTTTAGACCCTGTTTTTATTCAATTAGAGTGCAAATAGTTCAGCTGCCCCCTTGAGAAATTGATGGAGATGTAGATTTTGGGCAGGATTCGTGCAATTTTGAATGAAGGAAGTATTATAGGACGCTACTCTAACCGGTAATGAGTCAGAGAGCGGGATATCGCAGCACCAAGAACAATAGAACAATAGGTAAAATTTAAAACACCACGAACATTGCAAACTGATGTTGGAAAAGAATTTTACAATCACACATTTCAAAACTTGATTAAAGATAAAGATATTGATCATTTTTCTACGACCGGTGATACAAAAGCCAGCGTGGTAGAATGATTTAAGAGAGGATGTCAGCATCCATCGCACAAATTTGAAATATTCTGGCAAGTTACCCAAAATTCGGTTTCACCCCTACTTTCGTATTCTGCAACCCAATATGACGTAATAATTGTGGTGTATTTTTTTCGTGAAAATATATTTTAGTTTTTTAAATATGATTTTTTTCGTTAGACCGCTCAAATATGCAAATTTTCACCGTGAATATTACCTGAGTTGTGTGACCTCATGTAACGAATATACTTGACCTCCGATATTTCTGTTAACATAATCCTTTGTTTTATCATCTAAACTTAATCCCCTGTCATTACTGAAGTTGGCAAAAAATTTGTTTTTGGTGAATATTTTTGTCCAACATACTTTCCCAAGGTCGAAAAGTAACAAAAGAAAGTCAGTTTTAACAATGACCGATATGAAAGAATCTACTGAGCTTCAAGGTTTGAAAAGCAAAAAGATGATTAAAAAGTTACTGTAAAAAATTATTTGGCTATTTGTGCCGTTCTATCTTGAGACGAACTTAAAGTCCAGCAAAATTTACCTGCTAGCGACCATGAAATATACATGATGTGCCTACTTGTCGCCACGGTTTACTGGTATAAATCTCTACAATTTGTGTTTGCATGTTCGAAATAAATTGTGCGTTTAGAATGTAATTTTTTTCGTGGAAATCAAAGGTGAATACTCAGGGGGAAAAGAGGGTTTCTTTTTGTGTTAGTTGGGCAAGTTTGAGCAAGGGAGGGCATGTATAGGCAAGTTTGCGAAAATGTTTTCACTTGGAAAAATGGTTGCAAGGCGTTTACATACAAACGCATAAACGCACCCACACTCACTCAAATATTTAATCGACAATTGTATTATGCACAACAAAATATTTTGCAGAATTTAAACGTGACCGACGCTTCGTACAGCTTTTTTGTTCCTTTCTTTATTAAAATAAAACTTACCTTTGAATAACATGGACCTTTTCTTTAATTGAGTGAGAGGCAATATTGTTAGCTTTGAATAGCATGGACCTTTTAATAAGCAAAGATTCTGAACATGACTGACGCTTCATACAGCTTTTTTGTTCGTTACTTTATTGAAATAAAACTTACCCTTGAATAGCATGGACTCTTTCTTTTATTGAGTAAAAGAGGCTGTATTGATTAAGCAAAGAGTTGTTCGTTCCTTACTCCATTGCAACTTGTTGCTGTGTTGAAGAGAAGAACTGTGAAAATGAATGGTGTTAGTGAATTTTCAGATGGTAAGTACCTTGTAGTATGTGTATCGTTTCAAAGTAAGTAAAAAAGCATCGAAAAACGAGTTTTGTTATTACAATTTCAAATATTTCTTAGTTTGTATACTGTAACGCGCTGTTTGTTTCTTAAGAGAGGTTGTCAGTAATTTTTAAAAATCCGTCGACAGAAGCAACAATTAAACTTTTTTTTTATTTGCTCCAAAAGACCCTTTTGATGAACTGTTTTCAAAAATAATATTCAAAAGTTCCAGAGAGTTTTTATTTTGGCAAAAAATACGAACGTTCGAAATCGGCTTAAACGTACCAAATTTGCATAATTTCTATCGGGCTTTCAGTGCATTTTCACAACGCTCGTACAAGACAACGGAAAATTATCTTGGATTCTTTTTTTTCATAAGTTGTTTTTGATCCCTTGGAATAGCTTTCACATTATATTTAATCTCCAACTAAACTTTCTTTCGTTTGTAACCGCCCACGTAAAGTACACTATGTTTTGTATTCCGTTTGTACGCTGAGTTTTACCATATTTCAGACGACCATAACATCGGGGGTATACAAATGTACATAAAATAAAAGAGCTCTTTTAAACAAGGAATTCTTTTGTTTATCATGTAAAAATATTATTTTTGGCCCGTGAAAAGCGAGCGCGCCAGACCAAAATATACAGCGTACATTTTCACGGAGTTTGGTCATTTTCTTTGCTGTACTCCTATTGCAAATCACACGCTATTGGGACAAAACTCGACGTGTTTGATCTCTACTTCTGTTTTATTTAATTTAAATATATCAGTTTAACTTAAAAATTACCCTACCTTTATTGTTAAGTGAACAAACCGCCGTTTTCGGTAAAGTTTTTTAGTTTATTTTTCTCGAGTGCTAAATAAACAAATCGCTGTTTACAAAGCTACCAGCTCTGTCGAAGTGTTTTTAGCTGAAATTGGCCCGTCACTTATATTGTTCTTTAATTTATAATCTATCCCACTGGCATAACTTTAGAGCAAATTACATGTAACTATAAATGTTGTTGTAAATACGTGAGTGTGAGCTAAATAAAATCCTCGCACACAAAAAATATTCAAAATAGGTAGTTGTCGCAAGAAAATACTCGCTTGTGCATGAACCTCGTGTATACATTCGGCGTTTTGCTCGGTTGCTTTTATAGATTGCTACCAATGTCACCGTAATTAAAATAGCATGTTTGTGTAGTCCAGCTGTTTAGATACATTTTCAAATCAACTCTAGGTTGGAATTCTGTTTGTAAAGATTGTCGAAGAAATCTGAGAAATAATGCAACATACACTCTGATTCATGGATTACCGTAGTAGACCACTTTTTCTTTTTCCGTTTTCATAATCGTCAATTAGTGAAGTATGGAAAGACCCAAGTCTAACTTTATTTCTTTCAGGAACCGGAGACCCAGCCTGTACCATTTTGCAGAGCAGAACCCCCCACCACAGTCTTGGAAGACTTGGCAAAGAGGGCTGAAAGAGTTCTGCCAGCAGAAACGAGGCAGTTCAATTGAGTAGCCGCCCAACGTCACAATTCTTATCTCCACTACGTGGGGAATGAAGCAATTCCCGCAGAAGGAGACTCTATTTCTTGAATTTCTCCACGAAAGAATGCCAGGTAACGTTATTTTTGTACAAGCGAAGAATAGAATGTATCTGGTCACGAATCATCGGGATGAGAATCGTAGTCTCAAGGTAAGAATCGTAGAGTCTCGAGATTTGGTTACCCAGTAAAGTAGCGTCCTTGCTATGGAAATTTCTGGTGCTAAGGGATGTTTGCAGGTGTTTTTTGCTGGTTGGCTCTTGACTATTTGTAGGTAAGTCTTCCTTGAATGGAAGAACTGGAGGGATTTTGCACTGGCTTTATTGTCAAATATTACATCTAGATAAAGAGAATGTATTCAAATCAGATTCTTTTTGCATTCAGTTGGAGTGCAGATAGTTTACGTATCTCTTTGAGAAATATGTGGAGATGTAATTTTAGGTAGGGTTCATGCAATTTTGAAGAAGTTATGTTGCACAGTAGTGGAAGTGAACTTCCAAGTTATCTTGCACTGAGCACGAAATGCTCTTCTTCCTTTGAAGGAAAGGTTGTCGGAGGAGGAACAACAGTAGTTGAGTTTTTTAACGTTTGTTCAGGTGCCCAGAATGTTTGCAGGTGTTTTTTGGAAGTTGAATTTTTATGAATATTAGGAACTTTTCCTTGATTGGCTGAACTGGAGTCATATCAGACGACTGGCTTTCTTGTCTGGGTGTGTTAACATAACCTTTATTCTGTAAAGCTTTGACCCTTGCTCAATGGGAGAAGTAGGCTGACTTTGAGCTTAGTTTATAATAATCCGAATGGATGCATACAATATTCAACTTTTTCAAACACAATTAACAGGATCTGAAGATCGCTACACATGGGTGTACACGTCAAATGTGATGTTTATTTGTAAAAGAACTCAGGGGGATCGTTTTTTACCTCTTTTCATGGTTAATAACTTTGTTGCTCATTGAAATCTTTTCTGTCGGTTTTGTTGAGACGTGGCTCATCTGCTATTTTGAATAGATTCTCTTCATCTAGAAGTAACATTTGACAATCATGGTTGGCTAAAATCGGTTAGTGTTAAGAAAAACTTCCATGCAGCCAAAAGAAAATGAAAATTAGTTTTCAAGATTATTATGCTTACCTTCATGGGAAATGTCACTGTTGGTAACCATACCTTACATATCTCTTTGACTGGGCCCGTTTATATAATAAATTTGGCAAAAAAGGGGCCAAAAAGAATGTTTTATTTTAGACTTTCTCCTTCGCAGAGGAGTGCGTCTTCTTTTTTCTGCTACATAGCTAAAGACCTAAGCACCCTCAACATGATATAGCATAACATTAAAAGTCTCCTTCCAAAGGCGAAAAAGATTACATTAACTGAAGATATCTTCGATTGTGGGTTTTCTCACTATTTTTAGAGATCGGGCTGATATCATTATTCATTGCATAAATGGTAAGTTCTCACTTTGCATAGTGTCAACTCATGGTATATGAGTCAAGAACCTAGCCTTGGTCCATTTTAGGAAGCAGATGGGGATAAGTAGTTTTTGCACTTTGAGAAAGTAGCCAGCAACCTTAAGTGGCTCAAGGATTACAGGGTAATGTTCTTACAGAGTGTACTAGTTGGTAAAGGAAGGGAAATTTATACACAACTAAGTGTCGAGCAAGCTGCAAATTATGACACTACCAAGGATCTTATTTTAAAGAGTTATGAAATAGTTCCTGAGGCTTAGAGACTGTGAGAAAGTAAGTAGTCAGACTAATGTTGAATTTGTTAGAAGTAAGGAACAGTTCTTTGACTGTTGGTGCCATTCGGAGAGGGTAGATAAGAGTCACGAAAGGTTAAGATAGCTAATTTTAATAGAGGAATCTAAGAGGTGCATTCACATTGATTTCAGAACGTTTATTGGAGTGCAAAAGGCATAAATATTAGAGGAAGGTGCACTATTAGCGGATGAGCTTTAGTTGAGCCACAAAGTGAACTTCATGGTGAACCCCATCAGCTTCACACTCCACCCGCTAGACTTCCGTCTCCTTCAGTACCACGGTGGCTTGGAAACCAGAGAAGTCGGGAAAATGACGAGGTAGTTCTAATACTCAAACCAGGTAGTTCTAATGGTCAAACTAGTTTTAGTTAATCCACTGCAAAACCTGCACAATTTAGCTAAATTGGTTCGAAAAGTTAAAAAATTTAAACAAGCTTATTTTGTTTTAATGGTCAAATGGTCAAACCAGCGAAAGCAGTTTAACTGCAGATATTGCACAATCTTTCTCCACTAGACAAAGTATTTTATATGCTCTAACCTACTGGACAATATGCGCAACTATTTTAATAGCTTGACCTGCAAAACTGCACAATCAAGCTTTGATGGATCGACTGGTTAGTTGGTCGAACTAGGAAAGACAGTCGAACGGTAAAAAGGCACAATCTATTTCCAATGGTCAAATTTGCTTCAATTATTCAATTGCACAGCCTGCACAATCTAGCTGAATTGGTTCAAGTAGTTTAAATCGTGAAAATAACTTAATTGGCTCAACTGGTTAAACAGTCAACGCAGCGAGGACTAGTAAGTAAGTAAGTAAGTTTATTAAATCTCCATCCAGTGGCTCTTCCGATTTAATTCACAATAATTGGAAATCGAATAAAACTACCTATAAAAGTTACAATAATATCATGATAAAGAAACAAATACAAATAAATAACTAACAGTGATTGCTCTATAACTAAAAGACCTCTGTGCTGTGGCTGTCCTACAAAAGGGTACAACTAAGTTGTCTCTAGATCTAGTATTGTAGCTGTGGATAGCTGATCTTTTGTTGACGTAACACTCTAAATATGGTGGTGCAAGGCAATTGACTATTTTGTATAGCATTGTAACATCACGCACTAATAATTGGTTCTTAATAGAAGGCCAACACAGTGCCCGCAGCACTGGTGAGATGTGATCAAACTTCTTGCTGCTTGTCAACACACGGGCAGCAAAGTTTTGTACAAGTTGCAATTTTTTTTATGTTGTGCGCAAACGTTCCAGACCAAACGGTCGAGCAATAAAAGAGTTTAGACTAATTTAGTTTAAACTAGACAATTCAGAATGGTGGTAAGTACTGATTTGGAAAACAAGTGCCTAGCTCTGCTTATCTGGCATAGGGTAGAAATAAGAGACGAGGTCAGGGTGTTAACATGTTCATTAAAAGTAAGGTTCGAGTCCAATATTATACCCAGGTCTTTGACTGAGCACACAGGAATTAAGTGTTGCCTAAGAAAGGGGACTCTGATATCAGGAACCCCACTTAAAAGCTGTTTCGTTCCAAAAAGAATAAGTTTAGTTTTGTCTGGATTAATAAGCAACTTATTCGTACAGCACCAGAAGGCAATAAGTCGGAGATCTTCCGAGACTTTTGCAGGGCAGGAGTCAATATTATTCGATGAACATGAAAGATAAACCTTTGTGTCATCAACATGTGACTCTAGGCTTGAAGACTTAACAACGGACGGTAGGTCGTTCATGTAAAGGCCGAACATAAAAGGCCATAGAATGGACCCCTGTGGTACGCCATGTGTGACAGTTAACTCACTAGAGCGAGATGTACCGAGTCGTGTTGACTGCATTCGGTTTGTAAGATAGCTCTCAAACCACTTTGACGCTTCATTTGACGCACCGAGCCCTTTCAGCTTGGTGAGGAGAGTTCTATGATATATGTTGTCAAAAGCCTTGCTCAAGTCGATTAGGACCATAGCCGTGATCTTCTTTTTATCCATTGCTTTACATATATGACCGGTGACAAGTAAACTCAGTGTTTCCAGGGGTGGATCCAGGATTTTGAGTGAGTAGTTTCCACCCGAGGACCCACTCCTGCTAGGGGGGTTCGGGGGCATGCCCCCCCGAGAAAATTTGAAATTTGGAGCTCTCTAAAGGCCATTTCATGCATTTTTAGAAAATTTAATTGCCCCCAAAAGACTAAAAAAGCATGTAATCAAAAAGGCAAAAAACATTTATTTTTCTTGAAAGTACTACAGGAAACACTCTGATCTACAAATATTCCACCTTTAGCTACTGTGCAAACCAGTGTATATAGTGTTTTCAGGAAGGCCAAGTCATCACCAAGACTTTTCACACTGGAAAACATCACCTCCCAGTCAGGAAAATCAAGATGTGGAGAAAAAAAAACGAACCAAGTGTTAGTGTTTTTGATAACAAAAGAAAAACAAGCACAATTGATGATATAGTTTAAAGATTGATAATAAAAATCTACTTGCCTTTTTCATCCTTGGGACCACAGGCTTACCATCCATAAAGCCCTTCTCTCTCTCAAATTTCTTCTGTGTTGTGCTCCTATAATGAATGAAATGAATGAAAGCCAGGCTCAATAAATCCAAATGTTTAGCAACACTAAAAACAACATTTCCTGAGCTGGCTTTTATTCATTTCATTTATAGGAGCACAACACAGAAAAGAATTTGAGAGAGAGAAGGGCTTTATGGATGGTTAGCCTGTGTTGGGAGCTGGAATTCAAAAAATAAAACAATTATTAGAAAAATATAAATTATAAGAATCATAAAATGATATACAAATTGAAGTAAAATGATAATTTGAAATAATACTAGCCTTTCTTCATCCTTGGGAATTGCTGTGAAGCTGGCTGAGTTCAGTGAAAATGTTTGTTAACCATTTAAGCTTAACATGAAAACCCAATGTCAATGTCAATGGAAAATCATCACAAGTAAAACAAAATAGAAAATAACCTTGAAATGAGTTGAAAAAAGTTATACATCACCATCAGTTTAAGGATTATGAGACTTAAAGGCCATAACCCAGACAGAACATAACTCACAAGTACTCTAGAAACAGCTGGTGCAAAAAATTATTACAAAATGTTTGCCATTCTCATTCTCCTAGGATGTAACTCAGCAAATAAATCTATTATACGTTCAAGGTCAAAATCCATGTCTCTGTGGGCATGCATCAGTGCCAATCCATTCAGTCTGTCCTGGGTCATTGTATTTCTCAAATAGTTCTTAAGATTCCGAAGGGATGATATGGATCTCTCACAAGATGCAGATGAAATTGGAATTGTGATCAGGACTTTCAGCATGGAATAGATGTTGACATATGCATCTTTGTCAATATCCTTCATTGTAGCCTCCAAACTGTCAGGAATAATATCTCCTCTGTTATCCCTCCCCTTCCACAATCTCTCCCATAACAAAAGCTCTGCCTGTAATCCTGCATAATTTGTTATGTCCTGTCTGTAATGGTTACAAAATTCCAAAACATTGGCCTTCCAGGCAGGGTCAGTAGCTAGTAAAACAGAGGGAATAATCGAAATACCTTTATAGCAAACAAATACATCATCCTGGAATCTGGTGTTGAGCTGCTGGAGTACATGGTCAAGAAAAACTCTAGTGAGATTGATCTTGAAATACCCCTCAGGAGTTGCAGCAGGAGCATTATTTCTATGCATTTGTCTCTGGGCTATCCTTGGCATTTCTGGCTGGACTGCTACTTGTCTTGCAATGGTCACTGCTTCCTGGTAGAGATTATGATGTCTGTTATCAATGTCAGTGCTCATGTCTTCAAGGACTGATTTCAAAAGAGCAAGTTCATCTTTAGCTTTTAGAAGATCCATTGCTTTTTGTTGCAGCTTCACTGTGAGTGGTCTAGTTAATCCCAAAATATGTCTGACAATAACAAGAGAAACAATAAAGGAAAAGTTGATTGCATTAATTAAGGACTGAGCATCATGTCTGCTTGTTGGATTCCAGGTTGAGTCTCCAGGGCTGTTTCTGTTAAGTGAGATGTCTTCAAGTGTAGCTGTGACTGGGTAGAGAAGTTCAACTATGCGGTCCATTCCATCAATCCGTTCAATCCATTGTGTGCGGCACACATCAATTAAAACAGTATGGTTTGCCCGAGGCAATAGTTCTCTGATCTTGGCTATTAAATGTTATTGACGCTTGGGAGAGTTGTTAAAAAAATTAGAAATCTTGCGCACAATATCCATCATGTTCCTGACAATTGGCAATTGGCAAGTGTCTGCTATGCACAAATTAAGCCTGTGGTTCATGCAGTGGACATAGATTGCCTTTTCGTGTTCTGCACTGATCAATGAGGAGGCTCCATTTAGTCTTCCAGCCATATTGCCTGCACCATCATAACACTGCCCACGACAGTCTTCCATTTTCAATCCTAAGTTTGCTACAGCTGCAGTTATAATGTCCTTGATAGCCTCCCCTGTTAATCCCTCCTCACAAATGTAATACCCAATAAATTCTTCTCGGATGGTTTTAGTTGTATCCAGAAATCTTATTACTACAGAAACATTCTCCTTATTTGAAATGTCAGCAGCTTCATCTGCCATAACTGAAAAATACTTACTATTTCTTATTTCCTGTGATAGATCATTCAAAATGTGAGCACCAACAGTTTCTATCATTTCATTCTGAATGGTCTTTGAAATGTATGTGGCATTTCTGGGTGCAGTGTCCAGGTGTTGCTGCAGTGTTTGGTCACCACTGTCTACCCGGAATTCTAGCAATGCCTGGAAATTACCGGTTAGGGCAGCATTAGTGGGATCATCGTCTCTCTGCCCACTGAGTGGGATGTTGTTTTTCCCACAGAAAATAATAGTTTTGAAAAGGGACTTTAGAATCTCCCGATTTCTCGCGATTTGCTGTTGAACTATGTTATTTAACTGCTGGTCAATTGGGACAGCTCCTCTTTGCATCATTCTCTTGAAATCATTCATAGCAGTCATAGAAAAATTGTGAATTTCACAATTTCCTAGCGAGTGTTTGGTTAAGCGAGAAGCGGCCGAAGTCCAATTTGTGAGAGGAGACTTCAATAATTTGTCTAACTTATTAGCGTTTCGCCCACACTGAACTCCAAAACAAACACAAGCTAAACAAAATGCTCCATCGAAATATTTGGAGTAAGCTAGCCATGGAAATCTTTTCAGCCAGCCCGAGACAAACTTACGAGATTTTCCATTTTCCATTGACACGGGGAAATCAAAAAGCTCACCTGGTTTCCACACGTTTTCGACGAACTCCAGCTTCTGATGCGGCGAGTAGTTGTGGATCTCGTTGAAAACTAGGCCAATGTCGAAGGGAGAACAATCCTCCCTCCGACAAACAGGATCTCCGCGAGTCATAACACTAGTATTTTTTAAACGTTTAACAGTAAATTGTTATTCCGTCGTTAACCCCTGAGCAAGTTCAAAAGTACTTGTATTGTAGGAGCAACGAAAGAGACCCGCTGGGGGAGGAACTGCCCCTTTTATACTTTGTCAGTAGTTTCCAAGGTAGTTTCCAAACACAACTAGCCAATCAGAAGAGTGTTTTGAGTGAGTTCCGATGACGAAATCTTTGCTAGCCAATCGTGAGGGGTTTTGACTGTGTTCCGCCTGTTATTGTCACCAAATAACAAGGACTTACACCCACCGGTTGCATAAAGATTGGCTCCACGAACATTTTCCGACGGCTTCCGACGGTTTCCGAGGTGTAATCGAAGCTCGAAAGGCCAGCGCGTGATCCGGAGCGCTCCCGAACGCCTCATGACCGCAATTATAACGAAATTAGTCATTCTAAACGTATTTTCTTTAATAAATAACTGTAAAACAGGAAGATGGTTTATTTCTGGAAGACGTTTAGTGATTTCCACAAAAGTATCAGTAGTTTCCAAAGGGAAATTAGAGTGTTTTCCAAAAGTACTTTTATCAACATTTAACTAGGTCGGAAAAAATTTGAGTGAGTTCCGGAAATCAGGTAAACTACCCTGGATCCACCCCTGGTTTCAGTAGAAAGGTGTTTACGGTTTCCGCTTTGATGACAGGTGAGGTTGCCTTGTTGAATCAAATAATCAGTGAACTGATTCAGGGCGATCTTTTCGGCCACTTTAGAAAGTACAGGCAATAATGAAATAGGGCGATTATCACTAGGAATCACGTGATCACCATCTTTAAGATGTGGCACTACTTCCGACTTCTTCCAGGCCTTAGGGAAAACAGAGTTGCAGAAAGAAGAGTTTACCAATGCAGTTAGAATTGGTAAAATATATGGTAAACAGTCCTTGATCACAAACACTGGAATTCTGTCATAGCCTGGAGCCTTATTAGAAGGCATAGCCATGATCACTTTTCGCACATCTTCACTGGTTATTGCTTTGAAGTCGAACAGTTCATCACAATGAGTTGAATCGAGATAAACAGGAGTAGTTGGTAGGCCTTGAAGGCGAGCGAGCTCCGCAGAGTCATCGGTGGCCTTCTGTCCCACAGATATAAAGAAGCGATTGAATTCATTAGCGAGTGCATCTGTGTCCTTGGTAAAGCTTGAGCGACCTGATTTATTTGGGAGGGCACTGCGAATAGTTTTCCACATTGCCCCATTGTTGTTCTTATTTTCACAGATTTGATGATTGTAGTGCCCTCGTTCCGCCTTCCGTAAAACAAATTTAACTCTATTTTGAAGCTCCTTAAAAGCCTCCCAATCTTCCCTCGTCCCAGTCCTTCTTACTCTTTTGTGTAGGTGGTCTCTCGCCTTCATCAAATTCCTTATGTCCTCCGTGATGAATGGGTTTGGTTCATGTCGCATTTTCACTGTTTTAACCGGAGCATGGTCGTCCAGACACGCCAACAGCAAGTTATTAAATGCATCGAGTCTGTTATCAACGGATTTGTCTATCAGGTTCATAGTATCCCATGGGATGTGCGCGATGTCATTTGCAAACTGATCGGCTTTATAATTCCGAAAACTACGTGTGACAATGTAGGTTGGAGCTTGCTTGGGTGATCTTAAGTTAATAACGGCATGAACCAGAAAATGATCACTTATAGTTATTTCAAGAACACCGCTTGACAAGGACAGGGTCAGAGACCAAGATGACATCCAATAAGGAGCGTGAGTTCTCAGTCACGCGAGTTGGCTTGTCTATAAGCTGTGTCGCATTTACAGTTGCACAAAACGATAGAAGGAAACGTTTTTGAAAGAAGGTCACAGTTTAAGTCCCCTGTTAGCACAATGTCCTTGTTGCGTGATAACGCTTCGATGTACTTTGGGAGCAGTTCATTCTCTAGGCATGCAGTTCCAATTTCTGGGGGTCTGTAAACAATACAAACCAGCAATGAACGAAGCTTCTTATTTTGAACTTGAATCCACAACTGGTGTAGGCCGGATTCGGATATTTCCGTGAGATCCTTCTGGACATTTACCTTCAGAGTAGATTTTACGCAAGCACATACACCGGCACCTGCTTTTCCAAGGCGATCAAGTCTAAAGACCTTGTATCCTGGGATTTCGACAACACTGTTGGTCACGGAAGAGTTAAACCAGGTCTCCGAGATGGTTAACATATCAAAATCACGTTCCAAGGCTAACTCCTTCGTCTCAGTGAAGTGTTGTTTACATTTGAGAAGCTCTGCGTTAAGATGGGCTATTTCCAAGAGCTTGTTTTGGTTTTTATGAACCGTCGATTGTGCATTCTTTGTCAATTGTATTCTATTACAATTTGCACTCACGTGTCTAACTGAGTCAGGGATGCGACGAGTCTGTCGATTCCCATGAATAACAGCAATCCTACTGCTAGTGGTATCTGGACCTGGTAATGGATGGATGTCGCCACTTAGTGAAATACACAGTTTCATAAAGTTAAAACCAACACAAGAGTTAGGATAATATGAACTTCTTTGTTTAAAATATTTTCGCCGCGGATCAGTGAATCGGCACGTTAAGCGACCGCACCGCCAAAGAGAAACAAAAGGCTCAGAAGTGGTATTTTTAACCCTTACAAAGGATGGCCGTTCACAAGGCAGATTTCCACGGGCGAAGCTAATCCATAACTCATCTGAATTGCAAAAACCTCCATAAGCATGTCTGGTAAGCGAAGAGTAGATCGAAATAACACTTCTTTCTTGAATATACTGCGCAAAGCCTCTAGAAAACTCCGGTCCACGACGTCCTACAATGTTCCCATAGGTGTTAAGATCAGTCTGTCTACATAACGTACAGCTTGAGACGAGAAACTAGGTCAAAAGTGGAGAGCACAAAAGGCCGTGTCTAGCAGTCATTATGCTAATGCTTATGCCTAGGACAGTTCAACTGCACAAATTGCAAAATCTATGTAAAGTCGTTGAGGTCGTCATAGTTGTCAAAGTAGCGTAATAGTTTTAATAGCAAAAAAATGCACAATCTAGCCTGAATGATTCAACCGGTAGTCAAAGCTCTTACAGCTATCAATCAGGATGTAGGTTAACAAAGCACATCTAGCAGTGTTAATAGCACTGTATCCTACACCAGTATGGTGCAACTCAGTTAAGAAGCTCACCCCTGTTTCAACACAAGCTGAAAAGGGATCCAGTTTTCCATCTCTTAATGTAAAGTTCATACTCCTTTCTTATACTGTTTCGCAACGAGCCTATGACCAGGGCTGTAGCTTGCTATGATAGTCCCTGACTCTCGAGAAGTTCCCAGATACATGACATAAGAGCACTACTAGCTTTGGGTGTAGTGGATGAACTAAGTCTGGTTGACTGGGCCCAAAGGAGGGAAGGCATAAAATAAATATGATTCTCACGATAACGTGAATGCATCTATTGCAAAAGTTTCAGGGTCAGGTTGGTATGCCACAAATGGTTTCACTTTGTAGTCTAGCCCGGCAGCAAAAAGGTCAATGTTAGGTTTAATACCTAATTTTGGTTACTGCATTACAATACACCCTTTGGATTAGATCCCACTCTGTTCCTGCATTTGTATTTCTGGATTCTCTGTCAGCAAAAACATTCAACTTCCTTGAGATGTGGGCTGTAGATAGCCATATTTTATGATCAATACACCAGTCCCATATAAGGCGGGCTAAATTGTTACAAAATGGCGAGTGACTTCTGCCCTGTGTGCAAGTGTTGTGATAGCTGTAGTGTTGTCAATCATCACTCGAATATGTTTGCCTTCAATATATACACGAAAGGCTTTCAAGACAAAGTGCACAACTAGCATCTCAAGGTAATTGGTGTGATGGAGAGCTTCACTGGGCTCCAAGCACCCTTAGATGTGGTGCTGCCCAGCACGGCTCCCCGCCCATACGACGATGTATCTGTGAATATAGTAATCTCTTGTTGCCAACGTTGTACAATATTATATGCACCAGGCACTATGCACCGAGTCTCGCCACCAATTAATGTCAGCTAATGAGGTATCTGTAAGCTGCATGCAAACATCAAAGTTCCCTTTAGCATGCTCTAAAGCACTCGTTTTATCCCTACCGGGCGGTCTAAAGTGTAAAGGGCCATATATGACAGTTGGGGAGCTGGCTGTCATAAGCCCTTATCGAAAGGTTGCTACAGGCAAGTGTTTTCTCACATGCATATTTAAGTGTCTGTGCTTTTTCCTGGGTCAGGTAAATTTTAATTTCTATTGAGTCAAGAACAAAACCCAAATAGGTGATTCTCTGTGATGGCACAAGTACAGATTTTAAGTTGTGGATTACAAACCTTAATGAATCAAACAATGTTATGGTGGCTATGACATTAGTGGCACAGTCATTGAGGTCATCGCCTTGAAGGTATGAATCATATATATAAGAGAATGATAAGTGACCGGACTGCCTTAAAGTAGCATGAACTGGCTTTAATAGTTTTGTAAATTTCCGCGGGCAGGAAGCCAGTCCATTGGGAAAACATCTAAGTTGGTAAAGCTGACCCATCTATTCAAACTTGAAGTATTTTTCATCACAATAGCGAGTTGGCACTGAACCATAGGCATCTTTTAGGTCGACCGAGGCCTTATAGCAGTTTGGCGTCATCAAATTTATGGCTGACCTCAGGGTGTCTGTTTTAAAATGTTGATATTCAACATGTATGTTAGGTCGTTTCAGATTGAGGATTAGCCGAAAAGAGCCATCCATTTTGGGCCTGATCAAAATGGAAGATATAAACTCTCCTTTCTCTTGCCCTCTGGCTATAATGACACCTTTTTGTAGAAGTTTTTCAATTTTAGTGTTAATTACACTCATGATTTCAGATTGTTTTATACACTGTGATGGAGGTTCCTTTTGAAAAGGTATCGAATGATATTCAGTATGTTTGCCCTAAATCATAGACAGTATCTCCTGGTCAGAAGTGATTAGTTTCCAATTGTTTAAATCAGCCAGTTGACCAGCTTTAGAGCAGTCTGCTCACAAAGTAAAAAAATGTGTAAGAGTAGGTATAAGAGAGACAAAACTGTCTATATCTACCTGACCAAGTAAATCTCTCAGTGAACATTTTGTAACTGCTTCTTTTCTCCCACTGTTTTTTCTGGCTGTAATGGATTTTCTTCCCCCTCTGGCCAAAAAGGGCATTCCACTTTTGTTGTTATTGCCAGGTTTGTCATGAAAGCAGCGACTAGAAGCACTGGCTGCAAGGTTGCTAATTTTGATCGAAGCCTTGATACTGTTGAGTTGGGATTGGAGTTCATCTTCAAATAATTTCCTAGAGATTGGAATGTGGGCTGAACACATGGCGCTATACGCCTTGTCCAGGCAAGGCCTGATTAAATCACAACGGTGCTGGAACAAGCTCTGATCACTGTGAGCCAACAGTGCAATAGCACCTGTACTGAAGGCTTGGAGTTCCTCCAGAATCGAGGTGATATTGGAGTTTTTCGAATCAGCAAGTGTAGCTATAATTTTGCTTGCTAAGCCCGTCAAAATAGCCCCAACTTTAGTGACTGCCTTCTGAATGTCCGCTACGTGGAGATCCCTCCGTTTAGCCTGATTAGCAAGCTTGTCCCAAATTTCAGAGTTCACTGTTGGTACGACGACCTTATCTCAGTTTGATGGGCGGACATATTTTTTAAGTTTCTCATTGTACTTCCCGTCACCAAGTTTACCGTAGAAACGTTTGTGCAGACCATATCTTGCCTTTTATCCTTCTCTGGATATTTACTCAAATAACATAGTCACTATCAGTCTCTCTCACTCTCACTTTCCACTGAGCTTGTGGAAAGATGATAACCTCAGTATTTTTTTTAATGAAGAAAGAAAAGCCTGCCCCCTTACCATAGATAGTTCTTTTGTGCATACCTAGTCTTGTTTGTACATGAAGTTGATTGTTCAAGGTAGGCTAACCTAATATATTAGTCGTGAAAATTTCTTTGTTTGACTCAGTTTTACCTGACCAACCTAAGCTAAATAAACAGAAACTTAAAATTTATTTCTTCTCGTTTTGAGGTGTACATCAAAATTATGAAGTCATGGCAAGCTTGAACTACAGGGCTATCAGAAATCTGCATGTGTGCGTGTTTTCAACATATAAAACCGGTATAAAGGTTGCTTAGCCTTTTTCATTAGTAAACATTCCTTTTTCTAAGAATCTTGTTTATGTGGCCTATGCTGAGTTCTAATTTTGCAAGATAATTCTACATTCTATTGAATATTTTTAGATCTCCTTGTATAAGTCAATATTCACGTAATTAGAATAATTACATGAAATCTTGCAGACGCTTGGTACATTTTCCACTTATCTTACTGACATTTCATCATGTGTAGATTTTGGTATTGGCTATAAAAGTATATTTAAATTAAATATTTGTGCACCGCCAATGCATCAAATATATGTGATAAAGTATTGTATCCTTCTTAAAACTAGTTTATCATAATAAGAATGAGTTACCAGGCATATATGGCTTTCACGATGATAAAACCTTGTCTTGAGCAATGTAAAGCTAAAGTCAGTGTGATTAGCTGCAAAAAGGCAGGAAACCCTTATGTCAATGCGATAACCATGAAAACTGTTAACTTGGCGGCAAAAAAAGTTTTCGTTGCAATAAAGCTGAAAACAGCGTAGTTTCGTTACAAAAAGGCGAAAAACGCTTTTCTTGGAGAGATGAAGCTGATAGCAGCATAATTTAGCTACAAGCATGCTTTTTACGCCATAAATTTCAACAGCGTAATTTTGCAACAAAGATGCAAAAACGTCGTTTAGAGTAAGATATAGCTAAAATAAGTGAGACTAGCTGCAAACAAGCAAAACACCTTTTCCCGGTGCGATAACGTTGAAAAAAGTGTACCTTAGTGACAAACAAACAAAAACATGTTTTCATTGAGATAAGGCGGAAGAACCGGAATTTAGCTGCATAGAAGCTTTAAACTTATTCTTTAGTGAGATAAAACTGAAACAGCGTACACTAGCGCAAAATCAAACGATAACATGCTTTGAGTACAATAAATTGAAAACAGCATAGTTTAGCAACAGAAAATCAAAAACCTTGCATTCCGTGAGATAAAGCTCAGAACAGCCCAATTTAGTTCTATACAAATGAAGACCAGTTTTTGGAGCAGAAAAGCTGAGAAAAGCTTAATTTAACCCCAAAAATCCTAAAAACCTTGTTTTGAGAGAAACAAGAGCAAAATCAACCTTACTAGCTGGTAACAGACAGAAAAAATTTCTACGGTGTGATAAGTCTGAAAGCTGCGTTATTTAGCGGGAAACCAACCAACACGTGTTTTCTTTGAGATAAAGCTAAAAGCGATGCAATTAAGTTGCAGAGAAGCTTTAAACTTATTTTTCAGGGAGATAAAGCTGAAAACAGCGTAATTTAGAGCAAAACCAAACGAAAACATGCTTCCAGTGCACTGAGGCTGAAAACAACATAGTTTGGCCTTAAAATCGGAAAACCTGTTATTTTGAGTGAGACAAGCTGCAAGCAGGCAGAAAACCGAGGCAATGACAGTTTGAATCCACAAGTTGCACAACGCATCTTAGTTGGTTGAAGAAATTCAAATGGTCAAATGGTTCAAGCAAAGAAAATGTACAACTAGCTTAACAAAATGAACTGCACAGGCTGCAAAAGCAAGCTTAAGCCATTCAACTGGTTGAGAAGACCAACAAGGGAAGAGAAATGAACTGCCCAAATTGATTTATCTATCTTAGTCGGTTGAAGTACTTTACATCGAGAAACTAGCTTAAATGGTTCAACTGGTCAAATGTCGAGCTAGCGAAAACAACCGAAGTGCACAAGTTCCAAAATCTATCTTAATTGGTTGAAATAATCTAAATGGTCAAGCGAAACTAAATGGTTCAACTGCACAAAATGAATAAGTAGCTTAATTTGTTTAACTGCACAAACTGCACAATAAAGCTGCATAGGTTAGAGTTATGATTGTCAAACTGATGTAATGGGCTGAGCTTGTTAAGGGGTCAAACTATCGAACACAGTTAACCTGCAGAGGTTCTGTAATCTATCTTAATTGGTTGAGATCATCAAAATGGTAAGACTAACTTAATCGGTTCAACTGCACAAACTGCAAAATCTAGCTTAAACGGTTAAACTGGTGAAATACTCAACCCAGCAAAAACAGGTACAAATTGCATAATCTATCTTAATTTGTTGAGATAGCTCGTATGGTCCAAATAACTGAACAAAATGCATAGGTAGCTTAGTAGGTTCACGTTCAGAAACTGCACATTGTAGCTTAAATGGTCCAACTGGTTAAATAGTCAAGCTAGCAAGTAAAATGAAACTGTACATATAGAACTGTATACAATACAGTAAGAGGTAACCTCTTAATTTCTTGAAGTAGTTCAAATGGTCAAGGTAGCTTCACTCTTTAAACTGCAAAATCTACCTGAATTGGTTCAAGTAGTTCAGGTGGTTCAAGTACCGGAAGGACCTTTAAAGCATAGCAGATGAGACCCCTTTGGCTGGCCACCTGGGTTTCAACAAAACCTGGTGGAAGATCCTAGACCATTTCTAATGACCCAGTCTAAGAAAAGGTTTAGTGGCATACTGCAAACCATGTCACACCTCTCAGATGCTTTGGAAATCTAGTAAAACCATTCCAAAACTACCATTACAACCACTGCCAGCCATTGAAGACGCATTCGATAGAATCATTGTTGATTGTGTAGGACCTCCATCCAAGAAGAGGTCTGGAAACAAGTATTTGTTGACCTCTATGTGTGCATCTAGCAGATTTCCTAAAGGCGTGCCCTTGAAAAATAACAAAGCAAAGGTTACAGTCAGAGCTTAAACCAGGCTCTTTACACAGGCAGGTGTTCTAAGTTCTATCCAGTCTGACCAAGGTTCCAATTTTATGTCTAGCACATTTCAACACGCCTTGCACGAGCTTAAAGTCACATAGAATAGGTCATCTGTGTGTGACCCTCAAAGTCAAGGAGATCTCGAAAGATGGCACCAAACACTAAAGAACATGATGAGGATGTACTGTTTCGAAACAGAGAAAGATTGGGACGATGGTATCCATCTACTACTATTTGCTGCAGGCGAGTCATTACAGGAATCTCTGGGATTCAGTCCAATCGAGCTTGTATTTGGACACATTGTGAGAGCTCTTCTTAAACTGCCGAAAGAGAACCTACTATCTAGCAGTACTGAGTCTAATTAATCTCTTAAAGTATGTTTCAGATCTCCCCCTTAAGCTTTTTAGAGCTTGTGACTTAGCTAAAGCTAATCTTAGTTCTACTGAGAGGTCTAGGAAAGAGAAGCATGATGTAGATGCTGTATAACGCGACTTCAAGCCAGGTGAAAAGGCTCTTGCATTGCTTCCAGTGCCTGGACTTAATTGCAGATTTTCTGGTCCTTATGTCATTGAGAAGAACTTAAATGACCTCAATTATGTTATAGTCACCACGGATAGGCGTAGGCAGACACAGTTATGTAATGTAAATAATGTTAAAGCCTTATGTAGAGAGAAGTAGTAATTCAGTTAAAGAGCTTGCAAATGCTAATGTAGTTGGTTCTGAGCCCAAAGAAATAAGTGGTGAACTTAGCAGTAGTCATCTTAGTTTCACTTACACTACAAAACTTACAAACTCCAGTGTGCTGCGGAACTTGGACTCTCGGCTGTCCCACCTGGAAGAGATCAACGCCAGGCCCTAAGGAAGTTATTGGAAGAGAATGATGTTTACCGATGTACCTTCGATATACTCTTCAGGACAGATCATATTTACCATGTTGTGAATGTCGGTGATGCAGCTCCTGTAAAACAACACCCGTACAGGCTAAATCCAAGTAAGCAACAATACCTCAAAGAGATAAAGCATTTGCTAGAGAACGACTTTATTGAACCGAGCTGTATTAGTCGGAGTTTTCCATGTATACTTGTTCCCAAGCCAGGCGGACGTAAACGTATGTGCACAGATTACAGAAAAGTAAACAATGTGACCAAGACAAACACTTTTCCTATACCAAGAATGGATTATTGTATTGACAAACTTGGAAAAGCTACTTATTCAACTAAATTCGACCTTCTACGAGAATTCTGGCAAGTGCCATTAACAGAACGCCCCAAAGACATTTCAGCCTTTTCAACACCGAAAGGATTATATCAATGCCAATTCATGCCCCTTAGTATGGAAAATTCACCTGCTACTTCCCAGCGCCTTATCAACAACGACATCACGGATCTTCAGGCTTGTAAAGCATATATTAATGATGTGATTATTTTCAGTGGTACTAGGGAAAAAACCCCTAAGAACTACTGGCGACTTCTTCAAGAGATTGAGTGAAGCCAAGCTGACCATAGATTTTTCAAAAAGTGAGTTTGGCGAAGCGCAAGTAAACTATTTGGGGCAAGTTGTTTGACGAGGTCAAGTGAAATCAGTTGGTGCCAAGGTTGAAGATTTAACTAACTTTCTACAACCGGAGAACAAGAAACAAATCATGCTTCCTGTTGGCATGGCTGGAAACTACAGAAGGCTTTGCTCTTATTTTGCCACTGCTACAGAACCTCGCAATTACTCAGTAAGAAGGACAAAAATTTGTTTGGAGTGACCAATGGGAAAAGGCGTTTGAGGAATTTAAAGCCGTGTTATAGAGTTTCCATGTATTAAAAGCGCATGATCTTGGTTCCCTGTTCAACTTGGCTGCTGATGCAAATAATGTCACCGCTGGTGCTGCGTTTTTACAAGATGATGATAAAGGTGTGGAGCATCCAGTTTGTTATTTTTCAAGAAGTTCAATAAGAGTGGAAAGAACTACTCCACCATTAATAAAGAAAAATCCAGCTACGTATTGTCTGTACCCTGGTGTGCTGGTCAGGGTTGACATGTGAAGACTGATGAAGAGTTTGGCAACCAAACTCCAAGGACAGAACAGGCGGTGGGGGACCCAATTCCCAATGGCTGTGAAGGTGGAAGAAAGCGACACCCTATGCAAAGAAGGTTTTTGAGCCAGAGGCTAAGAGAAGGACATTCTGATGTAAAACCTACAACCCTGTGGTAGCCACAGAAGTCTTAGCCCTCTGAGCCACTGTGGAGTGTGTCCCTGGGCCTAAAGAGGGGGGGGAGTCAGCCTGCGCATCATAACCTTCTCTTTAAACCTACTAAGCGCAGGCAGGAAGAAAAGTCTTTAAGCGATGGTGAAAGAGCACAATGACTGGTGTTAGACTACTGAGTCGCAATTCTAACCCTCATGTAGGCGGCTAAAGATGCTCGTCGCTTGCCAGTTGAGAAGGCAACAGCAGGATTTGGCAGCACCCTGGGTGACCAAGCAGCCCTTCATAGGGATAGCCAGCTAGCTTTTCACAGAGATGGGCCTAGAAAACGTGGCTCAATCTTAGCTTGCCTGAAACCCTACCCGGTTGGCTAGCTGCAGCCAACAATATCCCACACGAGCAGTAAGAAAGAGGAAAACAAACAGAGAGTAAAGAGAACAATTCTAAAGTTAGCATGCTGGAATATCTGCACAATGCAAGACTCTGACAAAGCTGACCGACCACAACAACCCTCAGCACAGGTGGCATGAGAAATAGCCTGACTGAATATTAACATTGCTACTCACAGCAAGGTGCCCTTTGCAGAAAAACCACTACTCACGGAGCATGGAACACAGAACATGAGGGACATGCTGGCCAGCAAGCTGACCATGGCTCCGCACTACTGACTGGTAAGGTATCCATCCCTCATCTCCGGACAGAGTACTATTCTGCTATCGTGAGAGAAGGACGTTCCATCCTGGAGGCCTCCTCTGAGAAGCTCCCTAAGCAAGACATCAAACTAGAACTAGATAACCCACAAACAGAGGCAGAAATCAAGGTGGCCATTGCCAAGCTGCAACCAACAAAAGCTTAAAGCATTGACAGAATCCTGACAGAGGTGTACATAGCTGGCAGAGTCACTGTCGTTGAATGGCTTACTACGCTGTTCACTTGCTGCCAGAAGAGTGGAGAGGTATCACAGGACCTCCGAGATGCAGTCAGTCTCTCCCTCTACAAGAATAAGGGAGACAAATCCGACTGCTTCAACTACAGAGGCACCACCTTCCTCTTCATAAGGGGTAAGATACTGGCCAGGACGCTTGTAGAACAGCTCATCCCAACCATTGCCAAAAAAGTCTCTCTGATAGTCAGTGTGGCTTCCACACCTACAGAAGCACTGTCCACTTGATCTTTGTGCTACACCAGTAACAGCAGAGGTGCCTAGAACAGAACATGAACCTATATGTAGCCTTTATTGATCTGACCAAGGCCTTTGACATGGTCAACTGAGGCGGCATCAGGAAGATTCTTGGCAAGCTAGGATACCCACCAAAGTTCATTACCATTGTTCACCAACCCCACAAAGGCCAGCAGGGTCAAATCAAACATGGCGGGAAGCTTTCTTATCCCTTCCGAACTGCAAACGGAGTGAAACAAAGGTGCACGCTTGCCCCTATATTCTTTGCCATCTTCTTTGGCATGATGTTGAAAGAAGCTAAGGAAGAATTGACATCATCAGGTTCCGAACCGAAGGAGGAGTCCTCAATCTCCTTTTCCTCCCCAGGCCAACCAAGGCGATCGATAAGGTACTCTTTGCTGAGAAATGTGCACTTCTGGCACAGACAAAGGACGCTCTCCAAAAAGTGGTTGACCACTTTGGAAAGGCTGCTCTGTTATTCAATCAGACCAGCAGCTTGAAGAGGACAGAGGACCTTCACCAAAATTCCCCACACACATTGTACAATTCACCCCAGATGACCATCATCGGTCACCGACTCAACTTGGTGGAGCAGTTTACATACCTTAATAATATCACCTCCAATGATGGTATAATCACCAAAGACTGGACCACGGTCTTGCCAAAGCCATCAGCTCCTTTGGTCGCCTCCAGCATAGAGCGTGCTGAAGGCACATCACTTCACTTAATGACAAAAGTCAGAGTTTACGTGGCAGTTGTCATCAGCACTCTTCTGTATGCAGTGGAAACCTGGGTGCTGTACCAAAAGTGCATACAGGTGCTGGCACACTTCCACCATAAGTACCTGTGCTCCATCATGGGAATACACTGACAGGACTACGTCACGAACGTCGAGGTCTCAGAGAGTGCTGGACTGCCTAGTATCGAGATTATGCTGCTACATCAACATCTCTGCTGAGTCAGCCATGTTACGTGCATGAACGACACCCAACGCTGTGTTGTCTGACGAGCTCAGGAAAGGCAAGGGGGACAGAAGTTCTCCACGCAAGCACCACAAAGACCAGCTGAAGCAACAGCTGGTAAACCCTAGTGTTGGTCACAATGGCTGACAGACATTTGCGTCAAACAGGGTCCCATTGAGGCCCACCATTAAACACACAGCCCAGCAGTTGGAGGGCTCCAGAGTGAACACTGCTAAGAAGAAATGCGAGCGCCGAAAGGAGTCAGCCAATCAAGCAAGCAACGTCCTGCAGCAATCAGACGTTCCCAACAGCTATCAATAAAATAAAAACTTTTGCATCTCGGATGGAATTGTCCCACTGAACTTATTTGGTGTGGTCAACCAAATGTGGACAGTATGTGCTGTACTTTGTAATTTACAAAAGCTTATCATCAGTGTGTAAGTAACATCCAAGGAAAAACAGTTTTGGTGACACAAAGAATCCAGATCTTTCCACTTTTACTGGGTGTCCAATGCTGTACATGTGTTTTTCGTACTCTCGTTATGTGACAGCCTCATACTTAATACCATGATCAGTATTTGTTGATCTGAATGGTTTTGCATCCAGCATGTCATAACAAAACTTCTCGTGGTTTCTTTTTCTTCTTGACACCTTTCGAAAATTTTAGGCTCTAAATCTATACCTGCGTTCTTCAGTCCAATCATGACAATTATGCTGATCCCTGGTATTTTCTTCTATCTTATTTGCATCACGCATAGTAACCTTAAGTTCATCTAATAGTTTATTCTGTAGTATATCCAGATCATCAGGCAGATCTAACACAAAGTCATCGTTCAAATCATCTAATGGCAGTGAAGGATGAGAGGGTTTGGAATTTGATGCTCTAGGAACTGGTTGAATTGGAGCTAAGTTAAATGTAACTTTAAAGCTAGACTCCTGAAATGCAAGTTGGTAACATCCAAATGACCCTGCAGGACTTTCCCCGAACCTTGTGTCAACAGGGTCATTAGTGTTCAGTTCACAAGTTTGTACCGACCCCAGAGTTGGATCTATTTCTTTGTACAGCCTCCACAAAATCATTTAGTTTTGATTCTTATCGAATTTTCTTCCTTCATAAAGTAGACTTGTAATACCACAACTTTTGTGCTCACCCTTTACTTGTATTTTGGAAACAGAAACTTCCATAATAGGGTAGGATGTAATACCTTCAACCTGGAGTTGATACCATCTCTGTAAGTTTGAGGTGCATGCTGCTGAACAGTTTTTTGTCGGCCTCACGTTGTAGTTCTGTGACACTCTTACAGTTATGAAGAGTGTAATGGCTTATCTTCAACATTAAAGCTAAAACGTGATTGCAAAAACCGGATTTCCCGGCGGCACACGAGGAGCTACAATTTGCATAAACAACCTCTCTAGAAATCAAGCATTAAACAATAATTAAATTGTGAGGGCTTTCGTTCCTTTTGAGGCTATGAAAGCATTTGCAACGATAATAAAAGTACTGCTGGTCAAAATAAAAAATATTCGTCTTCAAGGTAGGTTTTAGCCTTTTTAAAGCCTGTGGGAACAGAATGATGTGCATATTTATCCCCACTGATATGCTTCTCAGACTTTCCAATATGTCTGTCCATCTCTGCCCTTGTAAAAAGAGGCGCCCTCTCAAGGGATGATCCCCGCCCATCTGATGGAATTTTTCGGTTTCCACTGTGTCCCAGGTGATGGTGTTGATGAGCTTACCATAGCACTTGAGTCGTTCGCCGTTTTGTATGAATTCACACCCATACAGTGAAGCTTCCGTTTTGTGTAAATTATCTCGGGATCTGGATCAAAAATATTTTGATCCAACCTTCTGCTTACATATTCCGCTACCCTGAAATAAAAGAGTCTAAATCATAATTCTACATAACGCTTACGGCAAACGATCCGAAATATTCAATAAGTCTTACTTTTTACGAGCTGGGCTTTAGTTGACAGACCTTTGCACGAGTCGCCTTGACACGCAACCGAGACTGCAATTCGGAGTTCTTCAGTGTTGAGGGTTTTCTTCCAGCTAGCGAACTTCCCGGAATATCTTCTTCAGCTAGTAAACGGGGTTCATATAAAGCAGTGCCATATTTTCTCTTCCTGACCGGAAGGGTACGTTATTAAATGATACGTTTGTCGAAAACTTCTCAATAGAAACTGTAAAACCTCTTAGGTTTGGCTCTTATGACCTCGTTTTCGTGCCACTCGCCCCAGCTGTTACCGGTTGGCGGCCATTTTAGAATAAGGTGTATGGGGGCAATAAGTGATTTTTATAATGAAACATGAATTTAGCGATTTCAAACATATTGACTTGGAGAATATCTAAAATTCCTAGTTTGGAGAATAAAGGAGCTGAACGGGGTCAATATACTCTGAGTTGGTGATAGCCCACACAGCTGGCTTTTGAAAATTATAAATTCTATTTAAGTTAGATATATATGTGGACGACACAATATACTGGTGTATAATGATTTTGTTGTATAAGGATAATATACGTCTCAGCATACCTCTCCTTCTTATCCAAGTGTGTACTGAAAATTATACTCACGTAACACAAAGTGTAAGGTTAATTGTACAAGTAGTTTAACATACCTAGAAAGAAGCTCTGAACTGGACATATTTGGTATGATATAATCTTTTATACCTAAAGAAGTTACTTATGACAATGTATTTGGCAAATTGCATTGTATAACATGTCGAATATAAGGTGGTATAGAGAGGCAGTATACTCTAAGTATATGAAACGATATACTGATATATAACGCTTTAGATAGTTAAAGATATACTTGACATACTTGTCCTTATCCTTGCATGTACTGAAAATTATACTTGACCATACACAACGTGAAAGGTTTGTTGTACAAGTAATTTCACAAATTTGGAAAGAAGCTCTCAACAGGATATATTTGGTATGACATAAGATCTTAAAACCCATAGATTTTTTTTTTGGGCAGTATGTATTTCAAACTAGCCATAATCTCAACCATTGACTGTTTTTTCTTCTGTGTATGTGTTGGTTACACATTCCAGTAACTCATGCAAATTATGGCTGTTTGGTCACTTGGTTCATTCTGTCCACTTCATTCGTTTCAGCCATTTTGATTATCTTTGTTGGTTGGGTCATCGGTTTATTTAGACCATTTAGGTACTTTGTATCGGCTGCGCTATTTGTGCTATTTATGCTGGTTGGAATATTTGAGCCAAATAGGTCATTTGTTACTTCAAATAGGTCATTTGGACTACTGGATGCAAATTTACATCACTTGAATCCCTTTTGCCTGTTTGATCATTAGTGCCAAATGGCTCCATTATGTTGATTGGGTCATTTGCTCCAGTTTATCTCTTAAGCAGATGCATCATCTACGTCTGCCAGAGTTTGAGGCATTTTAGACAAATTTAAATATTTGAGAATATCCACGATTGCATGGCTATCGATAGTTAGGTATTTTATATGATTGCCTCATCTGTCTGATCACATGCACCAGGTGACAAAAATGAGTAAATACCCTGCGATAACCAAAAAAATGTAATATTGTCCTTAATACCTGGAAATGCATCTAACAATAAACAACCAATGACAATGGATTAATACAAATTGTTGGGCTATGACCAAACCATATTGTATGATAAAGTAATTTTAGGACGAGAAAGTCAGATGTATTTATACTTCTTTCATTAAACAACCTGAATGGACACGTTAAATTTAAGGACCTGTAATCTGAATATGTGCAATTAGACATTGAACGATAGAAGGGGAATCCTACACTCGTTGACTCATCAGACCTACAAAGTGAAAACTTAAGATTTCAACCCTTTGAGCCGAATAGTCTACACCTACTGATAATGGGCTGATATTTTGAAGACAAAGTCGAAGCTAATCACTCATTGGGCTTAAATTACACTGAAACAGTCAATCACCTAGGAGCAAGGTCCTACCCTACATGTATGTGCAAAGTTCAAGACCACGGTATCAAATGAGAAGTTCTCACAAATAGAAAAGAATATCTTTAAACAAGCAATTTAACATCAAGTGGAACAGCTACAATGACGTTCTCATTACCATTTGGAGTTTTGAGATCATACTACAGATCAGCCACAACACAAATGCTGTCAGTCCTTGACACTGGCATGAATGCTTCGACACATTCAACTTCGAATGATGGCAAACATACTTGAATGGGCAAACCACAATAAAACCCTGAGTGCGGGTGCACTTTATGCCAACGAACACAAGCCAGCAGGTATAAGAAGTCTATAGCTTCACCACTTGGGGATCAAATGGTAACAGTGTGCTGAAAGAAATACTGTATGATTCCTGTTTATAAAGAAGGAAAAATTTTATTCTACATTCTAAATAAGATTGTTCTTACTCGTTACACTCCGAAAAAAGTTCATAGAGGATGATTACTTAAAGCCCTTACCACCATTACTTGGCTCTTTGCATCCTATCATGCCATTTTTTTTCCAGCTATGCAAGTTTCAATTGCCTTTATCATATATGAACAAAAAGCTAATATATAGACTGAATCCCAATAAGAAAGAACCCAGAAGCCTTTGCAGACTTTTTCCGCGCCATTTCGAAAAAAACTTCCCACTCTTGTACTGCAACACAGAAGGGGTGGTCTGGCCCCAAAGTGTTGATAAGATGCGAATTGGTATTTTGCAACTGGGCAACAAGTAATGGTCAGCAAACGGAGGTATCATACTCAGCAAAACAGGCTTTGCTTTGCATTTGCTTTTGCAAAATAAGACTTTTCTATTTCTGCTTGTGTGGGCGCTGGCACTTCTGGTTTTGTGGTGGGACTTTCATTAAAGAATTCCGAGTAGTTCTCTGGAATCTGAAGTCCATCATTAGGATTCTCTATCATTTCATCAAGGTCAGTTTTTTTCACTTAGCTATTTTAATTTACTAACTTTTATAGCTAGTTGCTTAAATTGCGTAGGAAGCAAATTTTTGCTTTCTTTTTCTGACTGGTAGTTGTATTTAAGGTTTGAAGTTGTTGGTCTCAGTTCCTAGCGACTTAAAGAAAATAGCAATCATGATAATGATAACGATTACAATAATCAGGTAGATATTAAGGCAAATGTTTAGAGTGTTGCTCAGAGAAATTATAGATTTTAAGTTATAATGAGTTTAGAAGGATTTTTTCATAAAGATATAGTTCCTATGTAGATTACTGTTTGTTTTCCAGAGCTATTGCACACTTAAGGTTTACATAAATTTTCCTGAGAAGGATATCTGTTGTATCTGTGAATTCTACTTGCATATTGAAAATGGTTTTGGAAGGGATCCACTTAGGCAGGCCTTTGTGTCATGAATGCTAAACCTTTTCATCAAATTTGTTTATCAATAGTACAACTATATCCGTCTCTTAAATCTGCAAAGGGCATATACATGACTGACAGTGTATGGCACACAGGATCTACTTCTCTTTGTTCACTTTTACAAAGTTATTTTTCACTTAATTGTTTTTAATTTACAAACTATTGTAAATAGCTGCCTAAACTACGTATGAAGAAAATGTTTCTTTCCTTTTTCTGACTGGTAGTTATATTTATGGTTTGAAATTGTTGGTCTCAGTTCCTAGTGGCCCAGTGACCATCTTTTTATTCATGATGTGTAATACTTTATACACTGTCATACATTACAAATTTAAACTACAAATTGTTTGGACTACTGAGAAATAGTGCAAATGAAGAGCGAGGAGTTGCTTTAATCAAGCGAACGAGGGAGAAAAGAACTATGCTAAAAGAAAATAGTAATCATGATAATGATAATGATGACCAGGGAGGTATTATAAGGCAAATGTTCAGAGTGTTGCTCAGAGAAGTTGAAGATTTTAAGTTATAATAAGTCTAGAGGGATTTAGTCATAAAGATTAGTTCCTGAATAGACAACTGTTTGTTTTTCAGAGGTATTGTGCACTTAAGGTTTACACAAATTTTGTTGGGAAGCATATCTGGTGTTGCATTCAACCTGCATATTGAAAGTGGTTTTGGAAGGGATCCACTTAAGCGGGCCTTTGTGCTGTAGATGAAAGCCTTTAAAGCATTGTGTTGATACACATTTACTGTTCGAATCTCTAGGGTGTTAAGCAGATGTCTTGAAGTCGTTTTCTGTAAGTCTGATGTATGTCTCAGGGGTGGTGTTGTCCTCACGTGCGACAGTGGCTTGGTAGATTGGTGATGACTGGAGGCAGTCTCCGTTAAATGGACATGTGATCTTCTGTCGGCAGCTGCAAGACTTGGTGTCTTTTGTGTTGGTGTTATCTATGGTGTCATTGGTGTCAAAATACACCAAAACTTACAGCTGCCAACAGAAGAATACACGCCTACTGAACGGAAACTACCTCTAGTCATCACTAATCTGCCGAGCCACCGTCACATGTAAGCACAACAGCACCACTGAAACGTACATCGGACTTACAGAAAACGACTTCAAGAGTAGATACAGAATCCACACCCCATCATTCCAACACAAAAATCACAGAAACTCTACCGAACTCAGCAAACATATCTGGACCCTTAAAGAAAGTAACATTGGCCACTCTAATTTGTGGCACATCCTTTCCCCAAGATCACCCTACAAGAATGCAAGCAAAAGATGCAACCTCTGCCTCAAAGAAAAATTACTTATCATCCACCAACCTGAATTATCATTAGTCAATAAACGTAATGAACACGTGTACTCAGGCCACTACAGAAACAAACAACTACTGTGTAACAATTGAACAAAGCATTGAAATTTCCCGCCATGTCTTTATGCAAGTTTGTAAATTATACAAATGATGGTTATGAATATTCTTCACAATAAAATTCCCTGATGAGTGAGTAATCACGAAACAGGCTTGTAGGGATGAAAGTATAGCCTCTGTTTTTTCCCCTACATATTGCGCTCTACTTCTACGTATCAAGCACTGTACAACAGAAAAATCAGATCGCAGACTTTCTATATGTATATCTCAGTGTAGTTTTACGCGAAGCACATGTCCTTAAAGGGAACTCATGAGATAGATTTCTAGCAAGCTACAATCAACCTGACAACTAACTTGCCGAGACTTTTCTCTTGTGGTAGCGATTGTCCTCTGAGATGACCAGTAAAAAGTCCTAAACCATTACAGAAAGAAAAGAAAGGCAAACTAGAGAAACGTCCCCTGTGAATAAAGTTGTTGATGCAGACTCCTTAATTAATAATATGCCTTAGACACTCCACTCCACCCCACCAACAAGGAATTGTTAGGTCTCTGAGGATAATCTTGACTCCTATGAAAATTGCACTTTTTCAATCATTGCTCCCTCACTCTGGCCAACTAAATAGACCAAATAAGAACTGTAGCATGCTAAAGTTTCCTTAGGAGTAAAGTTAACACATTTTCATTTACTCATTCCTTTTAGCTTTCAAACACCGCAGATTTGTCCCTGAATTAACAAGTATTAAACTCATAGCGGGGCTCGCAGAGCGTGGCCCCATAACTATACAAAATGGTAGTAACCCATCAAGCCGAAAAAATTTGGTTGTACGACCGTACAAGGTGCTACTTTTAGCATTCGCGGCCAACTGTATAACGGGCACTATCTTAGCCATTAAGTAATGGAAGGGCAAGGGAGAAGGTAATGCGTAGGCGCGATTGCGCGCGTAACTTGGATACCCTATTAGTGTGCGCCAAGAGACCGTCAGATGACGATAAAGTACACATACTCGAACGTCGAGCTGCAGTGTAGCGTACTGCGGGCACACGGTCAGGCATTGCACGAGGGCTTCACGTGAGCTGGCAGATGAAATTTGCCATCCGCGTTTTGAGCGGGAAATCAAACTGGTCAGGATGTAGTTCAACAGTAATTCTCAGTATTTTGCAATTTCTAAACAACTCGTAAGACAACAATACCGGCAGAGTTTAAACTTTGTCAACCGGAGGAAATTGTCATAATTCAAGTTCATGGAGAGAGGCTGGATATAAAGAGAAAGAGCGACCAAAGAAAGCAACAAGTAAACGGCGTAAAGCGAGTCCAGAAGATCGCGCAAGAAAGTTACAAAGGACGCCAAAATAGGCAGAATACGGCTTGAGGAACACAAAAAAAGAAGGAATTTGTTGCATTATTTCCGATAGTTAGATAGCGGCGTAATATGCGACCAACATAGTCTGTAGATTGTACAATTTTACGCCACTATCTGCGTCGGTGTATATACTGTAAGATTTTAAGCCGTTAACTAACGGCGTAAAATCTTACAGTATATAATATATCGACTGGAAGAAATTACGCCGTTAGTTACTGGCGTAAAATCTTGCATATAAAGACCACCGACTGGAAAAAATTATGCTGTTAGTTACTGGCGTAAAATCTCACATATGGAGACAACCGACTATATAGTCGATATACAGAACTCGTTGAAGAAAGCTCTTTTATTTTATGTACATTTGTATACCCCTGATGTTATGGTCGTCTGAAATATGGCAAAATTCAGCGTACAAACAGAGTAGCAAATATAGTGTACTTTACGTGGGTGGTTACAATCGATAGAAAGTTTAGTTGGAGATAAAATATAGTTGCAAAGCTACTCCAAGGGATGAAAATCAACTTATAAGAAAATGAATGCAAGATAAATTTTCGTTGTCTTGTACGAGCGTTGTGAAAATGCACTAAAAGCCAGATAGAAATTATGGAAATTAGGTACGTTTTGGCCGACTTCGAACTTTCGTATTTTTTGCCAAAATAAAAACTCGCTGGAACTTTTGAATATTATTTTTTTAAAAAGTTCACCATAAGGGTCTTTTGGAGAAAATAAAAAAAAAGTTGAATTTTTGCTTCTGTCGCTGGATTCTTGAAAATTACTGACAAACTCTCTTAAGAGTTTTTATTAAATTTTCATTTGTCATAAAACGTTCATGTTAATATTGGTGTGATGATAAAAAAAATTTTAGGCTTCCCTTGGCCATGGATACTTCTTTAATTACAGAGGAATGGCTTTCAAGTGTTGATGAACACATTTTATTTCTTTCAGATAATGAATGAAGCGGTTATGGGGTATACAGATGTGTTGAATGCTCGCCTAAACAAAGTCTAGCAAGATTTTGACCAGAAACTTCTCAGCATTGATCGGCTGGCCACGGAAAACACATAGAAAGCTGCCGAATTGAAGGCAAAGGAGGATGAGATAAACGGGCCGAGACAGGAAACACTGCACCAAAGTGCAAAGCCATCCAGAGAAAGCTGAGAGCCATTGAGTATCAGAAGATTGACCTTGAACAACGGGAAGAAACTCTTAAAAGACAAGTTTCTGGCTTAGAAAAAGGTAACTGGAATGATGATATGAAGAGAGAATGTTTGTCGAAACTAGACAGATCTCAGACATGTCTGGCTTTCTCTTTCCTCAGTTCTAGAGTAGCTCCAACAAGGGAAAGTCACTTTAATCGTGATTTTGCGCGTAGATTTAAGGGACTTAACAAGGTCAACTACAAATTACACCTTTTGTCCAAGTATTATCTTGTTAAATAAGTTACCTTTGTTGTATGATTAGTACCAAGGTGCGCTGCAATTTATGCAACGGCAGGCGACCAATTCATATTGATAGCCTGACTCTATATCTTGAGATAAACGATAAAGCATCTATCAAATGGTTCAGTTCTTGTTACAAGTTGATGTATTTACAAATCATGATAATTAGATTGTCTAACATACCTAATAATTAAGATTACTCAAATAAGATTTAACTTTTACAATCTATAGACTTTCTCCTCCTTTATCTTAATCAGACCTTGGATCAAGCAGAAGGTAGGCTGAAGCGGATTAAAAAGCCATCGATGATCTTATCTGTGAAAGGGACATCCTTAACCAGGTACTTTACCCTTGTCAATTTTACTCTTAATCTGAGCTTAGGAGTTTTGGGATTTGGTTTTTAGAGAAGGATGTTATATCTAAGATTTGCTTTCATTTTTGTTTACTGATCTTTTAAAAAGTGTCGAGTTTCTGTTATAGCCTTAGAGACGTTGACGTTTGATGAAAAGGGAATATCTATTTTGTATGGAACATGGTTCTTTTTATGAAGTAGATCATCGCTTAGATAATTCTCCTTAGGTAGGCTAAAAACTAACAATTTTGATTGAGCTACATTGAATTAAATTGACGAGAGGAAAGGAATATGCATTTATCTCGTGATCGAACAGATAAGCAAAGAATTGATAGATTGATATGCCTCGTGGCATTTGAATCCTAGTGAGTTTAAATTTTTTGTGCATTTTTATAAGTTTCAATAGTCGTCCTTTACCATTTTATGGTAAATTTGAGCGAACACTATTTCTATCCTGTATGCTATGGAGTCAGGTGGTTCATGTTGTAGGACCTCATCTGCTGCGTAATGAATGCACTTGGGGTATTGCCATTCCCCCTGGATTGAATTTTCGTCCATTGCAAGTTCCCCTCCTCTCACTCCTCCCCTGGACTGACTGCTAGTCCATTGCAGGTTACTCACCTCCCAATCCACCCTTAGGAAGTCTGAACCCCCTAAGCACCACAATTTTTCTCATCCTATGTTTTCGAGTATAATTAATAAGAGAGAGGATTTGAGTTTGTCTGTATTCCTCAATACACACAGGAGGAGATGAAAGCAAAAGAAAAAAATGAAAACGTAGGCACTAAAGGTTGTCTCATTCGTTGCATTAGCAGCGTGCTTTTTAAGTGCTTTCATGTCTCTCGATCTTATTGCAAATGAATAAGCTAAGGAGTTATACTTGTGTCAACTTAAGGTTAATATTTCTTACCTGAAAAACGCTGAAATGACTAAACAACAGCCAAGTCTATCATTTTGTTTCTCGTTGTAAAGTTATATCATAGAGTGCTGTAAATTTTTACTTTTATTTACAGAGAATTTAGGAAATTACAGAGAAACTTCACCATCTATCGCCTGGAGGTAAAATAACTGCAATTGTGCATTTTGCACGTAGAACGTGTCGTCTGGTTCGTGAATCTACTGTCCAAGCTAATGTATTTAGCGGAATCAAGTGACAAATATTTTTATGTTTGTATTTACGGGCGAAATATTTGAAGGAAGATTATTGTCTTACCGAATCGATTGATGAGACTGGAAACATGCTGTTGAACGTAGTGTTTCTGACAGCTGCCAATCATAATGTTCGGAATGCACACGCGGTCCTTATGAAGAGAAGGTATTCTGTAGTCGGGTTTCGTCTCACAGGTTGATTAAAATATCGTTGTGTTTCTACCGAACGTCTCAGTGGTTATTCAGCCGTAAACACCACAACTGGCGACGAGGATTATTCATAGAACACACACACAACAAAACCAAAAGGATTTAACGGGATTTCCGAAGTGATTTTCACAAAAAAATCCAAAGCGATCTCCGAAGCATTTTCCCGCGTAAACATCATGGCCATTTCTCTACCAAACTTTCCACCGTTTGAAGTTCACCTCGATGGAAATGCAGGCCCAAGATGGAAGAAATGGTTAGGAAGATTCGAGAGACTAACTATTGGAATGGGAATCTCCGATGATACGCAGAAGAGAGCCCTTTTGCTGCATTACGGCGGTCCAGAAGTCGACGAGATCTTCGACACGCTTCAAGACGTCGGTGGAGACAAAGATTACAAAAAGGCCGTCGAGAAACTAACTGCTCACTTCTCTCCGCAAGTCAACGTAACGTACGAAGTGTACAATTTCCGGCAAGCCAAGCAAAAAAGACGGAGAAAACCTTGACTGTTTTCACACACGCTTGAGAAGCCTAGCGAAGACCTGCGATTTCACAAATCCAGACAAAGAAATCAAAGAACAGATTATCTTGAACTGTAAATCGAATTCCCTGCGGCGCAAAGCTCTGCGAGAAGACCTCGACTTAGCCGGCCTCATGAAAGCTGGTAGAGCCTTAGAATTAAGCGAAATACAAGCAAAGGAGTTAGAAAATCACGAACAAACCGTAAACGCGGTAAAGTTTAAGAAGAGAGGAATCTCGACATATCTCAAAGGGAAACAGCGCCATCAACAACCTCGCCAGGAGTCACGCACTCGCTACGAGTCACGCAATCACAGCAACTCCCGAAAAGAGAATATTAAATGTAGGAACTGTGGCGGACCATACCCTCACAAAGACTCCTGCCCCGCGAGGAACAAGAAGTGCACCTCCTGTGGCAAACTAAACCATTTTGCTCGTGTTTGTAGAACAAATCCACCTGAGTCAGCAAAACACGTCTCACATGAAGACACGGCCGAAAATGACGAATACGTATACACTATAGGCGGTGACAAGCAACCAACTTGCCACGTCAGGATCGATGGAAAGCAAATCGAAATGATGGTCGACTCCGGTGCATCGGTCGATCTCATAGACGAACGCACCTTCAGGGAGTTATACCAACGGACGGTACCAGAAGCCTCCAAGCGCAGAATTTTCTCCTACGGATCATCCACACCCCTACCTGTTCTGGGAACCATCGAAGCCGAAATATTCGTCAACGCCAGCAGCACATGGACAACCTTGCACGTCATCAAAGGTGTTTCAGGAAACCTCCTGGGTTTTAACACTGCTACGAAACTTGGTGTGCTCAAGATCATCAATCAAGTCAAACCTGACGAGACCAGTCCCCAGTCCCCCACTAACGGAGATTTGGAGAGCCTGTTCGGTGGAATCGGCAAAGTGCGAGGGAAAGTCATCAAGCTTCACATAGACACTAACGTTGCACCCAAACAACAACCACACCGTCGGATACCCTTCCATGTCAGAAAGGATGTCGAAATGGAGTTAAAGCGATTAGAAGAGCTAGACATCATCGAGACTGTAACGGGCCCAACACCCTGGGTGAGCCCTATTGTCATAGTCCCCAAGAGCTCTGGTGAAGTGAGAATATGTGTGGACATGCGAGAGGCCAACAAGGCTGTTAAACGAGAAAAACACCCGATGCCGACCATAGACGATCTGGTTGCTGACCTCAACGGAGCGACAGTCTTCAGCAAGTTAGACCTTTCGTCTGGATACCACCAACTGGAGCTGGCCCCAAAGAGCCGCTACATTACCACATTCAGCACACACGTCGGACTCCAAAGATACAAGCGCCTCATGTTTGGAATTAACGCAGCATCCGAGATCTTTCAGAACGCAATCGAAGAAATACTCACAGGCCTCCCTGGATGCAAGAATATGTCCGACGACATTATCAAAAACTCAGAAGAAACACGATGAGAACCTCCGTGGTGTACTGGAACGGCTGAAACAACATGGCGTACGCCTGAACAAGGAGAAATGTTCCTTTTCAAGGAGTGAGATTAAGTTCTACGGACAGATTTTCAGCAAGAATGGAGTCAAGGCAGACCCTGCCAAGATCAAAGCGATCACTGACATGAACAAGCCAGAAAGCATCGGCGAGGTGAAGTCTCTGCTGGGAATGGCTCAATATGTGTCTCGTTACATTCCAAACTACGCTACGATAACTGCTCCCCTACGACTGTTAACCAAGAAGGACAAGTCATGGCAGTGGGCCGACGAACAGCAACGTGCATTCGACAAGCTGAAAGACAGCCTGATCAAGAATCACGTGATGTCGTACTTCAATCCAAGACTCAAGAGTGAAGTGATAGTCGACGCCTGTCGGACTTGGAGGATTGTTGGTACAGGATGGTAAAGTTATCAGTTACGCTAGCCGAGCACTCAGTGACGTCGAGAGCAGATACTCTCAAACGGAGAGGGAGTTGCTAGGAGTAGTCTGGGCAGTCGAACATTTCCATCTTTATTTGTATGGATCAGAGTTCACCATTGCCACAGACCACAAACCACTCCTAGGTATCTTTAACAGTCACAAGCCAACGTCAGCGCGCATCGACAGATGGAAGCTGAGGCTCATGCCTTACAACTGCCAACTCACCTATCGACCTGGCAAGGACGCAGAGAATCCAGCCGATTTTATGAGCCGCCATCCAAGTAACATAGAAAGCAAGGAGAGCAGCATTGCAGAAGGCTACGTGAACTATGTATGCAACCAGGCAGTGCCAAAAGCAATGACGCTGCAAGAAATCAAGTTAGAGTCGGAGAAGGACGTTTCGCTCCAAGCACTTATCAAGGCCATCGAGACTGACAATTGGACACATCCCGAAGTACAGGAGTACAGAAATGTGAAGGACGAACTGTCGGCCTACCAAGGAATTGTACTGAGAGGAAACAGGATTGTAGTCCCAAAAGTACTGAGAGGCAGAGCTGTAGACCTAGCACACGTTGGACACCAAGGAATGGTAAAAACAAAACGCCTCATCAGAGAGAAGGTGTGGTTTCCTGGTTAGACAAGATGGTTAAGGAAAAAGTCGACAGCTGTTTACCATGCCAAGCAACAACTACTAGTAAGGCAGAACGACTCGAACCTCTAAAGATGACACCGCTACCAAACGCCCCCTGGAAAGAACTTGCGATGGACTTTCTTGGACCACTCCCTTCAGGAGAGTACCTCATGGTCGTCATAGACGAGTACAGCCGTTTCCCAGAAGTTGAAATCGTCACATCCACTTCTGCTAGATCCACCATCCCGAAGCTTGACTCAATCTTCGCTCGACAAGGAATTCCTGATGTCTTAAAGAGTGACAACGGACCCCCCTTCAATGGCGCGGAGTTCAAGAACTTTGCTGAGCATCTGGGTTTTCACCACCGCAAAATCACGCCTCTCTGGCCAAGAGCTAATGGCGAAGCGGAACGTTTCATGAAGACACTAGGGAAGTGCGTGAGAGCCGCTACCGTTGAGCACAAGAGCTGGAAACAAGAACTCTACAAGTTTCTACGACAGTATCGGGCGACACCTCATTCGACCACTGAAATTTCGCCGTGCGAAGCACTTAACCACAGGAAGCTCAAGACTACGCTACCAGAAGTGACACCACCAGTTCTTGAGAAACAGAAGAGCATGACAGATAGGGATGCAGAACAGAAGTTGAAGATGAAAGCATATGCAGACCATAAGTTAGGAGTGAGAGAGAGCAAGATCAAGCTAGGAGACACAGTCCTTATTAAGCAACCAAAGCGCAACAAGCTAAGCTCCCCGTTGAGTCCAATACCTCTCGTGGTTGAAGAAAAGAAAGGATCTATGGTTACAGCAAGCAATGGGAATAAAACTATCACGCGGAACTCATCCATGTTCAAAGTTGTCCCGAACCACATAAGGCATGCTGAAAAGATAACACAAGGGCAGGCAGACGAAGATCTAACAGCAGAGCCTTGGCCACCAGAAGTTTCAGAACAAGACAAGTCATCAAGTTCTCCAAGCCCAATTACACCCTTTGCGGCGATCTCAGAGGCAAACAAGGCTCCCTGCAAAACTGAAAGACTTTGTCCTACTTGTGCAATAGAACCAGACACTCGAAGCTTGCAGTTGAACTTTGTGACAAGCTAAACACGTTCCAGTTTATCGTTCTTAATCATTAGAGTTCAGTTGTTTAAGTCGATCTTTTCCAGACATACATGTATTCAAGTTTACAATCAAGAAGGGGAGAGATGTAGTGTTTCTGACAGCTGCCAATCATAATGTTCGGAATGCACACGCGGTCCTTATGAAGAGAAGGTATTCTGTAGTCGGGTTTCGTCTCACAGGTTGATTAAAATATCGTTGTGTTTCTACCGAACGTCTCAGTGGTTATTCAGCCGTAAACACCACATTGAACTTAAGGTGTTCATCAAGTTTTGAATCTCGTCGCGCCGCAAAATTGAAAGAGCTCGTCCAAATATCTTTAAACTACTCTTAAAAAAAGGCACAAAAGCTTGTTTCTTCTTCAAGAAACTATTTAAGCATTCTCGTGACTTCTTGCTGATTTTGACGAGACCTCTGTGAAAGATCTACTTTGAGTAGAGGCGACGAAATTAATTTAGAGAAAAATATTGCATTGCAGGTAACTTAGAGTAACGACCAGTAAACTTCTATTCACGGCTCGGGTTACTGTCTTTCAATTTCATCAAAGTAACGATCAAAAACTACCCACTACCTGCAACTGAGAAGTGTTGACAGGGAAGTCTTGAGGTGTTTCATAGTACCACTGAACAATATTGGTAAACATGGTCTTGTAATTGGTTTTTCAGGGGAAGATAGTTCTGAATGAGATGGAAAAGTAAGTCAATGTAATTAGTCGCTTATCAGCAATGGTTAGAAGACTGTTTCTTAAGATAAAGTTTCTGAGAGTGTAGTCCTGCTGAGAGGCTGGGTTGAAATTCTGGTCCCAAAAACGCTTGAATTTTTGGAAATGAAGATCTATAGCCCGTTATCACTGGAGAAAACAGAGGAAAAACCTATAATAAGCAGTCGAGAGACTTCTCATGTTTTTTAGTCTGATGAATTTGTAAACCAAGCAGTTCGAATTTAGTTACAAATTAAGTGCGAGTGGAAAATTTCGAGGTGAAAATTTTATCAAAATTTCTTTCTGAAAATGCGAATAGTAGGTGTACTGAGAAATTTAGTTACAAATTATTCTCAAAGCAAATTCCAATAACCTAATACTATCGACATGATTTTGTTACTTGTTGACATAGTAGCAAATAGTTCATCATCTAAAAAGCCACCATGAAGTTTTTGTAATTTTTAGGTAAATTCAACCATTTAGTAGATCACGACTTATTAAATTATTTAAGTTCAAAAACCCTACACTGTTAACTGGAAGAGTAAAATTTCATTTTGCATTTTACTTCTGACAGTAAATTGGAGGATGCGAAGAAATCTCTACCAGATGTAAGTATACTTGAGAAATGTCTGTATTCACTTGCAGCAATTTAATTTCTTTTCAGCTTTAGAAATCTGAAGTTATTAATTTCAGCTTCTCTTGTGACTTTTCAACCAACTAACCTGTAAGGAAGTGCAAACTATCTAACCAACTCAACTTGTCAGCGTGGTTGAGTATGTCTTGGGATGCGGTTCCTGATCAAAGTATTCAAAAAGCTGAAAAACAGATCCTCTCTCTGACCGTCTATTGAAATACTATGAATTTGTTATGGCACGAACAAAGTGTAGTTAAATGCATGCGAACGCTCATCACCGGATACAAAGTGACGATTCCCAGTTTAATTAATTTATTTTGTTTCATAAGAAATGTTTAATAACCATATAACTATAAATTTGAAAGCCTCAACCGTTCCCTTGTTTTTAAAAAAACCTCAAATCTCGGCTTCAGTTTGAGATATTCCCGTAATGACATCATTCTCAGTTATTAAGTAGTTAGAATGGAATGCCTTTTTTTGGAACTTGTCAACGAAACTACTATCGTGATTTTTCCATTACATTTTCAGGACAAACTCACTATCTTAGGAGCTGTTAAAGAATTTGAACAAAAATATCATTTAGTTTGATCTAATAATTTGGGCCTTTCCGCACTGGTGCCTGAGTTGTTTATCTAGACAAATTTTCTTTCATCACCAACACTTTACAAGTGCGAATGGTTTGTCGCGACTTTACAAATTTTGGCCGAAGCAGACGTATCTTCAAACGCACCGTCGATAAACCGAACCTTGATAACCTTGTCAATCATTTGTCATAAATGCTATGACAAGTGTGTAATTGAACTGACATCAGTTCACTAGGAAGGCAAAATTGTCATTTGCTACCAAACTCGGGCATTCTATATTTTAAAAACGACTTCGGACAAATCTGGGAATTTGATTTTCAATAGGCAGTTAGCAAGTACAAATAAAAGATCGGCAGAATTAATAACCATCGGTTGGGTTTACCATGAAATGCGATTTTCAAGGCCAGTTTATTATCTAGATATTTTTTTCATGCCATGATAACCTCTTTTAACACCCTTCACCCATGTTCGACGAAAGTCCCCCTAATTCATAACTTACTAAGGTAAGTAGGTAGCTCTTGCGGAGACAACTTGGCCTACAATGCTCTGAAATCATCTTTACACATTACTTTAAGTACTTGAAACTCCCAAGGATGGGCATTCTGATAGGAATGATAATACTCTTTAGACGGTCTTCACATGAACTACTGGAACAATACCAACATCCCATTACACTTAAAACAGCAAGCAATCCAAATGTTATACCATTATCACTAACAAACACTGCATTTCTCTTTTGCTCAGGTAAAAAAAGATCAAGAAAAAAGAAAAAGGCTGGACGTATTTAAATGTCTGTACTTACCTCAACTTTCTTTTACTACTGATGTCAATTTTTTTTACGATGTACTGCAATTCTTCATTCTCTTTTACAAATTTTTTGATGCTTTTCCTACGATCTTTTTATCTTAGACAGTAACTTCTTTTGTTCGGCTTCGGTTAAGAAGTTTTTGTTATCACTGGTGTCAATTATATTTATGTGACGTGCTGCAACTTTTTATTCTCTTTGGCCATTTCTTAATGCTCTCCCTACGATCTTTTATCTTAGACAGTACCTTTCTTTTGTTTGGGTTCAGTTTTAGAAGTTTTTTTATAACTGATGTCAGTTATATTTATACAACGTGCTGCAAATTTCCATTCTCGTGGTATTTAATTACTTTCGCAGTTTTATAATGCTTCATGATCTTTCTATCTTAGAAAGTACCTTTCTTTTATTTAGTTTCGGTTTCAGAAGTTTTTTATTACTGATGTCAATTACATTTAATTATTATGAATATCAATATAAAATTAAAATACACTTTGATCATTTTGACTTCTTAAACAAATTGGGCTACATTTTGCCGTTTGTACACTTCAACAAGTGAAGGTAGTTCGACCATTGCACTATTTCAAGCAGTCGAGCTCCTTTCCCTAGTTTCACTATTTAAGCAGTTCACCCATTTAAGCCAGTTATTCATTTTTTCCAGGTGAATTAATGAACCTAGTATGGCAATTCGAACAACTTTAACCAATTAAGAAGGACAGTGCAATTTGTAAGCTATTTATGCATTTTGTTGGGTTGAACCAAGTAACCTAGCCTGAGCATTTGAACTGCATCGACAATTTGAGATAGACAGTGCAATTTGTGCACTCTTACTGTTTTCGCTAGTTTGATTATTTAACCATAATAAACAGTTAAGCTAGATTGAGAAGTATGTGCAGTTGAACCTATTAAGCTAATAAGGCATTTTGTCCTCTTCAACAATTGAAGCTAGTTTGAACATTTGAGCTAGTTTAACCAGCTACGATAGAATGTGCAATTTGTGCAGTTAAGTTATTTTGGTTAGTCAAGTTATTTTGGTTAGTCTTACTAACTAGCAAACTAGTCAAACCACAGAAGATAGCTAAATACACATAGTTCAAATGATCAAACTGGCTTCGGTGGTTTAACTAAAAAAATGCATAACTAGCCTAATCACTTCATCTGCACAATCTAAACAATCTAGCTGAAATGGTTTAAGTGGTTAACCAGTCGAAGATCAACGGAGAAAAATTGCACAATCTCTCTCAACTGGTTGGAGTACTTTAAATGGTCATATAAAATAGCCAAACTATTTTAATTGATTCGACCTGTTAAATAGTCAAACCACAGCAAAGAGTTAAACTGCACAAATTGCAAAATCTTTCTTAACTGGTTTAAGTAGTTGAAATGGTTCCACTGCACAAATAGCTCAGCTGCACAAAATGCATAACTAGCTTAAATTATTCCACTGCACAAACTGCACAATCTAGCTTACGTGGTTGAACTAGTTAAGATAGTAGTAAAGAACTTGGGCCTTTTAGAGCATATTTACCGGATATCAGTGATTTTGTGCTGTTATTATTTCGCGGTGACTATCCGCTGGCTTTTTCATGTAATACTTCTTTTATCTTGGAATCCGTGTGCTATTCTAAATCTTGGAAATTTGATGATTTTTATCTAAAGTATTGTTATGCATGGAATTTCAGGAAATATATTCAGATGATAGTAGTTATCATAGTATAGTGATTATGTATATGGTAGTTAAGACCTTTATTCAGATAGTAGTGATAGTTATGACAGAAGCTTCATAGATAAAAGTGAACTGGATGATGATGCTCATTACTTTGAAGACTAGGAAAATATTTATGCAAAATAGTTATACAAAATATGAGATATTTCAATGATGGCAATATATTAGGAGCAGAAGAGAAATTACATGATATCAAATATAATCTGAGGAAACCAAGGATAAGCCCCAGTAATATTTAAAGATAAAATATCTATGTAATATCATCATATAATATAATAAAATAATCAAAGATAAATTGAATCAAGTAATGTGTTCCTTCTGTTAAAAGCAAATGAAGAACGGTCAGTCATAGCAGGAAACTGCTGAAAGAAACAGTGCATGGAGAATAAGGACTATGTGATTTTGTGCACCGATTGCGGGCAAGTAGATGGCTATGAGCCAACAAAAGAGTCTTGCAGCTTTCATGATAACACTTGTATAATAATAGTTCGGTCAATATATCTCAAGAAATACTATCTTTATGAGGTAATATTTAATCTAACCAAAAAGTATGACATAATAATAACCACAAAAGATCATGGCAGACTTTGAAAATAGAAACAATGTATTACTACAGATCAATGGTGATAGAAAGGGGACGGTTAATATCAATATTATCATGATATTAAATGATTTACAAATCAATATAGATTACATAAAAATAACCAAATCAAAGAAAACCCTTTCATATCATCACAACCACTGGAACAATAAATTGAAAGTCATTAACAATGACTACAACATAATACTTAATAAATAACTCATAACAAGTAAACTACTTCTTATACTGTTGCTCAAAAGCATCGACCAAAGAACACATGTCTATAATAATATTATTTACAGTTGTCAATGAGTGCAAATAACTGTCTTTATCAAATGGCACTCCTCTTAAAGAGGACCTTAATTCAATGAGTGTCATTACACAGGTAGTAAAAGCAAACCCACAGAATTTTATCTTTTATTTCTCCGTATGTTTTTGATATCAAACCATTACCTGGTGTAATGCGAAGTACAATGGGATTCGTTGCATAACAATCCTCTTTTTGAAGCTCATACATAATACGTTTATATTAGTTAGATAGAAATGTGTTGCAGGCCCCTTGCGACCATATCGTTAATGAAATTCATATGTTCCATCCACATGAAACGTTAATTTCTCTCTATGTACTGTGAAATGGGAATCATTAGAAACTGCGTATTTTGATCTTGACTTTCAGAATTTGGTTTCATTTTCATTATCATGACCCATTTCATAATTAAAAAAACATACAGGTACAAATATGTTGCTGCTTGTTTAACACCATCCACATAAGATTTATTTGCAGCATTATTTACCATTTGTTAATGTAGCTAGATTGATTTCTTCTTAATTGGACATATTTAAATCAGCGCACATTGGTTTTGTTCAATCAGTTTTCAATAAAGTTTTTGTTTGGGTGCCCACATATGATTTATTTAGAGCATCATTAACATCAATTAGTGTGGTTAAATGAGTTATTCTACAATTAGCTATAATAAGATCGCTGGACATTGCAGTCTTTCCATCATACCCAAAATATCCTTTATCATATTTGTCACATCTTGGACTCTGTGGACCAGTGTCTTCCTTCAATCCTCTGAGATCTTGGAAACCTGGTGGACCACGTATACTGATTACTCTGTTTTGTCTTGTATCACTGCCAGCAAAAATACCCATATATATTTTATGATGATGCTAATTTAACTGATTTTTTTTTAATAAGAATCTGACTTTAAAAACCACTATCCAACATTTCTTGACCTGTTGAATCCTTACTTCATATCCAGCAGTTACACCAATAGGATGGAAATCTTTGATGTCGGTCCATTTATTGTTTGTGTCTTCAATACAGACGAACACAATATTAGGATTGATGTTCCCAGGACTCATATGTATATTACAAGCTGGGCCTTTGTATCCGTCTTTGAAACGGATTTCATAAATACCAGATACATCAAAATTTATATGACCAGTCGATGTTTTGAAAGAGAAATTTGCGCTATTTGATTTTGAAACATTAGCTCCACTTGTTACAAACCCTACCTTGTAGCTATTATTAAGTGAAGGGTTATTACAATGAAAATAAACACTTTCGATTTTATCATCAAACACTCTTTGTAATAGGATTATCATTATTGACTGCATCTTGTATTTTTAACTCTTTGGTCATTTTAACCAGTGTGATGAAATTAAGAGTACTATCAGTTATTTCAAACTTTTTATACCACACACTAAGTAGACCATCGTTATGGTATCCCAAGATGCCATAAACTATGACACGAATGACTAAATCTTGTGCATAAGCCACACTTGACTTTTTCGTCATCAGATATTAAGGTGTTACGCTATTGTACTTGTGTAGATATATCATTGATCTGTTACAATCGGCAGATTTATGAGTTAATACCCTGGAAATTGTCTCGATACTACTTGTGGCTGATGTGTCAACAGATGAATGGGCAATAGATGCGGAGGGAAAGCTAATTCAAATACCACTTTATATTCACCAGTTGTAAGTTCATACATGTTTTGCGCTTTGGAAATGGAGTTTGATGAAAGGCTTGATTAATGAATTCAACCTAGGTAATGTCATCTTCATCACCGAACTGCCCACTTTTATTTCATCATCTATGAAAACGTGTTTTACAAATCTGGACTACCAACAAACAGGTTTAATCTGTTAGTAACATATTTCTAATAATAATAGTCATTTGTGTATTATTATTGTCGATAGTTGCGCTGACAAAATTAATATCAGCAGTATGTGTACTTTCATGTGCCTGTGCCTGTTTGACATTAATCATATTTCTGTTCTTCATATTCAAACTACCAGTCATTACTCTTCTTCCATCGATTTTCAAATAATTGCTTGTTTTTTTGTATCAACATACCTTTTAGTTCTTCTATCTGTTGCACTTGTTGAGTCTTCTCCTAACGCATCGGAATTTTGGTTTTTTAAACCACAGTGACCTATGTCTAAACATCAATGGTACAATTTGAGATGCTTTATTTCTGTAAATCAAAGTAATTGGCCTAGAAATCAAGATTTATCCTTCACATCGCATACGCTTTACTCTCGTCGTTTTTGCATAATCAAGATTGCAAGACAATGGTTTCTGGACGACCTAGCACCTCGGAACAATGGCATCTACTCCGTGATCCTTGAAGCGAATTATTCACTACTGGCTGGAAATATTTGCCTCTCCCTAAGTTTTCTTCATCGTCGCTTGGACTACACAATTTGTACTGCTAACTACAACCTAGCGACTTTGTCGTGGACCCTGGATGCTTTATTTCCACCTGTTTTTACATCGAATTTTCTTTGCCTGTCATGCTTGCCACGCACCCAATATGCACACAGGAGGCCGAAACGTTCCAAGGCCCGTTGCCAATAACATATAGATTTAGCCAAGCCTAAAAGCGGAGCTCTTATTAGTTATTTTACAGTGAATAAAAACCGTAATAAAACTCTTCAGCACTGGCTGTAGAAGAGTTTCTTCAATGGATTGAAAGACCAGTTCGTGGGGTAGGGAGGTGGGGAAGAATTGACGAAGTCTGGAACCTGGGGACGACGTTCTTACAACTACACACATGCTTGTCAGCAGTATCTTCAGACAGCTTACGACCTTCGTCGTTGTTCTTGATGTTGTGACCAAATTCTCGAAGATTGGGATTGTTTTCTTCTTCAGATGAAGTGCATGACGTCAATATCAGTTGAAATTATATTCTATTGAGCGTGACTTATAATTTCGGTCTGGGAAAATGAGTCACAATTGAAAGAAACGACAGTAAACCACCTTGCGTTAAGACATTACTGGTGGATTGAGGTGTATACGTGCAATGAGCACAGTGAGTCAGTAAAACAATACACCAGAATCGTATGGGCTTCTCTTTTATCTTCTCTTGAATTTGCCAGGTATGACTGCCTACCCCAGCGTAGATCCCCAACGTCTCAACCTCCTCTGTTTAGCGTAGAAAAAAATTAAAAAAAAAAGTAGTTTTGAATTCCTGTTTGAACCTGTGTAGTTTTTTAAAACTTTTTCACTTTTGGTTACTTTTGTTTCATGTTTCATGTTTCATGATTGCCCACTGGCTGGAAACAAACGACGTCTTTTTGAGATTTTTTCTGTTATTTAATTCGATAACTTCTGCTGTAACTGCATGTAATGTGGGTGTCTCGAAGAAAACTTGAGCTAATGCCTGGATTTCATTTTTGCATCACAGAAATCAATTCCAAACATCAATCAAGTTTTCTCTTAAGTTTAGAAGTTGAGTTGATGTTGTTGTTGGCTATATTTAATGGGTTGAAAAGTTTTAGATGGTATTTTCTTATGTTTGAAAATAATTGAATTTACTGGGAGGCGGAGTTGTTGCAACATGTTAACATGAAATGCAACAGGACATTTTATTGATATGTAAAAGTTTTCATCTGACTTTCTACTGGCAAATCTTTGTATTTTATCTCAACCCAACCATTTCCTCAACATATAAACAATATTACATAGTAATTAGTCAGGGAAATGGAAAACTTGTGGCATATACACCATGTCTGAAATGCCATGACCATAGTAAGCTAACAGGATATAGGATGTATGTGGGAATACGCCCTCTTGTCTGTATCAATAATTTGCTAATCACTCCTGTTGGCAATGTTTTGACGAGGTTGGGAAAGGAAAAGGAACTGAGTAAACTATTAAGTTTAGTTAAGTTTAGTAAACTATTACTTTGAAAGCCATACTTGTGCTGGGTAACTCATTCTTATTCTGATAAACTAGTTTTGAGAAGGATACAATATTTCATAACAAAAACTCGATGCATAGGTTGTGCAAACACCTTTAGTTTGACTATACTGTTATGGCCAGTTCTAGTCCCTTCACATAGTAAAATGTTAGGAGGATCAGAGAAAAAATAATGTGCCTTACATCTGCAAAATTTGATGTAATTATTTTAATTACAAGAATATTAACTGATACTAGGAGATCTAATAATATGTTAAAAAAATAATAAAATCTGGTTGAAAAATTAGAATTCAGCATAGGCTGGATAAACAAGGTTCTTAGAAAAACAAATGTATACTATATAATGTATACTATAATGAAAAAGCTGAGCAAACGTTTTTAATAACACCTGCCTGTACCTGTATGGCATGTAGTAAAGTCTTTTGAAGTAGTCATAATCCCAGTTTCATATGTTGAAAACAAATGCACGTGCAGATTTCCTGTAAACCTATAGTTTAAGCCTGTGATGACTTCGAAATTTTGATGCACACCTCAAAAGGAAAAAATCAATTTCATGTTTCTATTTATTAAGTTTAGGTGTTAGTGAGGTAAAATTGAGTCAAACATTCAAGACGTACAATGACAGGTTCAAGAAATTTTCACGACTAATTTTTAAGGTTAGCCTACCTGGAACAATCATCTTGAACTGATGATGCCCAACAGAACTATCCGTGGTAAGAGGGCAGGCCTTCCTTTCTTCATTTAAAGAAATAATGATGTTATCATCTTTCCACAAGCTCAATGGAAAGTGAGAGTGAATGGGACTGATATTGTCTTTGTTACTTGAATAAATATCCAGAGCCAGGATAAAAAGTCAGACATGGTCTACAAAACTCTCATATTTTAATTTTTAACTAATTAAGCTAGAGCTTTACATTCTGGCTTTGTGATTAGGTGGATGCCAATTACTGTCAATTTAACTTTAATGCATCAAAATACAAAAAAATGTTCTCTTCATCTATGTGCCCTAAACATTACAGGGGAGGAGGCAGGTTAAATTAAAAACATGAATTAAAATAAGAGGGCCCTCATTAATTTCAGTCCTAATTAAAGGAGGATCCTTGTTTTTCCAGATTCCCACCCTTTTAAACTCATATATCTTGTGAACAGTTCCTTATTTCAATGTTCAGTTTAGGTAGGACCATCGGTAGGAAACACCATGCATTAATGAAAGCTTGAGCTAGTGTATTTAATGCAATCTAAATAATAATATTGCATGTTACAGTATGGTAACTTACACAGCAAAATTATATAATCGCACAACTCCAAACAAAGGAAGTCAAGTTATTGACTTGCCTGCGTCTTTTGAAGGCCTTAAGGTACAGAGAACAGACATGGTAAATTGCTACAATTAATACAAAGTTGAAAGTTTGAAAGCCAAAAGATATACATGACAATCATCAGACCCTATGCATCCTATCAAAAGAAGGGTCATTTACCACCATACCTTCTCCAAAATGATCATGCTTATAGGAAATCATTTATTTTTGTCTCTAGGTGGTACTGTATTTACAGTAGTTCTGCCCACACAAATGCATTTTTCTAAAGTTATCTCATAGTACATGACTGTACAGGTCAAGTAGAAGGTTCCTGCATGGGGACTAACACTTCAATTACCTCAGCAAACTGTAATCATCAGAATTGCAAGCCAAGGTGTATTTACCAAGTGCTCAAGTTTCCAAATTAGTTACATAGTTCTTTCAGTGGAGTTCAATCCCTTTTGAGGCTATCTTCAGCTTGATCATCCTGATACATGTGAAATCATCAAATGTTACTCACATATTCAAATAATTACCTGAATCAAGAGTTATAGTTTTTTTTAATAGCAGGTAATTTAGTGTTAACAACTGGGTTGAAAACGTAAATTAGCCACCGTAAAGGGTAAAAAAGCTGACGTTTCGAGCGTTAGCCCTTCGCCAGAGCGATTAGAGGAATTGTGGGTTGTGTGTGGATTTATATGTGGGAAGTGGAGCTACGCCATTGGTGGGAATGTGGTGACGAGAAAACAGGAATAAATTAGTTGAACGAAAAGCGCTCGTTGATTCCGTGGGGATTAAGGGTGCCGATTTGGAATATAAATTTTTGTTCTAGTGTTTTACGGCTTTCCGAACTGCCTAGATGTAAGGAAAGGCCGCAAACTGCCATATACTGTTTAGAATGATGAGGAAGATTAAAGTGTCTAGCGACTGGTAACTTTCTGACACCTCCTTTTATGCCAAAGTCGACAAAGACCTCACTGTAATTAACCAAAACATTGTCAAAAATACGATTAAAGATCTTATAGCTAAACAAGAATTGCCGGCCACTGCTAAAAATCTCATCATTACTACTCCTAGAACTTCATGTATTTACTTTTTACCTAAAATCCACAAACCTAACAACCCAGGTCGACCCATCGTTTCTGCCTGCAGTTGTCCCACTGAACTTATTTCCAGCTATTTAGACAAAATTATGGCACCTATCGTCAAAACTCTACCGTCTTACATTAAGGACAGCCAACACGCACTTGAAATTTTTCGTGACTTTAGTTTCCTCGACCAAAACAAACTTATTTTCACCATGAATATAACATCTCTTTACACTGTCATTCCCAATGACGAAGGTCTCCGGGCCCTCAAACATTTTTTTGATCTACGCACTGTTAAGGAACCTAGCTCTGAAACACTGCTCCGTCTGGCCGAACTAGTACTCACACTCAATTGTTTTTCATTCGGTGGTAACTACTACAAACAAACTAATGGCGTGGCCATGGGTACTAAAATGGGACCCAGCTACGCCAATCTTTTTGTAGGTTTCATCGAACACCATTTTTTTAGCCAATACCACGGCCCAAAACCTCAACTCTACGGCCGCTACATTGACGATTGCATCGGCGCTACCTCCTCTACCAAGGAGGAGCTCACTCAATTTATAACCGCCGTCAATTCCTTTCATCCGGCCCTTAAATATACCTGGCAAATTTCCGACACTTCTTTGGCTTTTCTAGACATCAAAATTTCTATTGAAGGCAACGGCTTATGTACTAGTGTTTACTACAAACCTACACATTCACATAGTTACTTGTTGTATTCATCCTCACATCCATCACACGTCAAGAACTCCATACCTTTTTCACAGTTTCTCAGACTTCGTCGTTTATGAAGTGACGACTCTGATTTTCCGAAGAATCAGAGGCAATGTGCCAGTTTTTCGATAAACGCGGCTATCCTGTTTCTGTCGTTCAAGCGGGCTACCACCGTGCCCAACTAATCGATCGACAGGCAGCACTACAAACGGCCGAGAAGGAGAACACTGACCGCATTCCATTTACTCTTACATTTCACCCTCACAACCACGCAGTTAAATCTATCATTCTTAAAAATTTTAAATTACTCCAAAACGATTCAGAGACTGGCACTATCTTTTCGCAACCCCCACTTATTTCATTCAAACGCGACAAAAACATAGGCAACTTTTTAGTCAGGAGTTCATTTCAAACCTATGACCAATCTGGAACTTTTAAATGCTCTCGCTCACGATGCAAAACTTGTCCTTTCATTCATAACGTAGAGAAAATATCGGGACCCAAAAGATCCATTAAGATCATTGATCACTTTACGTGTACCTCCGCCAATGTTATTTACTGCATAACTTGCACTTATTGCAATAAGTTATGCATCGGCGAAACAGGGAGACGACTGGGTGACCGATTCCGAGAACACCTTCGCGATGTGGAAAGAAATGACAAGGACGCATCCAAACCAGTCGCTAGACACTTTAATCTTCCTCATCATTCTAAACAGCATATGGCAGTTTGCGGCCTTTCCTTACATCTAGGCAGTTCGGAAAGCCGTAAAACACTAGAACAAAAATTTATATTCCAAATCGGCACCCTTAATCCCCATGGAATCAACGAGCGCTTTTCATTCAACTAATTTATTCCTGTTTTCTCGTCACCACATTCCCACCAATGGCGTAGCTCCACTTCCTACATATAAATCCACACACAACCCACAATTCCTCTAATCGCTCTGACGAAGGGCTAACGCTCGAAACGTCAGCTTTTTTACCCTTTACGGTGGCTAATTAACGTTTCCAACCCAGTTGTTAACACTAAAATAACCTGCTATACTCTCCCACCGACGCAGCACCACAGTTTCTTTAGAAACTTACCCCTTTATTCGTTTTTTTTAATAACCTGCTATCTTTAATTGTGCTCTAGGAATAGTAGATGGTATTGAAGGGAAAGGAAAAGAGTTCTTGAAACATTCCATGTTAAATGAAACTTTGTCATTAATGTTAATTGTGATTGCAACAAATACATCCGTAAAGCTATAACAATTACCTTTCCAGGTAAACAAACCATAATGAAGCATGATATGAATAAATTTAATCTCAACCAGTTTGAATGTAGAATCCAAAATCTAATTAACTTACTGGTGAATAGGAAAAAGCTCAATGTGTTTTTTCCTGCCTCTGTCATTCTAAATATCACAAATCAATCATACCACCACTTCAGTGTTTTGTGACACAAACTATTTCCTGAAGCTCGATGGGGTTGCTATTGTGCGAGCCTGCGAGCCTGAACCTTTTTCAACGAGCCGGAGCCATTTTTTTGCGAGCCCCGAAAGTTCCCGCCAAAAATATCCAAATATGGACATAATGCCTTTTTATGGTCTTAACTACATGCGGTTTACATGTGTTCTGCAAAGTACAAACATGGCGGAATATTCTCACCTGGATGGTAAGTTTTCTTTTCATTTAATTTGTTCCACTTAGTGGTTTGTTTTTTATTAAAATTACGCAGATGTTTTATTACTAATACTTTTTACACATTTTGCTTTGAAAACGACAACAAGGTGAGTTTTTGTCTGACTTGTGATGAATTGTGATTTATTTCGATCCTTCCCGTTCTTTGCCTCACTTAGTGCGGCAGTTATTATTAACCTTCACACGATTAGTTGGAAACAAAAATGAAATAGTGGCATGCCAAGTATCCTCTTACAGTCTGGTTTCGTTGCCGCTCAATTAAATCACTTCTGGAGAAATAAAAAGTTCAGAAGTTTTTAAAGTTTTCTTTAGTACGAGATAGTGGTCTTGTGGTGCATTATACAGTCCTGACTTTTAAAAGAGGCAGTTTCGCGCTGTTTTACAGAGATACCTTCGGAGATTATAAGCTTACTTGTGTACATTCAAAAGGAACTGAGTCTTACACTCCATCCGGAATTCAAGCAAACTTTCAATTGTTGAACCGATCGCGATTGTAGTACGAATGCGATAATAATATGCGTCAAAACATTTTTATTTTTGATGAAAAAATCTCTGTGAACAACAAAAATTAAAACAGCCTACATTTTCAAAAAAATCAAAACAAATGCCCATCCAGAGAGACTTTTATTCTTATTACACTCTAAAATTTACAGACTGAATCCTTTTGGGAGTGCGGAAAGTGCACACTCATAAATGTAGAATCATCTGATGTTTGCATTGTTTGTGGGTCATCAAAGCCGCATAATGCACCCATTAAGATTGATATCAGTGACTTGCCACGAAGTCCACACAAAAAGAGGACACGAAGGTATATGTGACAAATGATTTCAATATAGTTAATTCTAGTTAGTTTTCAGTGCTCAAAATATATTTGAGGTAATGAAACCTCTTTTGGGAAATTTGTGACAGTCATGCTCCAGCATATCTTATGTTTCCTCCACTATAGAAACGAAGATTCCGAGCCAATTTCTTCAGAAATCATAAATCTTTCATTCGAAATGTCTTTTGAGGAACCTAGTACATCATTGATGTACATTTCTAGGTAAGTAATAACGCTTCATATGTCTGTAAAGTTAAGCTAGTTCATAGTTCAATTATCAGCTAAATCATTTAGCTTCAGGATTCTAGAATCTTTTGCTTACATGTCAAACTGATGATAATAATAATTATTAGAACAAAATACTTAAATTATTTGCTGTGAGGATAATGCAAAATTGATGCAATGTGTGTGGCAGACCCATACAGAACAAGGTAAAATAAGTGTCAGTTGTGTCATAATTTTAGGACTTATTCTATTTGCCTGAAATATTTGGTACTCATCATCTTTTTCACAAACAAATTGTTTTCCCTTTGATTCACACATCTTACATATGGATCACAGGAGACTTAGTTACTGATTTGGAATTTTTTTTTACAGTACTCTTTTTGAAAGGTTGAGTAAGGGAGAAATTGGAGGGAACCAATATAGTAAGGCTGAGTGATGTCCTTGGTTAACTTGTTTGCATTTCTGGCCCAGTTTGATGTCATTTTAATATTTGACTTCATTAACATAAAATTTACACAGAAATGACCCAATGCTCAACAGTAGTCAACTTTAAAAAAGTTGAAAGAGCACTTAAATTAAATATAGCTCCATGCATATGATATTAAATTCCTTCTAGAAATTTCAGCCATCAGAACAAAAAGGAAAAACTCTGTGTTCCACAAGTGTTATTATTTCTGGTAAAATTTAAACTTTTTTACAATACATACTGGTATTATTGAGCATAGCTACAACATTTGCTAATATTGATATGAGTCTGCAATCAATGCCTTGCCTCCTAGGTCTTCAGCGCTACACGAAAAATTTCTGGGAAAAGACGCCAGTTGTTAAAGTCGACAGCCTCCCCTTTGACATAAACGGAGAAGCTATTTATCAAGTCCCTTACCAGAAGGAAAAGAGGAGGAAGGCTGTTACTGATGGGCGTCCTTGGGATAGGGACATGCCAAGGACGGCAAGAAGGAGCGGGAAAGGGCTCAGTACGCGCTCAGTGCTCTAAAAGATCCTACGAGTGCGAAAATCCAAAATGTTCCTTCAAGCAGCAACATGGCAAAGCCGATAAATCCAGTTTGGGAAAAACAGGAATGGCGACGTGGTGTGTAAAGGTTGTGGAAGATGCTCTAACTTTGTTTCTTGTTTAGCTCGAAAGTACATGGAATTCCTGCCCCACGTAGGTGAGGTTCGTGTCTACCAAGTTGGTACGCATACTTGCCAAGAGAAAAGAAAAGTTCCCCTTCCCTCCTTGTGGAACAGTCTCTTCGTAGGAAGAACTTCGACGTAGGTCAAGAACTTAGCATCATCATGCAGAAAAAATTGATGATAGCCAATTGTTGAGAGTGGTAAGTAGTAACAGATGGGATGCAGATGGAAAGACCATTTATGATCTCAGTAGAGTACGATATGATGAAGCTGTAGCCTTAGGGTAGATGAAAGACAACTGACAAGAAAATAGATATGGACAATCTGCTACTCCAAACATTACAAAGCAGGCTATTAATGCTAGATTATGGCAGCAGTGATAACAGTGATAAGTATGTTGTTGACAAGAAATATGTTGTCAGCAAAACCTTTATTTTAGACGCATCAAAAGGTCTTAATATGAAAGGCAATAAGATGAATAAAGTAGCAGACCCAACAAGTGCAACAAATGGAAACAATAAAAGGCATGTAATAAAAAACTGATGGTACAAGAGTAATATCTGGTAATTCGAATATGAAAAGTAGAAGTATAATTAATGTCAAACAGGCACAGGCACAGGCACATAACTATCAGAACTATGAGAAGTATGTTAATAACAGATTAAATCTGTCTGTTGGTGGTGCAGATTTGTAAAACACATTTTCATATATTATGAATAACAGTGGGCAGTTCAGTAATGAAGATGACATTGCAAGGGTTAAATTCATTAATCAAGACTTTCATCAGTTGAATAAAAAAGCCTTTAGTATTTAAGGAAAGGTCAGGTGGGGCTTATGCACAGGATTTAGTCATTCGCGTCATAGTTTATGGCATCTTGGGATATCATAACGATGTTGTACTTAGTGTGTGGGATAGAAAGTTTGAAAAACTAATGACACTCAGAATAGATATTAGGTCTGATGGAAAGACTGCATTGGCTACTGATCTCATTACGGTTAATAGTAAAATAATCCATTTAGCCACGCCAATTGATGCCAATGATGCTCTAAATAAATCATAGGTGGACACACGAACAGAAAATTTATAGAAAACTGATTGAACAAAAACCAATGTACGCTGATTTTAATAAGTCCAATCAAGAAAACTCAATTTAGCGACACCAACAAATGGTAATGATGCTGCAAATAAATCACATGTGAATGGTGTTAAACAAGCAGTAGCATTGGGTTTGTACCTGTATACTTTTTTGATTATGAAATGGGTCATGATAACAAAAATGAAAACAAATTCTGAAAGTCAAGATCAAAATATGCAGTTTTCAATGATTTACATCTCACACTATTCAGTGGGCAATTAACGTTTTGATGTGGATGGAACATATATTCAAGTGCAAAGCATATGATACTTCTGGATCCATTAGTGAGTGATACAGTGTAATCACACAAACACACACAATAAATATATAGATGTTACATTTTTTTGGAATATTTGGAACATTTACCAGTTATTCCATATCACTCGGTGTAGATAATGACACTCTCAGTGGTGGGCTTTATGCACAATTAATGATAAAAAAATGTCTGATTAATATAAACATATTATATGTGAGCTTCAAAAAGAGACGTGTTATAAACTTCAATCATAGAGATAAATCACTAAACAAAGACACAACAAGTGAAGTTACATCATTATACAAATACTATCATAAGAAGCTTCGATTGTTATAAAAAGCATAGAGGTCCAAGAAACTAAATCTGTTATGCAATTTGTCATTGTCATGTTTAATTGTAAGTGGCACTATGGCTGGAGGGGTAACAACGAGTCACATCGCACTTGGCATTATACCTGGTAGTGGTTTGACATAAAAAACGTACTGAGATATTAAAGATTTTAAGAAGATCGAATTATGTTGATTTGCTTTTACCAATTTGTGTAAAGACACTCACTGATTTAAGGTCTTTTTTTAAGAGGAGTGTCATTTGATAACGAGAGTTATTTGGACCAATTCAAAGCTGGAGATAATAGTATCATAGACATGTTCATTGGTTGATGTTTTTGAGCAACAGTACAAGTAATTTACTTTTGATGACCTATTTATTAAGTATTATGTTGTGGTTATTACTAATTAGTTTCAATGACAATTTAAAGTACTCCACTAGTTGAGGAAGATTGTGCAATTTTTCTCAGTTGACCTTTGACTGTTAAACGAGTTAAACCATTTCAGCTGGATTGTCCAGATTGTGCAGTTAGACTAATTAAACTAGTTATGCCGTTTTTTTTCAGTAGAACCAACTAAGGCAGTTCGATCATTTTATGTACTTCAAGCAACGGAGATGGATTGTTCAATTTGTGTATTTAGCTATCTTCGCTGGTTTAACTATTTTACTAGTTAGCAAGACTATAGAAAACCGCCAAACTTCATAAATTTCACTATCTATCTCAGCTGGTTGAACTAGTTCAAATGGTCAGATTAGCTTGAATTGTTGCAGATAGAGGACAAAGTGCATGACCAGCCTGATAGGTTGAACTGCACAAACTTCTCAATCTAGTTGAACAGGTTAAAGTGGTTAAATGATTAAACCAGCGAAAACAGTAAGAATGCACAAATTGCACTATTTAACTCAAATGGTCGATGTAGTTCAAATGCTCAAAGTAAGTTAATTGGTTCAACCACAATAGGTGCATTGCTAACTTGATAGGATCAAGTGTGCCAGCTGCACAATCAAGCCTAATTGGTTATACTCGTTAAATAGTCGAACTAGCTGAGACAGTTAAACTGCACAAATTGTACAGTCTATCCTGATTGGTTAAAGCTGTTCGAATGGCTATACTAGGTTCATCGGTTCAACTGGAAAAAATGCATTACTGGCTGAAATAGTTGAACTGGTTACAAAGTCAAACTAGGGATGACAGCTAAACTGCTTGAAGTAGTGCAATGGTCGAACTGCCTTCAATTCCTGAAGTGCATAAACGGCAAAATGTAGCCAAATTTGTTTAAAAAGTTAATATGATCAAAGTATCTTAATTAGTTAAACGAATGCAGAAATCGGCGTTACTGCAGAAACTGCACAATCTAGCAGAAATGGTTTTAGTGGTTAAATAGGCAAACTAGGAAAAACAGTCAAACTGAAAAAATTGCACAATCTATCTTAATTGATTAAAAAAAATTCAATGGTCCATCTAGCTTAAATGGGTCAACAAGACACATTTCAGAGCTAGCTGATTTGATAAAACCGGACAAAACCAATAAGTAGCCTAAATGGTTTGACTGGCTAAATGTCAATCGAGCGATTACAGTTTGACCATTTTAAACTACTTCAACCAGTGAAGATGCATTGTGCTATTTGTGAAGTTGAAATGTTTTCACCAGTACTACTACTTGATCATATGAACCAATCCATCTAGTGTGATTATCTTAAGTAGTTAAACCTGAGCAAAACTGCACAAATTGCAAAATTTACCTTAATTGGTGGAAGTGGTTTACATAGTAAAACTAGCTTAGATGGTTTAACTAAAAATATATAAGTATGATATGCACTTTCAACTGAACAAAGTGCATAACCAGCGTAACTCATTCCATTACACAATGTGATCGATATAGCTCAAATACGGTCTAACAGTTGAACCAAGATCAACTGAGAAACATTGTACAATCTATCTACACTGGTTGAAATTCTTTAAATGGTCAAATTAACTTCAAGGAATAAACAGCACAAACTTCAGAATCTAGCTGAATTGCTTGAAGTAGTTAAAACACTCAAAGTAGTTTGACTATCAAAACCAACTAAACTAATTAAGCTCTACAACCCAGTAAGCCTCTTTGACTATTTTCACTAGCTGAACTGAGGTAAATTGTGCAGTTAAACCATTTAAGCTAGGTGTGCATTTTGTCCAGTTAAATTTTTTCAGTTAGTTTGACCACATTAACGACTTAACCTATTCAATATAGATTGTGCAATTTCTGCAGTTTCACTGTTTTCGCCAGTTTGATTATTTAATCAGGTCAACCAACTAAGCTTGATTGAAAAGTTTGTCCTGTTGAACCTACTAAGTTGCTAATGCATTTTGTCCTTTTGAATAATTTTAGGTAGTTTAACCATTTGAACAATTTCAACCAGTGGAAAGAGATTTTGCAATTTTGCAAGTTTACCGTTTTGGATAGTTTGACTAATTCCTTAAATAGCAAAACCAGCGAAGATAGTTAAATACGCAAGTAGTTTAAGTGGTCAAACCAGTTTAAAAAGCTCAACCGGACAAAATGCATGACTAGGTTAAATAGTTCAAACGGTGAAGTAGTCAAACTATCAGAAACAGTGGAATGGTAAAGTGTAAAGAATCCATGTCAGCAGGTTACACTATTTTAAATGGTCAATCAAGCCTAAATCGTTTGGGTGGACAAAATTCAGAACTAGCTGTGATAGTTAAACTGAACAAAACGTCTAAGTAGCTTAAATGGCTCAAATGGCCAAATGTCAGTTGAGTGATAACAGTCAAACTGCACAAATTGAACAATATATAATTGGTGGAAGTAATTCACATGGTCAAACTATCTTGAATTCTTTAACTGGAGAAAATGCATAACCAGTTTTATAGGATCAAGTGCACAAACTGCAAAATCTGGCTTAATTGGTCGAAGTAACATAATCCACTTGACTTGACTGAACGATTAAGCTCAAATAGTTCAACCGGTCTAACAGTCAAAACAAGGTTAACTGGGAAAAATTGCACAATCTATCTACATTGGTTGAGGTACTTTAAATGGTCAACTTAACTTTAAGGAACAAACGGCACAGACTGCAGAATCTGGCAGAATTGCTTCAAGCAGTTAAAATACTCAAACAAGTTTGACTATTTAAACCAATTTTCCTTGTTTGACCATTTTAACTAATTGAAGTACCTAAGTAGGCTCTGCAGTTAAACCACTTAAAATATTTATGTATTTAGTGTCTAGTTAAATATTTTCAGTTAGTTTGACCATATTAACTACTTCAACTATCCAGTATAGATTGTGCAATTTCTACAGTTTCACTGGTTTCGCAAGTTTGATTGTTTTACCAGGTCAACCAATTAAGCTTGATTGAAAAGTTTGTCCAGTTGAACCTATTAAGTTCCTTATGCATTTTGTCCTTTTGAACAGTTTTAGGTAGTTTAACCATTTGAATAATTTTAACTAGTGGACAGAGATTTTGCAATTTTTGGAAGTTTAGCGGTTTTTGATAGTTTGACTAACTGCTTAAATAGTAAAACCAGCAAAGATAGCTAAATATTCAAGTAGTTAAAATGGTCAAACCAGTTTAAAAGCTCAACAGGACAAAACGCATAACTGGGTTAAGTACTTCAAACGGTAAGATAGTCAAACTATCGAAAACAGTATAGCTGCACAACTCACACAACCTGTGTCAACAGGTTTGACTAGGTCAATGGTCAATCAAGCTTAAACTGTTCGAGTAGACAAAGTGCATAGTTATGCATTTTGTCCCCTTGAACAATATAAGTTACTTTGACCATGGGAACTAGTTCAACCAATTAAGATAGATTATACAATTTGTGCAATTTAGCTCGTTTTGACAGTTTTACTATCAGGTGAAATAGTCAAACCAGCGAAGATAGGTAAGTACACAAGCTTAACAATCCTATCTCCGTTGGTTGCAGTAGTTCAAATGATCAAACTAGCTCAAAAGGTTCATCCGGACAAAATATATAACTAGGTTAGATAGTTCATACGGTGAAACAGTTAATTAAACCATAGCAAACAGTATAACTGTACAGTCTACAGAATCTATGTCAACTAGTTAGACTAGTTCAAATAGTCAATCAGGCTTAAATTCTTTTGAGTAGACAAAATTCAGAACTAGCTGAAATGGGTAAACTGGACAAAACGCATAGGTAGCTTCAATGGTTCGAATGGCTAAATATGAATCGAGCGATGACAGTTAAACTGTACAAACTGCACAATCTATATCAATAATGGATTAATTCATATGGTCAAACTATCATAAATTCTTTGAGTGGAAAATGTATCACTTGCTTGATAGGATCAACTGCACAAACTGCAAAATCTGGCTTAATTGTTCGAGGCAGCTCACATGGTTGAACTAGCTTGAATGCTTCAACTGAACAAAGTGCATAACCAGCGCAATCCATTTAACTGCAAAATTTTAACAATTTAGCTCAAATAATTGAACTGATTTAACAGTCAAAATAGAGTTAGCTGAGGAATAAACGGCATAAACTGCATAGTCTATCTGAATTGCTTGAAGAAGTTAAATGGTCAAACTATTTTCATTGATTCGACAGTTGGAATAGTCAAACCACTAGAGACAGTTAAACTGCACAGAGTGCAAAACCTTTGTTAATTGGTTGAAGTAGTTGAAATGTTCAAATAGCCGATATGGCTCGACTAGACGAAAAGCATAACTATTTTAGTCAGTTCAACTGCAGAAACTGCACAATCTAGCTTCAATGGTTCAACTGACAAAAACATAACGAGCTTAAACAGCTTAAGTGGCTAAATAGTCATACTAGCAAGGAGATAGTTGAATTGAAAAAATTGCAAACGGCGGAAACAGTCAAACGGCACAAAATTCAGAGAGTAGCTGAGTTGGTTCCATCGGCTCTTATAAACAAAATTCACCAAAGACCTCAATTGGGTCAAAAGGTTTAGGCAGCCAAACAAGCGAAAACAGTGACACTCAAGAAAAACTGGACAAACTGACTGAATTGACTTATTTTGCCACTGAATTACGCTCTATTTAGGTCTGTCACATTAAAAAAGTTTTTTTTTGTCTCTTTGCAGCTAATCACCCTGATTTTAGCTTTATTTCACTTAATGCAACGTTTCGGTTATTTTTGTTACTAAACTAAGCTTTTCTTAGCTTTTTCGCACCGAAAACATGTTCTCGTTTTTTTGCAGCTAAATTAGGCTGCTCTAGGGAAGATTTCACGGAAAGGAACCTTTTTTCTTTTTTTGTTGCTAAACTACACTGTTTTTAGCTTTATGACACCGAAAAGATGTTTCTGTGTTTTTGTTGCTAAATTTCACTGTTTTCAGTTTCATCTCTCCTCTCCTAGTCTTCTGTTAGCCCGACTTACGGTACTCGTCAACTGTATCAGTTGGTCTGCTGATGCCTTCCTTCTGAGTAGACTAGGTCTGTCACCAGATCGGCTTGTTCGGACACAAACTGGCATAAGTTGTTGAAGTTGGCAGCTTGTCCCTTGTTACTCCTAATCCTGCCAACTCCTTCCGTCCATTTACTGCCAAGGTATCTCGGCAGCTTTTCCCACAACTGACGCAGAACATTGGCTGTGCTCAAGTCATTCATGTAATGCGTACCTGTTATGGCGTTCCTTGCTTGCTCAAGGGCAATAGAAAATTCTTGCAGCCCTGTTCCGTCATTAGTTTTCACAGCGGGCCAGCTCGATGGATGCACTTGCAACCTTGTATGTGTTTCTGCAAAAGTTGTCTAGCCACTTTCTATGAATCTTTACTCTTCATTTGTAAACAGCCCTGAAAAAGTTCCTTTACCTTTCCGCTAGTGTATTGATCCAAAAAACACAAGCACTCACTAGGATTATCTACCTAAGATTCTATGAGAACTTCAAAGGCTACTATGAATGATGGGTATGACATCACATCTCTAGAGAACATAGGTGGCTTGTGAATAGGTGAGAGACTTCTGGCCTATTGTGTAAAAATCATTTTTGACAGTTCTGCTTGTTTCCTTTGAATGTCAAAATAGTCTTGATCTGGTCTTGTACTTTCTACAGGGCTTGAATCCTTTCTGTAAACGTACATAGATCCTTGCTTGTCGTCATGATATAGCTTCGTAGTGAGGGGAATCCCATTGTCTTCTTCAATTTCAATTAATGCGAAGGTTTCTTGGATCAAACGGTTGGGCAATTGGGTTCATACTAGCAGCACTGACCGAGATGGGCGTGGTTACAGAAGTGGTCGTTGAAATGATCCTGACAATAGCTGATCTTTGTAATTTCACCGAAGGCACCTTTAGTGTAGACTGACCATTAAGTTGTGCCTCAGATAGGATGGGAATGGAAGTGAGTTTAGTTGGTACATTTTTCAAATAATCATTCATGCCATCAATGACTTGTTGTTCATCAAACTGCTCGTGTTTTCTCGTCAGCCCTTACCTCTGCAACTTGCTGCCGATGTTCAAGCTCCTCAGAGGCCATTCTTAGCGCTTGCATTCTCCAGAAGAATTTTGCCTTAACCTTTAATGCTGTAGCCTTAGTCTTTGCTTCAATCAACTTTAACTTAGCGGATGATGTTGAGAAAGTGGAGGGCTTTGAGTGACCGGATGATTAGATTTCACCTTGCGTGTATTATGTGAATCATGACGTAACTTCTTTGCCTCACCCAGAAACTCAACAATACTTTGCTTTGATTGAAACACAAACCTTATCACGACTCATACCATTGCTGAGCTCATTTAATTTCACCATCATCACTCGGGCAACTGAGATACATATCATGTGCTTCTTGCATTTTAACAAGTAACTTATCGAATTGCTCAACTTCAGGAGGCACTTGTTTCTCGCTCTCAAAATCTGCCAACAAGGGCGGGATTATGTTTATCTGCTTAGTTAAGTTAACGAGTACAGTTTTCCGATTTTCCTTTAACCTTTGAGTCTCAAATTGCTTACCCTTTTCCGTTCTTTCGCGCGTCCACGTGAGTTTCTTCAGCAACTACAGCACCGGTCAGTGGAGATATTGCACCTGGTGACCAACGACGAGATTATTTGTTTTCCAGATCCATTTCACGCCAGATGGCATCCTTCTCTTCATCGAAAGGATTTTCCTTTGGAAATCTCGCTCCTTGCCTCCTTTGTGTCCTTCCATGTGTAATTCACTCAAACTGTATCAGCCGTAAAATCCATTCTTTATTCGTCTAGATCAGCAAAACACTTGACATTATGCGGTGGTTTACAGTGCAAAAATCACGTTACCATAACCATTAATCCATGAGTTTACACAATTTTCAATCCTTTAACTTCCTCGTTAGTTCCTTGACAAACGACAGCCCAGTAACTGGTTCCTTAACCATATACAAGGGAAGTATCAACGAAGCGAAAGAAAAGGCTCAGTGCCGAGGCTTGGCCTGAACTGGAATGAACCTTGGTAAAATCACGTGACCTAAGATGTTCGGACGGACTGCTTCGATTAGAAAGGATAACCAATGTCAGAAACTGGTTTTTAAAATATCTGCTACAACCTTGAATACCATTACCAGTTAATGCTTTTAACAACAAGGGCATACCAATACTTGCATGCAATGTACAAAGGAACCCACCACTCTGTTTCTTTGTCGGTTTGATGAATCTGCAGTGCTCAACTGAGCTAACAGTTTATAACAGCGAAGATAGCTTTCATATTCACATCTTTATCCGCAGCTCAAATATATGACTTTCATACATTCACAGCCGTTTATTCACCACTTCACGGGTTTATTTGGAACCAACACGGTGATCAGCTCCCAGTTGACTTGTTAGCTCAGCTGTTAAAGCACTGCACCGGCATCGCAGAGGTCATGGGTTCAAATCCCGTAAAGGCCTGAAATTTTTCAGGCCTTCTTTTCACTACGGCTTAAGTAGTGTTCATAACTGCGAAGATCACTTCCATATTCACCTCAGTTTGACTGTTGAACCAGGTTAACCATTTCAGCTAGATTGTCCAGGGGTCAGTTCAATAAAGAAATTACACTTGTAGATTCTACAGTTGTAAAAAACGCATGTAAAATCCGACTTGTAAATACAAGAATTCAATAAAAAAAATTCAAACACTAGAATTTACACGTGTACAAGCAGTCTTACTACAAGTGTTAATTACAATTGTAACCGTACAATTGTAAATAGCACTGAGTGGATATGTAAACTACAAGTGCAAATTATTTCAGCTCAGTGCGGAAAATTTATTTCGTAGACCGCGTCGATTTTTTCCCTGTCGTTTCAGCATGTTGTCGAAATCCCAGAAATTGCTATTAGCGCAGCTTGTGAGGGATAACAAATCAGTTTTTTTGGCTCCATTTTCCTCGACTGTAACGAAAAAGGCGAAACAGGAGGCGTGGGAAAGTATCTTAAGACAACTGAATGGTGTTGGAGCGAACGTCGACAACATAAAAACCCTGAGAGATGTTATCTGGGCAAACATTCGCCGCGGTACGATAAAAAAAGTCAGTGACTCGAAAAAGACCGGTGCAAGAGGGAGTGAACTCACAGAGCTGGACGATACAGTCCTTGATATACTTGGAAGAGAGAGGGCAAACTTGGAGCCTGTGAAGGTTGAAGACACACCAATTGTGTTTGAGAGTGAAGAGGTTGTCTGCACTACACCTGAGACCGAAGGTGAGATAATTTAGAATAACCAGAAACAACATTTATAAATCAAAATGTCCTTCTTTCGTTTCTCTGCGAGCAAGTTGTCAATTTGAAGCTAGGTCAGGCGCGATTATCGCGTTCCCAAATGAAAATGTTTCTTTCTTACTTTAATCGCAACTTAGCTTCGTTCAAACGCGATGAGTTTAAAGATGAGATTTTCATGTATCTACCAATCTTTTGTTCATTTAGATGCAAAAGCAAAGCATGAAACAAAACCTTCAGCCAAACCAAAGGAAGCCAAAGAAGACAAAACATCAGTATTCCAAAAGCCTACCATCAAATCGAAGAAGGGGCTGAAAAGGGCCACTGTCAGTTCCACAGCAGAATTAGAAGAAGACATATTACGAATTAGGAAAAGAAAACTACTTTTAGAGTGTTCAAAGTTGTCCTTGGAGATTAAAATAATGAAGAAAGATTTCGAGGCGATGGATTAATAGAAATAATTTGACTGTTAAGTTTGAGAATTGCGTAAGTGCAATCAAGAGAATGAAAGCTAATAATGTCAATAATTTACAGAATTGTATCACTTTGTTAGAAAGTAATCACGCCGTTAATAAAAACAATTAGTCTTAGAAGGTTGGTGGTTTGCAATCATTTGTTTAATTATTAGAGGGAGGGCAACGGACAAGAGGATATCAATAATTATTGAAATAACTTCAATGACATAGCTCATACCATGGTTTAATGAATTCAATGACAGCTTCTGTTCTTTTTCAACTTCATGTTTGGGCTAGGGGATCGTCCTAAGCATATCATTATAGTTTTATAAATACAATATCTGCAAATAATGAAGACCGAGTAAGAAATGTAAACTAAATGTTTTTAAGGCCCTTAACAATTTGATTTCACATCGATCGACATTGTTTCACTTTAATTCAAAGAAAATGCGCCAAGAGCTCTTGTCGTCTGTCCTCCTGCCCCTCGTCTTGCTCGGCAGACTCCCCTTCATCAATTTCCAGATCTTCGTCATCCAAAAGATCAGCACCATCATCGTTAAATAGTATGCAAATGTTGTGTAGTATGGCTGCACACTGGATAAGTTCAGCAGCTCGTTCCATACTTCTGACTCTTAAGCCTGTTTGTAGAGTGTAGAATCTTTTTTTTATAACACTATTGGCTCTCTCTGGTGCTTCTGGTTTTCTTGTGCGCCTCATTAAACCTGAGGCGAGCACCTTCTACATCTCCCCTGAAAGGAGGAATCAGTCAGCTGTTGCACGAGTAGGCAGAGTCGCCTAGAATTACTGCTCCAGGGAATGGCCTCTGAGCATTTTCTTCAAATGCAGTCCACAGAGTACTCTCTTTGAGAACCCGCGAGTCATGCCATCTCCCAGGACATCGGCTGCTACAGAAATATATTGAGTAATCTGGGTCGCAAACCATGGCCACATTGAGGGATTTCGTATGATGCCGATTCACGTATGCATCTTCATCACCAGCCGGGGGATTTACCAGAACATGGGTTCCATCCACGCAACCAGCCACACACACAAGGAAACCCAGCTATATCATGAAACTTTGAAGCGATTCGAAGGGGCTGCTTGGGCCAACAAACAAGTTCTCGCTGTAAACTTAGTATTGCCGGCGTAACGCGGTCTATGACATTCCAAACCGTTGATGTTGAAATTCCATGGCACGAATGCATCACATGGTAAAACGAGTTCGTACCAAGGAAGTGGAGAAATACTAACAATTGTTGTCTCGCCGTCAACGCTCTGTTGCGCCGTGTTCTGTGTTCCAATTGCGGACCCACTGCTGCCAGTAAATGTTCGAATGCATCGACTGGGAGACGAAACTTCTGTCGAAATTCGCGTGGATTTTCTACGTCGAAAAGCCGTCTTTCCTCAAAATTCCTCGGCTGTCGTCTTATTCTATTTCTCAAAAGTTCATCTATTTCTTCTTCACTCGAAGATGACATGCTATCTCTTTAAATGAGGCCAACAACAATTTGCTCTCGAAGTTTACAAGTGACTTATGACTTGTAATTTGCTCTTGCATTTTACAAGTGGACCGCAGGCCAAAAACAAGTTGGACTCCTGTAAAACGTTTTATTGAACTGACCTAATTTCACATTCTACACGTGTAGCTCTACACCTGTACAAGTCGGACACTTGTAACTTTGGCTTGTAAAGACAGTTATTGAATTGGATTTCTTGCGCGCTTGTAAAAGCAACGGTCCAACGTGTAAAATACAAGTGTAAAAGTTTTATTGAATTGACCCCAGGTTGTGAATTTGAACTAATTAGGCTAGTTATCCATTGTTTTTCAATTGAAGCAAATAAGCTACTTATACCATGTGAACTACTTCGACCAGTTAAGCTAGACTATGCAGTTAGTGCAGATGATCCTATTGAGCTAATTATGCATTTTGTCCAGTTAAAGCCTTTAAGTTAGTTTGGCAATATGAACCTATTAAGATGGATTGTGCAATTTGTGCAGTTTGACCATCTGAACTACCTTTGTATCTAACTATCTTCTCTGGTTTGACAATTTAACCAGTTAGTCAAACTATCGAAAACAGGAAACCTGCAAAAATTGCAAAATCTCTTTCCACTGGTTAGATTTTTCTAAATGGTTAAACCACCTACAATTGTTCCAGGTGACAAAATACATAACCAACTTAACATGTTCAACTGACCAGTGTTGTGACCAGCAAAGCCCAGCGCATCAACTACAAAAATAATTTATTTGAACTGTGCGTTCGAGCGATAAAAGTTAAGCTGCACAAATTGCACAATCTATCCTAGTTAATCAAACTAGCGTAAAACTAGCTGAAAACAGCGTAGTTTAGTAGCAAAAAAGCAAAAACGTTGTTCTGAGCTAGATAAAGCAAAACCCAGCGTGATTAGCTACCAAGGTGCAAAGGCATTTCTTCAGTGCACTTGAGCTAAAAATAGCGTAACTCAAAAGCAAACAAGCAAAAGAAAAACATTTCCGGTTCAATAAGCTAAAAACAGTTTGATTTAGCGACGAAAAAGGAAAGCCCGTGGTTTGGCTAACATCAGGTGATTAACTGAAAACAGGCAGAAAACCTTTTTTGGGTGTGGTGATAAAGCTAAAACAGCTCATTTCAGTGGCAACAAGCAAAAAATCGTTTTCAGTCTGATAAATCTGGAAGGGGCGTAGTTTAGCTGCATAAAAGCTTAAAACTTAGTCTACAGTGAAGTAAAGTTAAAACGGCACAAATTTTGCGACAAACAAACGGAAATGTCTTGTCGGTGTCATAAAGCGAAACACAGACTAGTTTAGCAATAAAAATAGGAAAATGTTGCTTTTCGTGAGGTAAAGCCCAGAACAGCCTAATTTAGCTGCAAACAAACGAAAGCATGTTTTGGTGCGAAAAAGCTGAGAAAAGTGTAATTTGGCCAAAGAAATGGCAAAAACGTTACATTAAATGAGATAAAGTTTAAACCAGCGTGATTAGCTGCAAACAGGCAAAAAGCATTCTTGATACGGCACAAATAAAATAGCGCAATTCAGTGGCAAACAAGCCAATTTAGCTAATTTGTCCAGTTTTTTGGGGGTTTCACTGTTTCACTTGTTTGATTGCTTAAACCATTTAACCCAATTTAGCTTTTTGGTGGATTTTGTCCACAGCAGTCAATTGAGCCAACTCAGCTACTTTCTGCATTTTGTGCTGTTTGACTGTTTCCGCTGTATGCAATTTTTTCAGTTTAACCGTCTCCTTGCTAGTTTGACTACTTAATCACTTGAGCTATTTAAGCTGGTTATGTTTTTGGTCAAATGAAACTCTAACCCTAAGCTAAGTTTAGCCATCCTAGCTACTTGGCAGTTGAACCACTGATGGTAGATTGTGCAGTTCGTGCAGTTGAACCGATAAGATAGTTATGCTTTTTGTCTAGTTGAGCCATATCAACCACTTTGACTATTTGAACTACTTCAACCAATTAACAAAGATATTGCAATCTGTGCAGTTTCACTGTCTTGTCAAACTAGCTAAACTAACAAAATCCGTAACCTGCTAATATGGTTTAAGAGGAGAAAATGCGTGAAGAACTTAATCAGTTCAACAGCACAAACTTCACAAACTGACTTAAATGCGTTAGCTGCTTAAATAGTCAAACAAGCGGACACAAATAAACTGCACAAATTGCACAAGTTACCTCAATTGGTCGAAGTGGTTCACACAGTCAAAGTAGCCTAAGTAGTTCAACTGGACAAAAGCCATAACTAGGTTAATTGGCGTAACTGCACGAACTACACAAACTACCTGAGATGGTTCAACTGGTTAGATAGGCAAACTAGCAAAGGCAGTTAAACTACAAATATTGCCCAATATATCTTTATTCCTTAAAAAAGTTTAATGGTCGATCCAGCTTATATGGGTCAACAAGACAAAATTTAGAACTAACAGAAATGTTTAAACTGGATAAGACCAATAGGTAGCCCAGATGGTTCAACCGGCTAAATGTCAATCAAGCAATAACAGTTAAAGTGCACAAACTGCACAATCTCTTTTAGTTGGTGGAAGTAGTTCACATAGTCAGACTAGCTTCAATGGTTCAACTAAACAAAACGCAAAAGTATGATGTGCACTAGAATCTTTTTGTCATTTAGGTTCGACTATTTTAAACTACTTCAAATCATAAAAATGCATTGTGCTATTTGTGAAGCTTGACTAGTTCAACTACTTAATCATATGAACCAATTAATCTAGTTTGATTATTCTAACTAGTTAAACTAATCAAACCTGAGAAAAATCGCACAAATTGCACTATCTATCTTAATTGGTCGAAGTAGTTCACATTGTCAAACTAGCTTAAATGGTTGAACTGATCAGAATGCATAACTAGTTTAACCAGTTCAACTGCACAATTTTGGCAATCAAGGTGAAATGATTCATCTAGTTTAACAGTCAAAGGTCAACTGGGAAAAATTGCACAATCTATCTCACCTGGTTAGGGTACTTTAAATGGTCAAATTAACTTCAATGAATAAACGACACAAATTGCACAACGTAGTTAAGTTTCTTGAAGTATTTAAAATAGTTATATTATTTTAATTGATTCGACTTGTAAAATAATCAAACCAGGTAAGGCAATTGAACTGCACAGATTGAAAAATCTTTCTTATTTGGTTGAGATAGTTGAAATGGCTCAACTGCACAAATGGATTAACTGCACAAAATGCATAACTAGATTAAATGGTTCCGTTGCACAAACTGCACAATCTAGCTAAAGTCGTTTAACTATTTAAGACAGTAACACAGTACTTAGGGCTTTTCAGGCATTTTTACCAGATATCAGTGATTTTGTGTAGTTATTATTATGCGGTAATTTTGGCTTTTACATATATTATTTCCTGAAATCCAAGTGTCTTTCTTAGTTTACTCTTTAACCAACTGACTCATTTTAGCTACTCTGACTATTTAAAGAGTTTAACTAATTAAGCTTGATTGTGCAGTTGGTGCAGTTGATGCTATTTAGCTAGTTATGCATTTTGTCCGGTTGAACCAATTAACCTACTTTAAGCATTTGAACTACATCGACCATTTGAGATAGTACAGTTTGTACACTTTACTGTTTCGCTAGTTTGATTATTTACAGGGTTTAAAAGGTGACAAACGAGATTTTGGGTCTGATGGAAAGACTACAAGGCTACTGATTTCAATATAGCCGATGATTAAATAATCTATTTAGCCAAACCAATTGATGCTAACGATGCTCAAAATAAATTATAGCTTGACACACAAACAAACAATTTATTGAAAACTGATTTGAAAAAACCGATGTCCACCGATTGTAATACGTCTAGTTAAATAAAACATTAATTTAGCTACATTTACAAATGGCAATGGTGCTACAAATAAATCATATGCAGATGGTGTTAAACAAGCGGTAACATCGGTATTTGTACCTGTATACTGTTTTAATTATGTAATGGGTCATGATAATAAAAAGGAAACCAAATTCTTAAGGTCAAGATTAAAATATGCAGTTTCCAATGATTTACATTCCACAGTATATAGTAACAAATTAACGTTTGATGTGGATGGAACATATGAATTTCATTAAAGATATGTTTGATTGGGGCTTGCAACACATTTCTACCATAAAGCATGTGATTCTTCCAGATGCATTGGTAGGCGCTACACAGAATTCACAGAAAACACAAACGATAAATGGATAGATGTTACATTTCTTGGAATATTTGGAAAATTTACTGGTCATTCCATATCACTTGGCGAAGATAATGGCACTCTCGATGGTGGGCTTTATGCTCAATTTATGATGAAAAATCATCTGACTGATATAAACATATTACATATGAGCTTCAAAAAGAGGAGTGTTATAAACTTCAAACATATAGATAAATCACTTAAAAAACAATAAATGAAACTACATTATTATACAAATACTCTACTAAAAAGCTCCGGTTGGTAAAAAAAGCCCATACGAGGTTCAAAAAACCGAAATCTGTCATGCAATTTGTCATCGTCCTTTTAATAGTAGGTGGTACTATAGCTGGAAGGGTATCAAAGAATCCCTTTGTACTTGGCATTTTACCTGATAGTGGTTTGATATTAAAAACATATTGAGAAATGAAAGACTTTAAAAAGAAAATCGAATTATGTCGACTTGCCTTTACTACCTATGTAACGATACTCATTGACTTAAGGTCCTTTTTAAGAGGAGTGTCATTTGATAAACAGAGTTATTTGGACCAGTTGAAAACCGTAGATAACATTTTCATAGACAGGTGTTCACTGGTTGATGCTTTTGAGCAACAGTACAAGAAGTAGTTTACTTGTCATGAATGATTTATTAAGTATTAGTTGTTGACATTACTAATTAGTCTCAATATATTGTTCCAGTAGTTGTGATAATATGAAAGGGTGTTCTTTGATGTGATTATTTTTATGCAATCTATATTGATTTGCATATCATTTAATATCATGATAAAATTAATATTAATCACCCGCCATCTATGAACATCGATCAGTGGTAATAAATTGTTTATCTTTTCAAAGATTGCTATGATCTTACTTTGGCTAGTGGTTACTATAAGATAGCATTTCCTGAGATATATTGACCGAACTATTATTTTACAATGGTTATTATGGAAGCTACGGGACTCTTTCATTGGTTCACAGCCATCTACTTGCCCACAATTGGTGCATACAACCGCACAGTGTTTACTCTCTAAAGACAGCTTCTCCCAACATTTTTCTACAACGATTGATCGTTCCTTTATTTTCTTATAACAGAAGGTACACATTACTTCATCTTATTCATTTTGAATTATTTTATTGCAATACATAATATGATTATATCACATAGATATTGTATGTTTAAATGGTATTGGGGTTATTCTTTGTTGCCGTAAATTATATTAATATCACGTAATTCCTCTTCTGCTTTTAGCATATTGCCATCATTAACATATTTTGTATATTTTGTATATTTTGTATAAATATTTTATATAAATATTTTCTTGGTCATTAAAGCAATGAGCATCATCGTCCAGTTCACTATCATATATAAAGCTTTTATCACAACTATCTTAATAATCATCTTGACCATCATACACATAATCGCTATCTTGACTTCTATGATTACTACTATTATCTGAATGTATTTATTGAGATTCCATGTATACCAATACATCACATAAAAATCATGGAATATCCAAAGTTAGGATAGCATATGGATTCCAGGAAATAAAAAGTATTATACGAAAAAGATTGATTATAGCTATTTACTTGCCCACAATTGGTGCACACAATCAGATAGTCTTTATTCTCCAAGCACTGTTTCTTCCAACATTTTTTACTATGACTGATGGTTCCTTTATTTGCTCATCTTTAATTATTTTATTACATTACATTATATGATGATATTACATAGATATTTTATTTTTAAATAGTGATAGGGGTTATCATTGGTTTCCTCACATTATATCGCATATCAGGTAATTCCACTTCTGCTTCTAATGTATTGCCATCATTAAAATATCTCATATATTTTGTATAGATATTATGTATAAATGATTTGTATACATTTTCTCTTGCTCATTAAAGTAATCAGCATGTCACTCAGTTCACTATCATCTATCAAGCTACTATCATAACTGTCACCAGTATCTGAATAATGGTCTTGATTATCATATACATAATCACTATCTTGACCACTATGATAACTACTATCATCTAAATATATATCCTGAGATTCCATGTACACCAATACTTTAGATAAAAATCATAGAATTTCCAACATTGAGAATAACACGCAGATTCCACGAAATAAAAAGTATTGTATGAAAAAAGCAGTGCAAAATTACCGCGCAATAATAACAACACAAAATCACTAATGTCCAGTGAATATGCGTAAAAAGGCCCCAGTACTTTACTACTATATTAACTAGTTAAACCACTTAAACTAGATTGTGCAGTTCATGCAATGGAACCATTTAAGCTAGTTATGCATTGTGTGCAGCTGAAGTATTTGTGCAGTTGAACTATTTCAACTACTTCAACCAATCAAGAACGATTTTGCAATCTGTGCAGTTTAACTGTCTGTCATAGTTTGACTATTTAACAGGTCGAATAAATTAGAATAGTTTGACTATTTTAAATGATCATATCAAGTAATCCACCTGGTTGAGAAAGATTGTGCAATTTTTCCAGTTGACCTTTGACTGGTTAACCACTTAAAGCATTTCAGCTAGATTGTTTATTTTGTGTAGTCGAAGTTATTAAGATAGTTATGCATTTTTTTAAGTTAAACCACTGAAGCCAGTTTGATCGTTTGAACTACTGCAAGCAATGGGGAAAGATTATTTAAGCTGTGTATTTAGCAATCTCCGGTGGTTTGACTATTTTACTAGTTGGTAAGACTATCCAAAATAACTTAACTGCACAAATTGCACAATCTATCTTAACTGGTTAAACTAGCACAAATGTTCAAACTAGCTTTAATTGTTGAAGGGGACAAAATGCCTATTTAGCTTAATAGGTTCAACTGCACAAACTTCTCTATCTAGTTTAACTGGTTATAATGGCTAAATAATCAAACTAACGAAAAGAACAAAAGTGCACAAATTGCACTGTCTACCTCAAATTGTCGATGTAGCTCAAATGTTCAGGCTAGATTAATTGGTTCAACCCGAAAAAGATAGGATCAACTTCACCAATTTCACCATGAAGCTTAATTGGCTAATCTCGTTGAATAGTCAGGGTAACCAAGACAGTTGATCAACTTTACAAATTGCACAGTCTTTATGCATTTTCCCCCCTATCCAGCTTGCTAAGTAACTAAAATACTGGGCTGCATCTCCCGGGCTCGTTTACTGGGCACATAAAAATCACACAAACACATTGATCTGGAGTAAAAATGGCTGAGGGCAAAGGCCCAAAGCCGGTTTAATCAGTAATCAAAACTGAATTAATTATTGCCCAAAATATTTGAATCTGGGAAAAATAGCTTGCCCAGTAAAGGTGAGGGCTGAAAAACAACGCCAACAAAATCAACTATTAACTTGAGCTAAAACAAAGACATGTGGCTGGAATAAGGGGAGGAGGTGGGGTACAAACAAACGTGTCACTTGCGAAGAAATCTGAAGTGAATGACTCTGTGAATTCTGTCACGAGTATTAGACTACACAAAAGGTGGGGGGTCAATACATTGCAATACTCGCACCCCTCAACCAGGCCTGTCACGCATCTTGCATTGTCATGTAACGCTCTCTACACGTGACTAACATATATCAGCAATTATCACAATGATAGAACATTAATAATCGGGGAAAAAAGCATAAAAATCCTATTCGCGAGCAAATATTTTCTTTCTTAATTAGTTCAAGTTGTTCGAATTGCCATACTAGGTTCAATAATTAGCCTTAAAAAAATGGATAACTGGCTTAAATGGTTGAACTGCCTAAATAGCGAAACTAAGGAAGAGAGCTAAACTGCTTGAAGTAGTGCAATGGTCGAACTACCTTCAATAGTTGCAATTTAAAAACGGCAATATGTAGCCCAATTTGTTCAAGAAGTCAAAATGATCAAAGTAGCTAAATTAACTCTACCAGTTAAATAGTCAAACCAGCGAAGACAATTATATACACAGTTTCTCCAACCTTAATTCGTTGCAGTAGTTCAACACTCGGTTCAACTAGCTAAAATGGTTCAACTGCACAAAATTCACAACTATGCTAATAAATTCAACTGCACAAACTCTACAATCTAACTGAATTGGTTCGAATTGTTAAAATGGTCAGGCTAGGATAGTTGGTTTTACTTAAAAAAATGGTCAAACTAGCTTAAATAACAAAATGCGTAGCCTTCTGAAATGGTTCAACAGGAGAAAATGCGTGAATAACTTAATCAGTTCAAATGCACAAACTTCACAAGCTGGCTCAAATGCTTCAACTGCTTAATTAGTCAAACAAGTGGACACAAATAAACTGCACACATTGCAAAAGTTATTTTAATTGATCGAAGTAGTTCACACGGTCAAATAAACAACACAAATTGCACTATATATCTTAATTGGTTAAAAAAGATAAATGGTCGACCTAGGTTAAACGGGTCAAGAAGAAAAAACTCAGGACTACCTGATATGGTTGACGTGGAAAAAACCAATGAGTATCTTAAATAGTTCAACCGGCTCAATGTTAAACAGCACAAACTGCACAGTCTATGTTAGTTGGTCGAAGTAGTTTACATAGTTAAATTAGCATAAATAATTCAACTTAACAAAATGCATAAGTATGATATGCACTTTGTCCAGTTCAACCGCTTCAGCTAGCATCAATTTGTCATATGAGATATTTTGACTGTTTTAAACTACCTCGATCAATTAAGAGACATCATAGAATTTTTGAGGTGACTTCATACTAATTAATTTAGTTTGATTATCTTAACTAACTAAACCAATTAAACTTGATAGTGCAGTTTGTGCAATAGCTTAAATGGGTCAACTGGCTAGATGTCAATCGAGCTATAAAAGTTGAGCTGCACAAATTGCACAATCTACCTTAGTTAGTCAAACTAGCTTAAATGGTTGAACTGAAATAAAATGGATAACTAGCTTAATTAGTTCAACTGCACAATCTGGACAATCTAACTAGTGTAATCCATTTAACTGCACATTTTGAACAATTTAGCTCAAATAATTCAACTGGTTTAACAGTCAAACTAAGGTCAACTGAGAAAAATTGTACAATCTATCTCAACTGGTTGAAGTACTTGAAATGGTCAAATTAACTTCGAGGAGTAAGAGGCACAAACTGCAGAATGTAGCTAAATTGCCTGAAGTAGTTAAAATGGCCAAACTTTTTTATTTGATTCGACTGGTTAAATAGTCAAACAAGCAAAGAAAGTTAAACTGTATAGAGTGCAAAATCTTAATAATATTAATTGGTTGAAATAGTCCAAATGGTCAAACTACCTGATATGGCTCAACTCAACAAAAAGCATACCTATCTGAATCGGCTCAAGTGCACAAACAGCACAATCTAGCTTCAATGGTTCAACTGACAAGTACCTAAGGTGGTCAAACTTAGCGTAGGGTTGGGGTCTAATCGGACAAAAAGGATAACCAGCTTAATTGCACTCTCCTTAGTTGCGTCGCATTAAAGAGGTGTTTTTGCTTGTTTGCAGCTAGTCACGCTGATTTTCGCTTTATCTCACTTGATACAACATTTTGGCGATATTTTTTGGCCAAATTACGCTTTTCTCAGCTTTTCGCATTTAAAACATGTCGGTTTGTTTGCAGCTAAATTGGGCTGTTCTGGGCTTGTTCTCACGAAAAGCAACGTTTTCCCATTTTTTGTTCCTAAACTACGCTGTTTTTAGCTATATGACACCGAAAAGATGTTTCTGTTTGTTTGTCGCTAAATTTAGACTGTTTTTAGTTTTATCTCACTGAAGACTAAGTTTTAAGCTTCTATGCAGCCAAATGAAGCCAAATTACGTCTCACCGGAAACGTTTTCCCGCTCGTTCGCCGCTGAATTGAGCAGCTTTTAGCTTTATCACAGCCAAAAGACGTTTCCTACCTGTTTTCAGCTAATCACCCCTAATAAATCTGCAATCATACTAGATCATTGGTTCATATACACAAGCACCATAAGGTAACACTCTGTTAGATGATGATGGATTTAGGGATCAATGCTGCCATCTGGTCACGGCACACGAAATCGAGTACAACGAGGACGTTGAAAAGAAGGAGCGCGTTATACACGAGGTCGAGTATAACGAGGACATTAAAAACAACGTGCTCGTTTTACACAAGATCGAGTATAACGAGGACGTTAAAAAGAACGTCCTCGTTTATTCGATTTCAACGTGCAATGAGCTCGATGCCAACGATCTTCGTAACATCGTGTCCGTTGTCTAACACCGTGCTCGATTTCAGCTTTTCCAAAATTGTTGATTAGATCGTTTATGATGCGAGTAAATTCATGTAATAAAGCAATCAATAGGCATCAGAGTAGGATCAACGAAAATTACAGATTCGAGCTTACAACAAATCTTCATCACAACTTCTGCAAGATGCAGGGCTGTACCAAATTACTAAGTAGAAGGTGGTAGAGATTATTACTATTAGTTGGCTCACCCCAACGCATCTTGAATTGTCTACCGTCAAAACAATGATGTTTCCGGAGGGTTTGACCAACTTCACGGAGATCTGGTGTTCTTGTCTCTAGAAGAAAGTATTGTTCAGTGAGCAAAAGTTGTTACAAGTAGGTCGCTTAATTAATTTTCTTGAAATTTTTTTGAACTTCCCAAATGCTGGAAACTTGAAGCAGCCACCTCAATTTGACTTTGGTACGAATACTCCAATTTAGCCTTCGTCTGGTCCTGTTTTATCCAAAACTTCGTTTAGTGTAATGTCACGAATCAAAAAAAAAAAAAACAGAAAAAGAGAAACTTCTGCCATACATAACTCACCTTAAGCTTAAATCTTACCCAGATACAGCAGTTTACGCTTACATGCAAAATACGTTATACTCTGACAATAAATTAGTCTCAATTAAGTACCTGCGGAAAAGAACGATTGCAGTCGGAAAAAGCGCATCCATTTGCTTCTACTCCTGTTGCTACTGCTGCCGCAGCATGCCCTACCCGTTGCTGTAACTGTCAAATACCATAATGAGAGAACAACCTGCATATTTAGGATTATGTAAGAAACAACTTCCATTTACTTTACTGCAAAGAAAAGGCTTGACCTGTTGTTTTCCTTTGTTAACAAGTTACACAGAAGAAAGTATAGAATATATGAAGTTTACTGTTGGTATACCTTTGTAGAGAGATGGCCTTTACATGGTGGAGGTTCACTGTGGTGTTTCTGATTACCTCCTCTGCTTTCAATTTATCACCTAGTGATAAGAAAATTGGACTATTAATGTATCAAGGCTGATCACTTTCCTCTAACGAAACATGGGGGCATGCACCAACAACATCATATACCTGACAACCACGCAGCACTGACTTGGTCTTTGGTAACACCAACTTGTGTCAGAATCAAGACATGGGCACCACTCGGGGGACGTGGATCTTTACCAACACGTTTGAGTATATGTGACACACAAGGTGATCTGTTGTGTGCCAAAAAGACCAAACAGCTGTCTAACATATTTGTTAGTTGTGTATCCTCGTTAAGTATCCTTTGGAATAAAAGGAACATCCTTCAATCCGTACTAAGAGACAATACGAGACTAGAGATGTACATATTAATATTTGGAAAATTACTAGACAGTCAAGGGCCCAGCCATCACTAAAATTTGCGTTTTTAACAGGAAAAAAAAGAAACATGTACCTTATTGATCTGTGAACAGAAATTTTAACAAGAGGTGGAGTATTTTTCTGATAATTTAAGCTAAAAATAACTACGTTCACTTCTGTACTTCTGGCATGTTCTGTTTAGGGCACTATTAATAACAATTTTACTTTGTTTGATATTTTTTAGCCCACCTGATGACATTGACACTCTCATCACTCTCCTCAAACAAGACCACCGCAATTGGTGTCAGGTCTTGGTGGCTCTGTACAACAGCCCAAACAAATCAAAGAAAGGTGGTTAAAAGGAATGCTGCAAGATAAATACAACCATGCACAGATCAACACTTTCATAAATTTCTAATTGAAATTTAAAGACTGCCTAGAAAACTTGCCTGGTCAAATGTAAATGGTTATGGTTGTAGCCTTTCTCTCTTTCTGAATATAACTTTTAAAATTTAGTGATAAAGATTTTCTGGGAGAGACCAATTAAAATAGGAAGTTGCTCAGATTCTACCTTGCCAAACAGACCCTTCAATTTTGTTACTGAAAGACCATTTGAACTGGTCTAACCTGTTGACATAGATTCCGTAGACTGTGCAGTTACACCGTGTGCGATAGTTTGACTATTTTACTGTATGAACTATTTAACCTAGTTATGCATTTTTTCCAGTTGAACCTTCTATGCTAGTTTGATCATTTGAACTACTGCAACCAACGGAGATAGAATTGTTAAGTCTGTGTACTTAGCTATCTTTGCTGGTTTAACTATTTCATCACATAGTAAAACTTTCAAAAGAGCTAACCTGCACAAATTACACAATCTGTCTTAACTGGTTGAACTAGTCACATGCGCAAACTAGCTTGTATTGTTCAAGGGGACAAAATGCATAACTATGCACTATATACTCTACTCGAACAATTTAATCTTGATGACTATTTGAACCAGTCTAACCTGTTGTGTAAATTGTGCAGCTATACTTTTTCCATAGTTTGACTATTTCATTGTTTGAACTATTTCACCTAGTTATGCATTTTGTCCGGTTAAGCTCCTTAAACTGGTTTGACCATTTAAACTACTTGTGTATTTAACTATCTTCGCTGGTTTTACTATTTAAGCAGTTAGTCGAACTATCCAAATCCCTTTTCACTGGTTAAAATGGTTGGAATGGTTAAACCACCTAAAATTGTTCAAAAGGACAAAATGCATAAACTAGTTGGTTCACCTGATTAAATAATCAAACTGACGAAAGCAGCGAAACTGCAGAAATTGCACAATCTATATCGAATGGTTTAAGTCGTTAATATGTTCAAAGTAGCTGAAAATATTTAACTGGACAAAATGCACACCTAGCTTAAATGGTTTAACTGCACAACTTACCTTAGTTAGTTCAGATAGTGAAATAGTCAAACAGGCTTACTGGGTTGTAGAGCTCAATTAGTTTAATTGGTTTTAACAGTCAAACTAGTTTGAGCATTTTAACTACTTCAAGCTATTGCTTGACGTTAATTTGACCATTTATAGAACTTCAACCAGTGAAGATAGATTGTACAATTTTTCTCAGTAGACCTTAGTTCGACTGTGAGACCGTATTTGAGCTAAATTGTTCAAATTGTGCAGTTGAATGGATTAGGCTGGTTATGCACTTTGTTCAGTTGCAAAAAGATGAACCGGACAAAGTGCATATCATATTTACATATTTTTATTTAAACCATTTAAGCTAGTTTGACTATGTGAACCAAATCCACCAATTAAGATAAATTTTTCAATTTGTGCAGTTTTGCTCAGGTCTCATTGGTTTAACTAGTTAAGATAATCAAACTAGCAAAAACATTTCAACTTCACAAATAGCACAATGCATCTTTACTGGTTGAGGTAGTTTAAAATGGTCAAACTGTAATCGCTCGATTGACATTTAGCCAGTCAAACCATTAAGGCTACTTATTGGTTTTGTCCAGTTTAATCAAATCACCTAGTTCTGAAATTTCTCTTGTTGACCCGTTTAAGTTAGATGAACTGTCGAATTTTTTTAAACAATTAAGATAGATTGTGCAATTTGTTTGACTGCTTTTCCTAGTTTGCCTATTTGACCAGTGAAACCATTTCAGCTAGATTTTGCAGTTTGTGCAGTAACGCCGATTTGTGCATATACTTGTCTTTGCCGGTTGGACTATATACTTGGTTTTAACTAATTAAGCTACTTTGATCATTTAACTTCTCAAACAAATTTTGCTTCATTTTGCCGTTTGTGCACTTTTAGAATTAAAAGTAGTTCGACCATTGCACTACTTCAAGCAGTTTGGCTGTCTTCCCTAGTTTGGCTTTTTAACCAGTTCAACTATTTAAGCCAGTAATGCATTTTGTCCAGTTAAACCATTGAACCTAGTATAGCTATTCGAACAACTTTAACCAATTAAGATAGACTGTGCAATTTGTGCAATTTAACTGTCTCAGCTAGTTTGACTATTTAACGAGTATACCCAATTAGGCTTGATCGTACAGTTGGTACAGTTGATCTTATCAAGTTAGTTATGCATTTTTTGTGGTTTAACCAATTAACGTACTTTGAGCATTTGAACTACATCGACCATTTGAGTTAGAGAGTGAAATTTGTGCACTCCTAATGCTTTCGCTAGTTTAATTATTTAACCACTTTAACCAGTTCAACTAGACTGACTCGTTATCTCTCGTTATCTCTCGTTATCAAATGACACTCCTCTTAAAAAAGACCTTAAATCAGTGACTGTGTTCATAAAGATGGTAAAAGCAAATAAACATAATTCGATCTTCTTGAAATCTTTAATGTCTCAGTACGTTTTTTAATTATGTCACACCACTACCAAGAATAATGCCAGGTAGGATGGGACTCGTTGTTACCTTTCCAGCTATAGTACCACTTACTATTAAACAAGACGATAACAGATTTAGTTTCTTGGACCCTAGGCTTTTCGTAACAATTGAAGCTGCTTATGATAGTATTTGTATGATGATGTAACTTCATTTATTGGTTTTTTGTCCAGTGAGTTATCTGTGATTGAAGTTTATAACACGTCTCTTTTTGAAGCTCAGATATAATATTTTTATATTAGTCAGTTATTTTTTTCTTATCACAAATTGTGCATGAAGCTCAGCATTGAGAGTGTCATTCTCTACACCGAGTGATATGGAATGACCGGTAAATGTTACAAATATTCCAAAAAATGTAACATCTATCTATTGATTGTATATATTTTGTGTAATTACATTGTATCGCTTACTACTGGATCCAGTAGTATCATATGTTTGTAGTAGAAATGTGTTGCAGGCCCGTTGCAACCATATCTTTAATGAAATTCACATGTTCCAACCACATCAAACATTAATTTTTCACTGTATAGTGTGAAATGTAAATCATTGGAAACTGCATATTTTGATCTTGACTATTAGAATTTGGTTTCATTTTTATTATCATGACCCATTTCATAATTAAACAAGTATACAGGTACAAACCCAATGTTGCTGCTTGTTTAACACTATTAAATGTGATTTATATGCAGTGTCATTACTATTTGTTGGCGAAACTAAATTGATTTTTTTATTGGACATATTAAAATCAGCGCACATTGGTTTTGTTAAATCAGTTTGCAATAAGTTGTTTGTTGGTGTGTCCACATATGATTTATTTAGAGCATCATTGGTATCAATTGGTGTGGCTGAATGGAGTATTTTACCATTAGCCATAATGAGATCAGTAGCTATTGCAGCCTTTCCATCAGACCAAATATCTATTCAGAGTGCCATTAGTTATTTCTAACTTCTTATCCCACACACTAAGTAGAACATTATTACGGTGTCCTTAGATGCCATAGCATAGCATAACTTGGAATCAGTAGATGATTTGCCAGCAAGCTTGCTCACCAGGCTCCACCAGCTTCTAGGGTCTGAGGTTTTGAGACTCATCACCTTGCAGCGAAGAATTCTCTCTTGCGCTTACAGATTGCTATGCGTACTTTATTCTTGAGGAGTCGCCATCTATTGTTAGACCCAGAATGATATGCGCGCTGCTGCTCCAGGATTAATGATTTTATTTCGGCAGACATCCAGGGTTTCTCAGTCGGATGTAGTTTGACACTCTTTGCCAAGAAGTAGATGTTGATTGTGTTGCAGAGGTCGTCAGAAAACGACGATGTCAGACTGTCCACCGATAAGGAATCAGCTGCGCACGTGTGCAAACCAGCTATGTACACTAACCCATCTCCCAAAGGCGTTGAGTGCCGACACTGGAAAGCGATGCATTTTAACTACCTTTTTCTTAGCCATCAGATTGTTGGAGCCATGGTTGGAATTGGGTACCCAGTAAACCGAACGGTGGTCAGAAGACCCTAAGTGCACACTTACAACAGGCTTGTTATAATAAGAAGCTAGGTTTGACATCACTAGGTCTAAAATATTATTACTCCTAGTAGGCTCGCGGAAAAGCTGTTTTAGGGTCTGGTTTGCTAAAATGTTCATGACGTTCAGAGTGTTAAAATCACCTAAAAGTAGTACCCCGCAGTCAGGGTGAGCGGACGTAACAGAGTCAATACACTCGATGATATAACTAGCACAAGTGCGTTGTAAGTTAGTGGGTGCTTCAGGGAAGTACATAGCACCAATGATGATGCCAGAGAGTGGACAAGGCAGGCACGGAGGACGAAGCCACAGCCACATGCATTCATGATCTGGTGACTCCAGATCAGACCTCCTTTTGAAGGGAATGCTGGATGAAACAAAAGTGCAAATGCCGCCTCCATGAGTCGAACGGGATGGTGAGAACACTGTCGTCAATCCTATCATTAAACCATGACTCAGTGATGACTGCAATATCCATACGAGTAGATAGTAGCTGGGCAGTAAGCTCGTCAAACTTCTTTTTAAGAGACATGCATTGGCCAGGTAAAAACTGGGTAAGTGACAACCTTTTTTCTTGACACGGCGAGAAAGTGGAATAGACCTGAGATGACATTGCTTGGACCGATCTTCCCCACGTCTAATAAAAGAAGCACTAGGTCTCATTGCACTATTGCGTGACAGGAGGGTTACAATGCTTTGTCTACTGTGATGGGTCGCAGGGGAGCACAGGAATCTGGTCTGGTTATTAGCATAATCAGCCATGGGCGACAAGTTAATACAATTTGCCAAGTTTGCATGATTGAGCTGACGAGGCAAACAACGCAGACAGGATTCAGTTACATGTACTTGGATCCTAGATGGAGTAACAATATGATCAGTGGAACCATGAAAAATGCCGGCCTGTTGAATACATGCCAATGCCAGGTCGCTGATTACATGGGCATCATGTTGAAAGTTAAATGATAGAAGTTGTCTTGCCGAGTACGTTATTCGGGCAGGCATGGGATTACCCGAGTTCACGTTGGTCCCAATACTAAGCCTTTCAGGGTTGTTAGGCCAGGATGGGGATGAATATTGCCACAGAGTAAGATGGATTCGGTGCAGGCGAGGCATGAGACGTAAGTTGACTCAGTGAGGCGGATCACTTGATTCTTGACCCGATGATGACAGGATACCTTGATTGAGAATATCCTGTATGACAGAACAGCAGTCCAAAGCGAAGGTTTGACTATGCTGTAGCCGATATCAGAGTTCGGTAAATGAAACCTTGAGGTGACCAAAGCGATGTACAGTGAGAGCTCAATGACAACGTGTCTGTCCGCCATTACGTCCCAGTCCCACAAGTCTGTCTGTACGATAGCGCAATTTCTCTGATTTCAGTCGGATAACACCGGAAGTACGACAGCTAGTTCTGTGGTTAGCGTGCGAGTCAAAAATGCCAACTGTTTTGACCAAAAAAAATGCAGTTGTGGCAGGAAATTTACTCAAAGTTTCCACTGAGTCCTTGATAGTAGCAAGCAATACTTCTTCCGCACAATAGGAGGAGTTGAAAGATCGCATTAAAAATGAAAAACAAAACGGAACAACGCTAACTAAAATAAGAACTACTTTCAACGTCTAAAATGATGCCGTTCATATAACCTTTCGGATAGATGAGCGTTCTACCACCGAAAAACCCTTGCTCTGCAGGCTATCATCTCAGCATACTCCCTCATCCAAGTATCATCTTTGATCTATAAAAAAGCTTGCTTTCTCTTCCAATTAACCTCGTGAATTTCCAAATACTCTACTCCTTGGCCACACTTAACAAAAAATGCTGTCAAGGTAATCAAAAGTACACGCCCAAATTTAGGAGCCAGTTGATATCAAATCAAACGTCCCCGTCTCCTCATAAATCTCCTCGATCAATCTGAAGTAGACACACAGGTCCCAGTCATGCTACAAAGGTGGCAAGATAATGTAGATAGAAACACATCTGTCCAAAGAACATTTGTTCACTTGTGGCAAGAAGATGCCTCGATGAAAGCAATTCCTCGAAGATCGCGTATGGAAACTCTGATACAGGAAAGTAGAGTAAGGAACATTCAATTCTCTACCAGACACACCTCTGGTCAAATTGCAAGTCTACTGGCGACGAATATTCCAACTTTGGTCGGAGTAAACCCCACAAGGTATTTTCTTTAAGAGCGTTGTCAATGTGTACGCTTCATAGACAGTAACATTTTGATAAATACATTGAAATTGTCACAAGTTTTGTCTAGTCATTTTCTGTCTCCGGATATGACAAGTTTGCAAAATTGCCAGATATCTTTCAAAGGGGCTGGATAAAGGCAGGCATATTGGGTGAATTTAATTACTCGCCATAAACGTGCCGTGCTACAAAGCAGCAGCACGACTTGGTTTCAAACGAAGAGAAACCAAAGGTGATTCCTCAGAAAAAAAAAGTTATCAAACAAGGGTTTTATTGGACAAAAAGCATAACCAGCTTAAATAGCTTAAGTGGCTAAATAGTCAAACTAGCAGGGAGACAGTTAACCTGAAGAAATTGCAAACTGCAGAAACAGTCAAATGACACAAAATGCAGAAAGTAACTGAGTTGGTTCAACCGGCTCACATGGACAAAATTCACCAACAAGCTAAATTGGTTCCAATGGTTTAAGTAATCAGACAGGCGAAAACAGTGAAAGGGAAAAAAACTGCCTTTTCGCACCGAAAACATGTGTTTGTTTTTTTGCGGCTACTTTGGGCTGCTCTGGGCTTTATCTCACGAAAAGTAGCGTTTTCTCTTTTTTTGTCATTAAACTATACTGTTTTTAGCTTAATCATAAGCATTACTAATTCTCCAATTCTTATTGGTGCCTTCCCAACTTAATATTTTACTAATCATTCTCTGCAGTTGTAATTGGACAGCGTAATCAAAGAGTTGGCTGTAATCGGACACCTGTAATTGGACAGTTGAAGCAGTTAATCATACTAGGTCCACTCAGCTAAATCCACCAATCACCGAATTAACCAAAGAAAATAACAATAACTAAAGAAAAACTAGGCAATTTCAAAATGAAGGAATTTTTAACAAAAGACATTGTCTCCACTGAAGATATTTGTTCTAGGTGTATTTGTTTTTCCGGAAATTGAAATGGTTATGATTAATTGGTAACAGGGTTTCTTGTCGTCCAGTTCTGTCTGTAATCATACTCATGATAAACAAATCGGACTCCCTCTTTGCGGTCGTCCGATTTTGTAAATCCCTCCTTTGATTACAGACCAAATTGGATTCCACTCGGTCCTATTACCATGATTTACGACACCAAAAAGATGTTTCCCTTTGTTTGTCGCTAAATTTAGGCTGTTTTCGGTTTCCTCTCACTGAAGACTAAGTTTTAAGCTTCTACGAAGCTAAATTACATCTCTTAGATTTATCTCACTGAAAACGTTTTTCCGAATTGAGCTGTTTTTAGCTTTGACACAACCAAAAAAGGCTGTGATAAAGCCTGTTTTCAGCCAATCACCCCAATATTTAGCCCATCCACGGTTTTTCATTTTTCACTGCTAAATCAAGCTGTTTTTAGCTTTCTAGAACCGAAGAGATGTTTTTTGTTAGTTTGCTCTTGAGTTACACTGTCTTCAGATTAAGGGCACTGAAAAGAGGTTCTTTCATTTTGCTAGCTAATCACACTGCATTTAGCTTTATCATTGTGTAAACAATGGTTATGTTTTTTGTGCCTTAACTACGCTGTTTCCAGCTTTTTTTACACTGGTAAAAGCTTATCTGCCTGTTTGCAGCAAATCACACTGATTCTAGCTTTTTCATTAAAAACAACGTTTTTGCTCTTTTGTCCCAGTTTATGACTTTTCTTTTTTTGCATCGGGAAAATGTTTTCTGCCTGTTGAAGCTAATCACGTTGATTGTAGTTATATCCTACTCAAACAAATGTTTTTACTTTGTTCTCGTTAAATTACCCTGTTTTCAGCTCCATAGCACCACAAACATGTCCTCGTTTGTTTGCAACTAAATTAGGCCATTTTAAGCTTTATCGCGCGTAAACATTGTTGCACTTGTTTGCCGCTGAATTATGCTGTTTTTAGCTTTATCACACCGGAGAAAGTTTTCTGCCTGTTTGCAGCTAGTCACGCTGATTGTCGCTATATCTCAGTCAAAACAACGGTTTTTCTCTTTTCCTGCTAAATTACGCTTTTGTCAGCGTTATCGCACCGAAAAGGTTTTTTTCCCTGGTTTTCTCTGAATCAAGCAGTTTTTAGCTTTATCTCAACAAGAGCTTGGAGCCTCATCTCATGGAACACAGCGTCTTTGCCTTTTTGTAGCCAAAGTTTCGTGATTCTAGCGATATCTATCTCACTCACTTTATCTCACTTGCGTTTTGAGTGAGATAAAGTTGAAGTTAGCTTGATTAGCTGCAAACGGGCAGATAAGCTTTTCCCAGTGTAAAAAAGCTCAAAACAGCGTAGTTTAGCCACAAAAAAGCAAAACCGTTGTTAACATTGAGATAAATGTAAAAACAGCGTGATTGGCTAGCAAGATACCACAACCTCTTTTCAGTGCACTTAAGCTAAAACAGCGTAACTCAAGAGCAAAGAAGCAAAGAAACACGTTTTCCAGTTCTAGAAAGCTAAAAACCGCTTGATTTAGCGGCGAAAAAGGAACATTAGGGTGATTAGCTGAAAACAGGCAGAATACCTTTTTTGGCTGTGATAAAGCTAAAAACAACTCGATTCAGCGGCAAACAAGGGGAAAAATGTTTTTGGTGAGATAAATGTGAAAAAGACGTAATTTAGTCGCATGGGAGCTTAAGACTCAGTCTTTAGTAGGATCAAACTGTAAACAGAGTTAATTTAGCGACAAAAAAACAAAAACTTATTTTCAGTGTCATGAGCTAAAAACAGCGAAGCTTAGCAATAAAAAAAGAAAAACGGTGCTTTTTATGAGATGAAGCCCAGAACAGCCCAATTAGCTGCAAACAAACAAACACAAGTTTTCGGTGCCAAAAAGCTGACAAAAGCAAAACTTGGCCACAAAAGTCACCAAAACGTTGTATTTAGTGAGATACAGCTAAAACCAGCGTGGTTAGCTGCAAACAGGAAAAAAAAACTTCTTTGCTGCGACACAGCTAGGAAAAGCGTAATTCGGTGGCAAAGAAGTCAGTTTGTCCAGTTTTTTTGCGTATCACTGTTTTTGCTTGTTCGATTGGTTAAACCATTTGACCCAATTTAGGTTGTTGATGGATTTGGTCCATATGAGCCAATTAAACCAACTCAGCTATTTTCTGAGTTTTGTGCCGTCTGACTGTTTCCGCCGTTTGCAATTTTTTAGTTTGAATATTCCGCCACTTCAGCTATTTAAGCTGGTGATGCTTTTAATCCGATGAAATCCTAACCCTAAGCTGTATTACCATCTTAGCTCCTTCAGAGTTGAGCCATTGAAGCTAGATTGTGCAGTTTGTGCAGTTGAACCGATTACGATAGTTATGCTTTTTATCTGGTTGAGCCATATCAGCTAGTTTGACCACTTGAACTACTTTAACCAATTAACAAATATTATGCACTCTGTGCAACTGAGATAGATTGTGCAATTTTTCTTAGTTTACCTTAGTTCGACTTTTAGACCACTTGAATTATTTGAGCGCAATTGTTCAAATTGTTGCAGGTTGTTGGCGAATTTACAAAGTAGAACAATGGAACAATAGATACAGTTCAAAATAATTATATTGTTATCGATTCCCTAGGGACTAACATCATCATTGGATGAAAATTATATGCAATTATGTGGTTGATTATATATGCTGACGAACGCCTTTGAAAATGACTTTCGGCGGTAGTTTTTATCCATTGGCTCTAACTGCTAAGACAACTGTGAAACTCTGCTTGTCTCCACCGCACGACAAGATCGGCACTGTTCGGTTGCCCATGAATTCGAGGGTTCTTGTGGCTGGCAGCTCAAATCACATGGGAGTTTCGTCCATGTCTGAGGTGTGGCTTAACTGGTAGTCATGACGTCTCTGGGCCCTCAACACAAACCGATGGAATTCGACGATCTTCTTCTCCATGTCTGCTGGTAGACGCTGCGCCAAAGTTGTTTTTGCTCTCATAGATACAGTGTGGCGACGTTTCCAGCTGTTGTACCAACTAGATGCCTTGAACTCCAGATTGGAGCTGAGTTCCTTCACCTTTAACCGGAGCATTCTGCTATTAACTGAGAGACCCGCAAAAAATCGAACAGCACAGTGTTAAAGGACAAGGTATTTCACGTGCACGTGTTGTATGTTAACATTGATCTTCTAGAAACTTTGAAAACGCCGCTGTTTTCAAAGTGAAGATAGTGAAAAAGCCCAAGCTTGAGGTTGCACCTTATAACCGGGTATTTAGGCGAAATTTTCGGTTTAACAACTTAAATGAAACGCGTTCAAAAATTCAGGGTGCGTCTTATAACCGAGTGTGCCTCATGATCGAGATAATACGGTATGTCTAAGAGGGATTTTGTCATCCATGTGGGAGTCTTTTTCAGACAAGGCGCATGTGCAGAAAATGTAAGTATGATTTAAAAGATCTTATTCGTAAAAAACCGCACTTTTTTCAATTGAAGGAAAATTTAAGTCAGGAGAGAATTTTTCAACCCTAGAGCGCAATAAAAAACCTTAAAGCGCAGTAAAAAAATTTGTTCTGATCCAAATGAGATTTTTTTCCATTTAAGCACATGAACAATAAAAACTCGCACAAAAAATAAACTTTCAACATGTTTATTACAAAAAGTTCATTATTGCCAAAGAAGTTTATTATTACAAGAAGTTTATTACAAAAAGCAAGGGCGAAAGAAAAAACCTAAGCGAAATTTACAAACAGCAAGGAAAAAGGCAAGGGTGAAAGAAAAAAACCTAAGTGAAATCTACAAAAAGCAATGAAAAAGGCAGGGGCAAAAGAAAAAAAAAACCTAACGAATGGCCAGTAAATTTTCTAAGACAAATCGAAACCTTTGAATGGCTTCACGTTTGTTATGGGCCAAGAATCTCGAGACTCTACGATTCTCATCTCGATGATTCGTGACCAGATACATTCTACTATAAGCTTCTACCAGCATAACGTTCTCCGGCATTCTTTCATGGATAAATAGAAGGAAGAAAGCGTCTCTTTTTGCGGGGATTCTTTCATTCCACGCGTAGTGGAGATAGGCATTGTGGCGATGGCCTGCCACCCAATTGAACTACCTCCTTTCTGGTGGCGGAACTCTTTCAGGCTTGTTAGCCAAGTCTACCAAGAATGTCATCGGGGATTCTACTCTGCAGAATGGACAAGAAGGCCGCAGGTGCCTTTGCTGCTGCGACTGGTACCAGTCCATCAAACGGGAGGTGTGAATCACCTGCTGGCAACAGGGCGTTTCTTCCTCACAGGCAATTACACAAATAGTGCGGGCTCGATCTTCGGTTCCTGAAAGAAATAAACTGAGACTTTCCATACTTCACTTATTGACAATTATGAAAACAGAAAAGACTCGAGTGCGACATGAACTTACCGTGAGGTGCTTGCGCTCCAATCATTTTGCAAAGAAATTTATATATATCAATATTTTAAAAAAGTCAGGGAAGGACGTTGCAACATCAACGAAATGTGATTGAATCCTTCAAAGGGCCTTTTCTTGAGCATTTGTGAATATCACACCGTGTGTGTGGAAACGTCTGTTGGGTCCCAAAGGCCTTTTTCTTGAGCGTTTTGTGAATATCACTCCGGGTGTGGATGGGTGAATGTGTATGTGTGTGAGCGTCTGTTTGGTCCCAAAGGGTCTCTTCTGCTTGAACGTCAGTCACATTTGGGCTCTTTTCCTGATCGAAGGTCCATGCTGTTAAAAGGTAGGTTTCCTTGAATACACTTTACAGTGAAGGAAAGAACAACGCTGCTTAATCAATACAGCCTCTTGCTCAATAAAAAAAAAGGTCCATGCTATTCAAAGGTAAGTTTCTTTGAATACACTTTACAATGAAGGGACGAACAACTCTGCTTAATCGATGCAGCAATTTTCGCTCAATTAAAGAAAGATTGCTCAGTTAAAGAAAGAGTCCATGCTATTCAAAGGTCAGTTAATGAGGAAACGAACAGCGCATTACAGTATACAAACTAAGAAATATTTGAAATTCTCATAACAAAACTTGTTTTTTGGTGCTTTTTTACTTACTTCAAAATGATACACATACGATAAGATATTTGCCATCTGAAAATTCACCGGCATCATTCATTTTCACAATTCTTTTCTTCAACATAGCAACAAGTTGTAATGGAGGAAGGAACGAACAACTCTTTGCTTAATCAATACAGCCTCTTTTATTCAATTAAAGAAAGAGTCCATGCTATTCAAAGGTAACAATATTGCCTCTTTTACTCAATTTAGGAAAAGGTCCATGCTATTCAAAGGTAAGTTTTATTTTGATGAAGAAACAAACAAAAAAGCTGTGGGAAGCGTCAGTCACGTTCGGACTCTTTGCTTAATCAAAGGTCCATGCTATTCAAAGGTAAAAATATTGCCTCTTTTACTCGATTAAAGAAAAGGTCCATGCTATTCAAAGGTAAGTTTTATTTTGATAAAGAAACGAACAAGAAAGCTGTATGAAGCGTCAGTCACGTTTGGACCCTTTGCTAAATATTTTGTTGTGCATAATATGATTGTCGATTTAATATCTGAATGAGTGTGAGTACATTTATGCGTGTGTATGTAAACCCCTTGCAACCATTTTTCCAAGTGAAAACATTCTGGCAATCCTGTCCATATAGCCCTACCTTGCTTAAACTTGGCCAAGTAATACAAAAGAAACCCTCCATTCCCCCTGAGTATTCACCTTTGATCTGCACAGAGAACAGTACATTTTAAACACACGACTTATTATGAACACGCATGTTAGAGAACATCATCAAAAAGAAAATTGGTGAAGAGTTGAGTGATGAAAAATTATTAAAGGTTGTAGAAGACATTGAGTTGAAAATGCTCAGTGAGATAAGTGACGAGGAGTTGTTGAAGGCTGTGAAACGTATCAAATCACCATGACAATCTTTGAATTCAAGTTCAGACCATGGGGCTGTGCAAATGTTGGAAGAAAAATGTGGTGGTGAAACAACAGTTTACAGCACGCTTGAAAGAAAAACGCCAACCTTTACCAGATGATAATGTTGGCGTTTCAGGCACTCATGCATTAGAACGTGCGGTAGCTCAGCAAATCCAAAACCAACCAGATACTCAGCCACATCACAAACTTCATTTTAACATGCAGGCCGAAGGCTACACGCACGCATTTCAATCTACTACAATTTCCGTGAAAACATTTCAACAAGGCAGTAAATGAATGCAAACGTATTTGCAAAGTTTAGCAAATAAACTTAACTCTGGAGAAAAGTTAAACACCAGCACCAATTTTGAAACCGAACTGACTTTGATCTGTACCCCACCCTCCGGTATTGGCAGAGGAAGAGAAAGATCTGTTGGAAGAAGAAATGTGAAAGCATTTTTGAAAGCTGAACATAGTGTCATAGAAATCAAGAATACAGACCAATTATGCCGCGCGCAAGCAATCGTCACAATGAGAGCACGTTTGCATTAAAGTAACAATGTGGATGGAAGACACCTGTATGAAAATTTGCGTGATGGTTATCCTGTGCAAGGTGTTCAAGCAAGAACTCCATCGTTTGGCTGGTGTTCCCGAAGGACTGTGTGGACTACAAGAATTGGAAATGTTTCAGAAAGCTTTGAGTCCCGAGTGCCAGATTGTTGTCTTAACTGTAGATAAACCACACATGAACACCAACAGAGGACAAGAAAATTCTACTCATTCAAATCGATCAGAATTATCATGGCTGTACTTCGTATGGAAGATTTTTAAACAAATCCTATTTCTGTTTTGATTATGAAAAAGGATTTGATCATAACGACTTGGCACGTCATCCCTGTCAAGGCCGAAAATGTACTGCCTGTCATCAAAAAGATTGTCCGGATTATGCATGCCACAAATCACCAGAACTCAGGTGTGATAAATGTCCTCGTGACTTCTCCAGAGCAGATTCTTATTGACAATACAAAAAGTCATCCAACAAAGACAAGAAAACCGTGTGTGACATTTTCACCAAATGTACCGAATGGCTTGAACACCCCTGAAAGAAGAAAAACAAAGGAGGAAAAAAACACAAATGCGTTGTCACTCAATGTCCCGTATGCCAAGAAGACGTAGATATTAGAACCTACAAATGTTTCATTCAACCTACCAAAGGAGAGGAATGACCTCGACACTCTAAAGAAGAACGAAATGCTCGCATCAAACGATTACAGCGTCAAGGCATCCCTATGTCAGCGATAGACCTTGATGAATTAGATTTATAATAAAGTTTGGATATAACATGCGCTGTCATTGGTTGAAAGAGCGTGTTCTATGAGAGTATGTCACGCCATCTGCCAAATTGTACTATGTTCCACCTTTTCCGGGACTTCTTTTTAGCTTTTCTCCGATAATTGAAAGTAAAATTTCGGAACAAGCAAGCCGGCAAGTAGCAACGGAAGAACCAAACAAAGGTTTTTAAACTTACCAGGTGCCGTAATTTACGTTATTGAAACGTGAGCAGATACGAAAATCCTCAAAGGAAAAACAAAATAGACATTCCGAGTTTTAAAGATTTTCATGCGTAGTTAGATTGGAAGCTTATGTACAGTAATAAAAATCAAATACAGCTAACACTCGTATAGTATATAAAGTTCAGTGTTCAAATACAAAACTGAACAAAACAGAAATGATGAAAAACATAACCAAACTGGCATAACTGTTAAAATTCATTCTAATCATCACAGTGTCTGCGCGAATATGATCATGCTGAAGTCCATTGCGGCTCGCTTATCATGGCGATCTCCGGTCATCACAGTAAAGCAAGCCTCAGAAACCACATCGGCTGCCCTTCGAGTAAAAAAAATAAGAGCTTGCTCTGATATCCTTTCCGATGCATCGAGAGGAAAGTCACATCAGTCACTGCACTTCAAGATTTTGTATTAGAGACTTAAAAACTTCAGGCGAAGGTGTTAAGTTCGACCTGCCGAACTATTTTAGTTTGTAAACTATCGCAGAATGTGAACTTTGATGGTTTGACACTTTTAACAGCTTTAGTCTTGTACAGCCAATCAGATTATTTGAACCATTCTAACAGGGATTCTCATTGGCTTATTGAAGCGTGCTTTATGAGAGTGTAGAGCTGCTGACGACACTGTTGTTCGCTTTGGGAATAAAATTTGTTTTTAAAATTGAAAGTAATGCTCAGGGAATTTAATGGATTTAATCAAGAAGGAGGAGAAACACAAGACTACGTCTCGTGTGTTCTCCCTACACTTCTCTCGTGCTCTAGCCGCTTCCTGCGTGCTTTATAACAGAACAGAGCACAGTCAAGGCTTTTCTATTTGTTAATTCAAAGATCCACCCATCTTTGTCTATGCTGATTACGAAGCGATGCAATTAGCTGATGGTGCACATTGACCTATTATGGTATGTTGCAAAACCGATCAGGAGGACCATACACATGTATTTACGGCGAACATTGTTCTCAAGACTTTCTAGCATTTCCAGATTAATTGGCTATCAATGAAGACGAATTCGAACGACCTGCCATTGTCATGTTTCACAACCTGTAAGGTTATGACAGTATGTTTATTCAAAAAGAACTGTACAATCAACATCATCTGGTGGAAAATCAAGTCTGTGTCGGCATCAAAGTCCATCACGACTGGCCCTATCACCTTCAAGGACTCTTTTTGTTTTCTACCTTTTTCATTAGCTTCATTTCCTAGAGCTTTGAATTGGTAGACCTCAAAAAAGGATTTTTTCCACATCTGTTCAACACACCCGAGAACCAATCTTATGTCGGACCGATCCCACCCAGCAACACTTACGATCCTGACGGTATGAATCATGACAAACGTCAAAAATTTCTAAGTTGGTATCAAGACCAGGTGCGACGAAGAGTACTACATTTCTAATGTCAAATTATTAAAAGCGGGTTGCAAAAAATTTCGAGAAGAATTTTCTCAAGTGGCGCAATTTGATCTTATGGAGCAGTGTATCATGATTGCAAGAGCTTGTAAATTGTATTGGCAAAGACCTCATCTGAGTGCTGATTGTATTGCTGTGGAATCAGCAGGTGGATGGCGTGGTGTTCGTAATAATTAATTGTCGAAAGCTCTCAAAATGGTTGAAATGGATGGAACATACACTTCAAGAAGAAGAATGCGACAGTGGTTTACCCACCAGAAGGGAAGATTGCGTGACACCATGCAGGGAATCACGGGGAACACACGATCGTGACACCCACACGTGTGTGTTACCCGGATGGTTTTGACCCTGTGACCCAGACTGTGTACGGATATCTTGGCTGTGTATGGCATGGTTGTCCTTACTGCCATCTAAACCGCAGATTAGTTCCCTAAAGTGCAGCTAGACTATTCCATGGGAGAAGTGTATGACGTGACCTGTGCCAAAACCACTTTGTTACACTCGATGGGTTTCACCAAGGTGAAAATGTGGGAATGTATTTGGAATGACCTCTCCAACCAAGACCCACGATTGATACAGTTTCTTCACACCTTGGAAATTGAACCCCTAGATCTGCGTCATGCATTTTACGGTGGAAGTACCACAAGACCAATGAAGCCCAAGGAGAAAAAGTACATTACATCGATGTCACTTCTGAATATCCGTGGGTGAAAAAATACAGAACTTATCTCCTGGGACATCCACAGATTTTAACAAGTCCTTAGACCACTGATCTATCAGATTATTATGGCATCGCCAAAGTGGATATTGTACCACCAGAAGAATTCTTCAATGTTGTCTTATCCTCTCAAAGTGGAGGAAAATTGACTTTTCCGTTTTGCTGTACCTGTGTGGAACAACAACAAGCAGAACTGATGCTCGATCGCCGATGGACCTGTACTCACACCCATCAAGAACGCCTCATCTGCAGTACGTGGTGTACACTTGAAATCAGTAGAGCCGTGTAAAAAGGGTACCGAATTGTGAAAATTCATGAAATCTGGCATTTTCCCAAAGACCAGCGTGTCGAAGGATTGTTTACTGGGTATGTGGATACATGGCTGAAAACGAAACAAAAATCAAGCAGGCGGCCATCCCATGTACGCACCCTGGAAGAATTGCAGAGTTAAATTAACCACTATGAAGTGCATGAAGGTATCCAAATGGAACCAGGAAAAATTGTGAAGAATGCAGCCAAACGTTCATTAGCCAAACCCATGTTGAACTCATTCTGGGGTTAATTTGGAGAATGTCTCAATGAACATGTGGTGGAATCAGTCACAGCGCCTTACGAATTGTTTGAATATTTAAATAATTCATTGGTGGTCATTCATGTGATTCGCATCTTTTCAGAAGATGTCGTAGAAGTGGTGTTTAGCTACGTAGACGAAGACGCTTCGAAAGGTAAGTAAACAAATACTTTCATCGCCGCCTTTATGACCACTCAAGCCCGCTTGAAATTATACCGTTATCTAGATCCCTTCTGTCATCTTCTCATGTAAACCCGGCCAAACAACAACCACATTTGGCGATTATCTTGGCGATATGACCAGTAAATTGAACGAGGATGATTGCATAACTGAGTTTGTATTGGGCAGTGCCAAAAATTACGGATATCTCACCAAACAAGGCAAGTCTTGCTGTAAAGTACGTCGATTTACTCTGAATTATCGTGGAAGTTGGTACTTGAACTACGAAGTTATGAAACAAAACGTCCTGGAGGAAATCACAGATCCTTTGGATAAAGAGTGAAGAACCATGCCCGTGACCAACCCTTATTTCTTTGCTCGTTTCTTCATGCACGCTGGTATTTTAGGGGTTCCAGGTGTGGGAATTTCCTCTTCGGTGTCTTGAGGGGCGCAATCTAATCTTGCAGTTTCTTCTTCTGTTTCTTTGCCGCGCGTTTGAGTAAATTTTTTCACAATTTCTTCTGTCATGGCACTTTCTTCAGACTCTGCATCTGCCAAACTGGCCGTGGGTACACTTGGAATATCTCTTGATCGTTTCCTCAATTATCTACGTTCTTGTAACAATTCCTTAGTCTGTTGATTCGCTATAGCATCCGGCACCTTTGGATTGTTTACAATAATATGCTCTTTGGGAGCAACACGACCCGCTTTGTTTAGTAAGGCACTGTCCGTAATTTGTCCTTTGTAATATTTAACAAGTTGTTGAAATTCTTCGGGCTTCACCATGAGGTATTATTCAACCATCTATGACGTCGCATGGTTCTTGGTAATATTTTTCCAATGGTGGTTCGTACGCCTTTCTTCAGTACTCGATTTTGTGTTTACTCTCACACAGTTGGCTTTTGCAAATAATAAATTCTATTTAAGTTTAATACATATGTGGACGACACAATATACTGGTGTATAATGATTTTGTTGTATAAGGATTATATACGTTTCAGCATATCTCTCCTTCTTATCCAAGTGTGTACTGGAAATTATACTTTCGTAACACAAAATGTAAGGTTAATTGTACAAGTAATTTAACACACCTAGAAAGAAGCTCTGAACTGGACATATTTGGTATGATATAATCTTTATACCCAAAGAAGTTACTTATGACAATGTATTTGGCAAATTGCATTGTATGACATGTCGAATATAAGGTGGTATAATGAGGCAGTACACACTAAGTATATGGAACGATATACTGATATATAACGCTTTAGATGGTTAAGGATATACTTGACATACTTGTCCTTATCCTTGCGTGTAATTAAAATTATACTTGACCATACACAACGTGAAAGGTTTGTTGTACAGGTAATTTCACAAATTTAGAAAGAAGCTCTCAACAGGATCCATTTGGTATGACATAAGATCTTAAAACCCATAGACATTACTTTGGGCAGTATATATTTCAAACTGGCCATAATCTCTACCATTGACTGTTTTTTCTTCTGTGTATGTGTTGGTTACACATTCCGGTAATTCATGAAAATTATGGCTGTTTGGTCACTTGGTTCAAATGGTAACAGTGTGCTGAAAGAAATACTGTATGATTCATGTGTATAAAGAAGGAAACATTTTATTCTGCATTCTAAATAAGATTGTTCTTACTCGTTACACTCCAAAAAAAAGTTCATAGAAGATGATTACTTAAAGCCCTCACCACCATTACTTGGCTCTGCATTTTTGCATCCTATCATGTCATTTTTTTCCAGCTATGCAACTTTCAATTGCCTTCATCATATATCAACAAAAAGCTAATATATAGACTGAATCCCAATAAGGCAGAACCCAGAAGCCTTTGCAGACTTTTCCCGCGCCATTTCGAAAAAAACTACCCACTCTTATAATGCAACACAGAAGGGGTGGTCTGGCTCCAAAGTGTTGATAAGATGCGAATTGGTATTTTGCAACTGGGCAACAAGTAATGGTCAGCAAACGGAGGTACTATGCTCAGCAAAACAGGCTTTGCTTTGCATTTGCTTTGGTAAAATAAGACTTTTCTATTTCTGCTTTTGTGGGCGCTGGCACTTCTGGTTTTGTGGTGGGACTTTCAGTAAAGACTTTCAAGTAGTTCTCTGGAACCTTAAAACCCTCATTAGGATTCTCTATCATTTCACCAAGGTCAGTTTTTTCACTTAGTTATTTCAATTTATTAACTTTTATACGTAGCAGCCTAAATTGCGTATGAAGCAAATTTTTGTTTTCTTTTTCTGACTGGTAGTTGAATTTAAGGTTTGAAATTGTTGGTCTCAGTTCCTGGTGACTCAGTTACCATTTTTTTAAATTCATGATGTGTAATACTTTATGCATTGTCATACATTACAAATTGAAAATAATAAATTACTTAGAACACTGAGAAATAGTACAAATGAAGAGCCAGGAGGCTAATTAGCTGCTAAATTTTCAAGTCAGCTTCCAGTTCACTCAAGTAGCTTAAATTAAACAAATAAGGCAGAAAAGAACTTTACTTAATGAAAATAGTAATCATGATAATGATAATGATGATAATAATAAGGTACATATTAAGGCAAATGTTCAGAGTATTGCCTAGAGAAATTGAAGCTTTTAAGCTATAATGAGTTTGGAAGGATTGTGTCATAGAGATTAGTTCCTAAATAGACAACTGGTTCTTTTCCAGAGTTATGGCACACTTAAAGTTTTCATAAATTTTGTCGGAAAGCAAATCTGGTGTTGTATCCATGAAAACTACCTGCATATTGAATATAGTTTTTGAAGGGATCCACTCAGGCAGGCCTTTGTGTCATGGATGCAAAAGCTTTTCATCAAATTTGTTTATCAATAGTACAACTATATCCATCTCTTAAATCTGCAAAGGGCACAAACATGATTGACAATGTATGGTACACAGCATCTGGTTCTCTTTGTTCACTTTTACAAAGTTTTTTTCACTTAGTTATTTTAACTTACTAAATTTTATAGATGGCGGGATAAATTGCATATGTAACAAATTTTTGTTTCCTTTTTCTGACTGGTAGTTGTATTCAAGGTTTGAAATTGTTGGTCTCAGTTCCTAGTAACTCAGTGACCATTTTTTTTAATTCATGATGTGTAATACTTTATGCATTGTCATACATTGCAAATTTAAAATACTAAAGTACTTAGAACACTGAGAAACAGTACAAATAAGAAGAGCCAGCAGGCTATTTAGCTGCTAAGTTTTCAAGTCAGCTTCCATTTCACCTAAGTTGCGTAAATTTATCAAATGAGGGAGAAAAGAACTATACTTAAAGAAAATAGAAAACATGATAATGATAATGATGAGGTGGATATTAAGGCAAATGTTCAGAGTGTTGCTCAGAGAAATTGAAGATTTTAAGTTATAATGAGTTTAGAAGGATTTTGTCATAAAGATGTAGTTCCTATATAGACATCTGCTTGTTTTCCAGAGTTACTGCACACTTAAGGTTCACTTAAATTTTTCTGGGAAGCATATCTGTTATATCCGTGAATACTACTTGCATATTGAAAATGGTTTCGGAACGGAACCACTTAGGTAAGCCTTTGTGTCATGGATGCAAAAACGTTTCATCAAATTTGTTTGTCAATAGTACAACTATATTGATCTCTTAAATCTGCAAAGGGCCTATACATGACTGACAGTGTATGGCACACAGCATCTACTTCTCTTTGTTCACTTTTACAAAGTTATTTTTCACTTAATTATTTCATTTTTTTAAAATTTTTTAATTAACTAACTTTTGTAGATAGCCGCTAAATTACGTATCAAGAAAATTTCCGTTTCCTTTTTCTAACTGGTAGTTGTATTTAAGGTTTGAAATTGTTGGTCTCAGTTCCTAGTGGCTCAGTGACCATCTTTTTATTCATGATGTGTAATACTAAATACACTGTCATACATTACAAATTTAAAATACAAATTGGTTAGAATACTGAGAAATAGTACATATGAAGAGCCAAGAGTTGCTTGAACTAAACGAACGAGAGAGAAAAGAATTATACTAAAAGAAAATAGTAATCATGATAATGATAATGATGATAAGGCAGATACTATGAAGCAAATGTTCAGAGTGTTTCTCAGAGAAATTGTTAAATAGAAAAAGTTATAATAAGTCTAGAGGGATTTAGTCATAAAGATTAGTTCCTGAATAGACAACTGTTTGTTTTCCAGAGTTATTGCACGCTTAAGGTTTACACAAATTTTGTTCGGAAGCATATCTGGTGTTGCATTCAAGGGAAGGAATCCACTTGTGCTGTAGATGGATCCACTCCACCACTGCACTAATAGTATCTAATAAAACTCTGTTTTGTTTCAAAACTTTTATAGCTAACTTCTAAATGAGTTTGATTTTCTATTGTCGAATAAACAATGTTATAATGTGAATAAAATATTTGGGTTGTTGCCAGACTTGAAATTTGTGAGTGTGTTTTGAAAGACCTTCAAATTATTGACAGATGCTTCCATAACATGATAATGAACCATAGTCTGTTGAAGCATTTTTGGTTTTCAGATGAATTTTCATCTTTGTCGTGGCTAATTCCTATAACTTGACATGCTCTGCATACAATCAAATCATCATGAGTGATTTGAAATGAAACTGTTTACACTCGGATAGATAAGCACTGATCAGAGCTCTGCATCAGAGGTTAACTTGAATGTTTCCTACTTTAAAAAGCTCAAACCGCTTGAAATTGGTAACCTCAATTCTCAAGTAGTTTTTTTAATACTCTTGTAATGTAGTAGTTACTGATACCTTTTCTTTTATTCTTATTCTTACTTTATTATATCTTTATAATAACTTTTTCCCTAACTGATTTATTTTTTAACACAATCTAAAATGATTTGGTGATCGATAAAGAATATCCTTTTTATCAAACGCAACCTTATTTCACTTTTATAATTAACCTTTGTTTTGTCAGTGCTACACAACAAGTATAGAGTCCACAGATCTCCCAAGGTGAAACACTTGTGCAAACTGAAGAAGCAAAAGCAAAGATAAAACTTTTAAGTTTCTCAGTATGTTAATGAACTTTGGGGAAAGCAGAAAATATTTTTCCATGCACTCACAGACACTTGAGAAATTGTTTGTTGGTTATCGTGCAAATATCATAGTATACTAACAACAGTCTGATCACACAAGCATTGTGATGCCCTGTATATTTTATTACTTAAATCAAGATTCTCCTGTCAATTACAAAGCCAAGAGCAAACTTAAGTAAAGTCCAATTTTGGAAAACAGTCCGAACAAACTGTCCACAATCGAACAAAAACTGGATAGTGGCATAAAACAAAAGTACATTATTCTATGATGATGTACTACCGCACATTTCAAATACCCCCTCATAGTTGAAAATACTTCACTTGATTGGCAAGCATTATATCAGCTTTGAATAGTGATGAGGATCTTCACAATTTTACGAGGGTGACTCAATTAATATACTAATACAATCATGCATAGTCATGGTCTCATAATCAAAAAATGGGCAAGGAAGAGATATCTTCAAAATCACAATGTAGGGAAAATTTAGCAAAAGAATTGTCATCTAGTGTTATGGTCCAAACTTAGAGAAGATTAATGAATGAACAAAGCCATTTTTATTATCGTTTTTACATTTGTAACTGTTTATAAAACATTGGACCCCAACTTGAAAGCATTTTGTGCGAGCAATGGTGTACTTCTTTGACAGCTTCTATTGGAAAAACTTCAAATTTCAATTATGGCTTTTGGTCCAAAGTTTAATAAATCTACATGTGCCAAAGGATGCTTCTTATGCACTGAATATACCCCTCATGGGAGGTGGCAATTTTTCCAGCAGTTAGGCGGTCATGATGCATAGAAACATGGCTTCAATGACCTCAAATCATCTGAAATCAAATTTTCCAAGCTTCTTTTAGGGGAGATTTAATTGAAGGTTCATAAGAATGCTACTGATGTAAAGCAATGTGGTAAGTCACGGATTCAGCTTCCTCACAAATTCAGTCAACCCAACCAAAAGACCACATCCATCAGAATACTTTATTTCAATTACTATTCACTTATAAAAGACCTTTATAGGTAGTTCTGTTAGTTTTTGAGAGAAACCTTTCAGGATTTGCAAATTGCCTTCTTCCTTTCATTACTGTCTTCCCACTTAACGTAATCCTCTATCAACTCAGTTACTCGCCAGGTAATTAGTGGTTCACAATACAACAAAAGAAAGACGATATTTTACACGACTTGTTCAAACGCTGGAGATGCAAGAGTTGTGCCAACTCACTTACCATTTTCTTCAAGAGAATAGTTGTGATTAATCAGGGAACACTCTGTCAATCTCAATCCCAAGTGACAGCCACACTGCCAACTAAACACTGGTTGACAAAGAAGAGCAGAAGATGCATTTTAAATGTGCACCTTCTTGGCAATTATTGATTGATCACTTTAGAACAAACATAACGAAGTTTTGCCATACTGTTATTGGTACATTGCATAACCAAACAGATAGCACCCTCCATCTACTCAACATTCTAGAAATTCTAACTGTAAATAAATTGTATCAACACAATGCTTTAAAGTTTTTTGCATCTATGGCAGAAAGGCCTGCTTAAGTGGATCTACTCCAAAATTATTTTCAACATGCAAGCAGTATTCATGGCTATAACACCAGATATGCTCCCAAAAAATTTATGTAAACCTTGAGTGTGCGATAACTCTGGAGAACAAACAATTGCAAAGAAAATAAAAACTGACCTTGACAAAACAATAGAGAATCTCGATAAGGGAACATCGAAGTCATCACTGAAAGTCCCACTCTGAAACCAGAAGTGCCAGCGCCCACCCAAGCAGAAATGGAAAAGTTTTAATCAAAAAGAAAGCCTGCTTTTCTGAGCATTTTACCCCGTATGCTGACCAATAAATATTGCCCAGTCACAAAATCCCAATCCAAACTTAGCGGCTATTTAGCCTCCTGGCTCTTCATTTGAACTATTCCTCAGTGTTCTAATTATTTTGCATTTTAAATTTGTAATGTACAACAGTGTATAAAGTAATACATTTTATGCGTAAAAAATGGTCACTGAGTCACCAGGAACTGAGATCCATAATTTCAAACCTTAAATACAACTATCAGCCAGAGATAGGAAAAAAAATTGGCTTCATATGCAATTTAAACACCAATCTATGAAGGTCAGTAAATCAAAGTAAACAAGTGAAAAACACTTTGTAAAAGTGAGCAAAGAGAACTAGATGCTATGCGCCATACATTGTCAGTAATGCGTATGCCCCTTAAAGATCTAATAGAATGACACAGTTTTAGTAATGATAAACAAATTTAAGGAAAATTAGACACCTATGCCTAGAGAAAAACACTGTCAGGGCTATGTAAATAGATTTTAAATCGATACTTTGGACTATTTTTATTCGACCCTAGAATTCTTGTTACTGGTCTTGATATCTTGATATTTACATGTTTGCAATGAAGATAAAGTCATACCAAGGGGTTAGACTTGTCTTTGTATAGATATTCCGGACTGTATTTTGATTTTCTTCTACCGTAATTTTAGCTTTTATCAATTTTTTTACTTTCTTATTTGTAATGGGTAATGATGTAATTGTACACGGATGACATACATGAGTAGCACCATGCATAAAAGTTTGCCACTCTCATGCTGACAAACACTAAGAAGTTCAACAGATCTCCCCAGCCCTGCAGGGACAAGGTTTCTACTATTTTAGGAAACAGCTGCTAGTATGCAATGCCACACAGTTGCATAATGCTATGAACAGCCTTGAGCCCTGATATAATAAGCATTTTGCTTACAAATTCAAACATTTTCTTTAAGGAGGCATATTTTGCCTTAACTTTTTAGGTCACCTCTAAAATGTGTTGTGAAGCCCAGACGTAAATGTATAATCTCCTTTTTTTGCCATCTTTTCATCTCCTGAATTTCTGTTATTCCCATATATGCCAAAGTAAACCACAAGGAATATATATATAATATGCATATCCACGCCTATTATTCAAATCTCCCAATAGGCGTCATGGTAAATTTCAATTCTCTGTTCAATTGTTACACAGTGGACAACTTCATTACGTTTCTTGAGTGATGATAATTAAGGTTGGTGGAAGATAAGTAATATTTCTTTGAAGCAGAGGTTGCGTCTTTTGGTTGCGCTGTTGCAGGGTGATCTTCATGAAAGGATGCGCCATGAAATAAAGTGGTCAATGTTATTTTCTTGAAGGGTCCAGATATGTTTGCTGAGTTTGGTAGAGTTTCTGTGTTTTGTGTGTCAGAACGATGCGGTGTGGTTTCTGTATCTAGTCTTGAAGTCGTCTCTGTAAGTCTGATGTATGTCTCAGTGGTGGTGTTGTCCTCACGTGCGACAGTGGCTTGGTAGATTGGTGATGACTGGAGGCAGTTTCCGTTAAGTGGACATGTGATCTTCTGTCGGCAGCTGCAAGTCTTGCTGTCTTTTGTGGTTGTGTTATCTATGGTGTCATTGATGTGTTTGGATGAATTTACAATGCATTTGTTGTGGTTGTCGATGATCTGTTAAGTGTTGTTCATGCAGCTGTAACTGATTTTGATTGTGTTACGATTAAAGATTCTTCTGAGTTTGTGGTCTTTCGGGAAATGCTTGTCTACTAGGGCAAAGAATTGGTGTCCAATATTGGTGCTGACAATTTTGCCGAATGGGGGGTTGTACCAGAGTATGTTGTTCCGTTGTCTGCTTTTTGGTTGTTAGTTGTGGGTGGCTCGTAGTGTAGAGTGTACCAGTATCTGCATTCTTCGAGTGCTTATTGATATGGAGCCGCCCCTCCATATCAAAAAGCATTCATCAAGTGCTTTTTGATACGGAGGAGCGGCTCCATATCAAAAAGCACTCGACAAATGCGGATACCAGTCCACTCTACACTATGAACCACCCATAACTAACAAACGAAAAGACAGTCAACGGAACAACATACTCTGGTACAACCCCCAATTCAGCAAAAATGTCAGCACCACTATCAGACACAGATTCCTTATCAAAGAAGACAAGCACTTCCTGAAAGACCACAAACTTAAAAGAATCTTTTATCGTAACACAATCAAAACCTGTTACAGCTGCATGAATAACACTAAGCAGACCATCGACAACCACAACAAACGCATTTTAAATTCATCCAAACCCTTCAATGACACCGCAAATAACACAAACATAAAAGACAGCAAAACTTGCAGCTGCCAACAGAAGAACACATGCCCACTTAACGGAAACTGCCTCCAGTCATCACTAATCTACCGAGCCACCGTCACACGTAATGACAACAGCACCACTGAAACGTACATCGGACTTACAGAAAACGACTTCAAGACTATATACAGACACCACACCGCATCATTCCAACACACAAAACACAGAAACTCTACCGAACTCAGCAAACATATCTGAACCCTTAAAGAAAGTAGCATTGACCACTTTATTCTATGGCACATCCTTTCATCAAGATCACCCTACAACAACGCAAGCAAAAGATGCAACCTCTGCCTCAAAGAAAAATGACTTATCACCCACCAACCTGAATTATCATCACTCAATAAACGTAATGAACACGTGTCCTCATGCCACCACAGAAACAAACAATTACTATGTAACAATTGAACAAAGCATTGAAATATCCCGCCATGCCTTTATGCAAGTTTGTAAATTATGTAAATGATGGTTATGAACATTCTTCACGATAAAATCCCCTGATGAGTGAGTTATCACGAAACAGGCTTGTAGGGATGAAAGTATAGTCTCTGTTTTTTCCCCTATCTCATACATATTGCGCTCTACTTCTACGTATCAAGCACTGTACAACAGAGAAATCAGATCACAGACCTCCTATATGTATATTTATGTCTAGTTTTACGTAAAGCACATGTCTTGAAAGGGAGCTCATGAGATAGCTTTCTAGCAAGCTACAATCAGCCTAACAACTATCTGGCCGAGGCTTTTCTCTTGAGGTAGTGATTGTCCTCTGAGATGACCAGTAAAAAGTCCTAAACCATTAGGGAAAGAAAAGAAAGGCAAACTAGAGAAACACCCTCTGTGAATAAAGTTGTTGATGCAGACTCCTTAATTAATAATATCCCTTGGACACTCCACTCCACCCTACCAACAAGGAGTTGTTAGGTCTCTGAAGATAATCTTGACTCCTCTGAAAATTGCACTTTATCAGTCATTGCTCCCTCACTATGGAGCAATTTACCAGACCAAATAAGAACTTTAGCATGCTTAAGTTTCCTTAAGAGTAAAGTTAAGACATTTTCATTTAGTCATTCCTTTTAGATTTCGAACACCTCAGATTTGTTCCTAAATTAACAAATATTAAACTGATAATGTAATTTACATATGCATTAGCAATTTTGATAGGTGCTTTTGGTCAATTAGTACAGATAACAATTATCATTACTATTATTATCATTATTACTATGATTATACGACACCTGATACATCAATAAGGTCATCTTTCTTTGAATCTGACATTGATCGACCAATCGGTGAGTCTAGATTCAACCTGGCTTAACAGACTATTCATCATAAAGCTCAGATGAAGATAGGAATTTTAAAGGAAAAGGATATAAGCCAGTATATCTAAGCCCGTTTTCCTCAACTATCTCAATTATTTAACATATGGTCAACTTTAATTGTTCTGAGCAGTTCTCTGAAAAATGTTTCAATTTTGTTGTACAGTTTCTGTTTGACTATGTGTATAAGACAGTAGGTACATAGTTGTTGATTTATTGTTTGGCAATGTTTGCTCTACTATAAGTTACTTTAGTAATTCAATCAATAATTTTTTGCTTTCTGCTTGTTCTGTATAGAGGCAAGTGTTTTTCCTATGAAAAAGCCAGTTGGAGGACGTGGCCACCTCAGACAAACAAGTAAAGAAGATTCAGAGATACCATGGTCTAACAATTACACATAACGTTCTGTCAACCTCAAACCCATCCGATAGTGAGATAAATGTAGCTGTTTACACCATGAAAAAGAACTTGATCGCCATCTTACACCACTCTATCCAAACTGGATATTCAGCAAAGAAACACAGAGAAGAACTCCTGGTTTGACTGGCAACAAGGACGTTGACCAATAAAGGGATAACTGCTTGCCCCAGGTTTTTGTAGAATTGTTGCACCCCACCCTCGTAATGTTAAGTTACACAGAACTGAAATGAATGCATCAATTCTCTGGTTTGGGTTCAGTGCCCAAAGCATAAATGTCCTGATGTGAAAGTGATTCCCTGTGCTATGGTTTCTACAGTGTTACAATTTTATCATGGAACTGTTAGCTGCCAAAGATAGCATCAAAGACCACCATATTTTCACTCAAACATTTCAATTTTCATTAGTTTGTACACTTGTAGATTTTAAAGCATGTTGTAATTCTAAATAATTTTATTCATAATTTAGTCTGTACTTTCCTAATAACCATTATAATTAGTTTTTATAATCATTAATTGCAAGTTTATTCAGAATAGACTTCTAGGAGAGGAAATAAACTACTGTATGGTTACTCTGTGAGAATGGAAAGACACAAAGGCAAAGAAGGTTCAAGCAAAGCAATTCTAATTCAGGCCAAAGATGCAGATGAGAAATTAATGCACCCACCCAATCTCCCTACTTAGAGACTTGAGGCTATTAAGGAGCAAATGGTAGATCATGTAGACATTTAGTTAATACCATAAACTCATCTGAAAGTGGCAATCCCTTCTGCCAACTGACAAGTTCATACATATCTTTGCCTAGTGATCCTTTTTATTCTTTACATTCCCCTTTGGGAAAGCCTTCATGTGTCTGCTTTAAATGCCAAGGTTAAAGCTACCACTCAAGCCCCAACCAAAGTATAGAACATGGAAAACTCAAGCCTTCCAAACACTGCTCACAAGAATTGACAGATACAAAATTAACGTTCTTTTATACCATCTGTGTATGGAAAACACAATTCCTAGTTTTAAATAGTCATAAACGATTTTCAATGAGTAAATATAAGTTTTACATAAACTAAGTCTTAATTAGTAAATTTGATACCAATAAACATAGATTTTATAATGCAAATTTACCATGTATTGTAGTTTTTAAGGACCATGCATAATGTTAATTTTTTTTCCAAAATTAATTTAAATTTTCTGCAATTCAGCTTACTAGCTGCAATTTGATATTGTGTGCATATTTCGTGCCCGACAAATCCACTAAATTTATCAAAAATTTATCCAGCTAAGAACTCTGCCAAAGTTAATCCAACAACAAAGATAACTCCACACTTTTGCCCCCCTCAGACCGGAAGTAGCTTTATACCTTAACCGATCACAGAGACGCCATCAGCGACACACATGCCTCAGCCTTGACATCAATAATTGAATAATTCCACCGGAATTTTCAAGATCAAAGTGCCAAATTCAAGGTGGTATTAAGTAGCTGTGGTTCTGGCCACAACAGAAAATGCTGAAAGGCTGGGCAAAAAAGCTTCTTTAAGTCTTCCAAAAGGGCGAAGAAAGAGAGGGAAAATGCCATAAATTTATCTTGAAGATAAGAATTCCAGACATGGATTCAAGTAAAAATTTGAGGTACGCTATCAAGGGATACTATGACTCTATGTTCGCAGAGCATTTTTTGTCTTTGAAATATTTCATGATGTGACCTTGAAAGATCATTCACTAAAAAGTTTGTCTTTCCAGCTTGAGGTGTTTGTAATCTTAATTACAAACTATATTTCCTTTGTTGCCGATTTCTTATACCACAGTCTTTAAAGCGCTGATTTACCTTTGACAATGAAAGTTTCAGCAGTAGAAGAGGCAGTTTCATCTATAAAATGTCATCTGAAGCACATACTTGAGCAGTCATTTTTGATTCTTGTTTACCCATTTCAAACCATGTGACCACATGGCTAAAAAGGTTTAATTACTTAGAAAACTCAGAACGCAATGTCTAATTGTTAAACAGGCTATCAAACAACTTCTTTAAAAACCAGTCAACTTTAGCACGCTGATGCAACCATCGACATCCATTCAGCATACCTTCAAAGCAGACCTATGGCGTAGAATAACTGTAACCATGCAGTTTCATCTTGTCACAATTTCATCTAATTTGCCAAATTAGGAAATTCCTCAGTCTCGAGTCCACGAAGACTATTATTCATGCATTTGTGACTTCACATTTGGACTACTGTAACTCTCTTCTCTTTGGCATCCCACGTACCAGACAGATTGTATCCAGAAGGTGGTTAACGATGCTGCTCAATTAATATTTAGGATTCCAAAGTTTGATCACATTTCGTCCGCCTTATCGCATCTTCATTGAGAAGAATATCTGCAGCCACACTCCATTTCTGGTCATCACCTACGTTCCTGGCCTTTTTAAGATCCCAGAACTAATTTCAAGACCTTTGGTGATCGCACCTTTGCCTGTTCCAGGCCACTTCTGTGGAACAAACGGCAGCTTGAAATTCAAAACAGTCAGTGTAGCCATTTTTAAGTTGTTTTAAAATTTTCAGTAGTTTCAACATTTTAATATCTTTCATATTTTTCATATTTTATCGCTTAATTCTTTTAATATTTTTATAGAATATTTTGTATGGTGCTTTAGAATATTTTTATAATTTTGGTGCTCTAGAAATGTCAATTATCATTATTATTAATATTATTATTATTATTATTGTCCAAGACACACGAAAGGAGTGTGGACCTATTAGTTTTGTAGAAGGCAAGATCAGGGAACATGAGTTTCTACTCATTAAGAAGCAATTGATCTGACTATTTTAAAAAACTATAAAACTTGTTTAATTGGTGACGAAAAAAGAAGGAACAGTGTATGGCCTTACATCAAAATGGTCACCTCTCATATGAATGCAGATGACTCTCATACAGAGTGCATCACTGCAGTGTGAGAGCAAATCTACTTGTAGTAACACTATTAAATGTCGTCTTTAAACTTCTGTAGAGCCAGTGATAACTATTAAGATCATAGCAACATGTTCCTTGACCATCTTAAGAATGTTTTATTCTTTCACAAGAGCGAACTCCATACCTTTCAACTCCTTGGCCTTAAAAATAAGACACTTGTATTCCCTATAGAAACACTTGACACCTCCGCTTTAAATTAACCACTCTTGGCACGGACGACAGTCAAATGCACATGAGTCTTACCAGGCAGGAGGGGGGCAGGTTGAAACAACGCATAAGCTCCTGTGCTTTATCATAAGAATTAGAATGTTTGTTCGAATAAATTCAAGATCTATCAAATATTATATGACTCGCCTCGTTTGGCTCACCAAGTGTTCGTATGTTCTCCAGACTTCGCCTTCGGCCACAAACACTGTAAACTGGAGGGAACCCACTCAATATTCTTTTTTCTTCGAGGTCTTCATCCTCGTGAGACCGTCCCCGCCTCATTACGACCCTTCCCATCACCAGCTAAAACCCTAACGGCATGAAATCTCTACTTGGAAATGCTTCCCAAGTCAAGAGTCAACCGGCGCAGTACAAGATTTCCATAGGCTGATTTTTCCACCGAAAATAGCCTATTCTCCGAGTTAAGAGCTTCAACTTTTCTTTAGTAAAAAAACCAAGACACTTAACAAAAAGATTCTGCCTACATTACGATTGCTACGATGCTAGCCTCATTACCACAAAACAGCTGTTCAACCCGACACTTTAATGTAAATTTCGATCAAGAGGCCAAGCCAGTATGTAAAATTAGTTCTCAGACCTCTCGCATCATTGAAACCTTGTAATTCCAAGGATTTTGGGCTTCACTGGGACTCGAAAGGCTAAGCGTAACTCTGTTTCGTTGGAGATTTATATGCCCCCACTCTTAACTGGCTATAAGGTATAGAAAATAACTGTATTTAAAATTAGAAATTATCCGCCTTAGTGCCTAGCGAGCTTTCCTGAATAGACCATTTTTTGTGCATTATTTTATGTTATTTTATTTTTCTGAGCAATAGAAATGGTCCTCGCAAGAGGTTCATATGTTTTTAATAGTGCTTCATGAGATATTCTTAAATCATGTATTCACATATTTGTTCATCATATTTTCTATTTCTTTACTTATTGTAAAGCGCCATTGGGCTAGATGGAAATGGCGCTACATAAATTTTGTAATTATTATTATTATTTCAGTTATAAATAATGCTGGTTAGAGGGCCTGTTCCCACACGTTCTACTTCCTATGTAGAATAAAGACGTTTAGTCGTAGGCGCTGCGTGGTAGTAGGCAATATATTAGGATGGGTCAACTAGTTCACAATTTTTGAGGAGTATTTAACTGAAATATAACTTTTCAATATTTTTGTGATTAGAAATTAGCTTTTTAGCGATTACTAGGATAAATGAAATAAATTTCTATTTTTGTTTTAAACACTGTGTCGTAATTTGCTGGGTACGAATCGACCAGAGAATTGAGCACGAACTAATCGAAAGTACGTACGAAACGTGTAAGCCTGGGTATGAATCATCTGGGTACGAAAGATCCATGGGTACGAAACGACTGGATACCATGTATTTACATATTTGTTCATCATATGCAGGTTAGATTTACTTTTCTATTTCTTTTTTGATTGTAAAGCGCCATTGGACTACATGGAAATGACGCTAAATAAATTTTGTTGTTGCTATTAATATTATTATTATTATTATTATTATTATAATGAATTCATTTGTAAACAATGCTGATTAGAGGGCCTGTTCCCACACCGTACACGATTGTTCAACATTCCTTTCGGCTGACATTTCGTAAGCGAAGAATGGTGAGCTCCTTATTGTTGTTTATTTCACGCGCTTGAGATGTACTCATACTCCTTGTCTTTCCACATGACTACATTTGCACTTTTCTTATCACAGGAAAATCCTATCAATTGTAGTTCCATCGTATTTTGATAATAGAAATATAGCATTTGTAGTAAAGTTCAAGCCCTTTCCTGCGCTGAACGACAATAATATCCAACAGTTCCAAGTCTCCAAACCTTACAAAAATCCTTATGAGCAAGTGCCATTTAGTACAGCAACAACCATTGCTAAGAGAAATCCTCAAAAAACCGATAATATCGTACAGAAACAAATAATCACTCAGACATACTCGTGAGAGAAAATTGCGAGGGAATATACCATGGTGTTTCGTGTAAACATTTGTTGCTAATACACAGAAAACTGGACGTACGTTTGAATCATTTAGGCATGTCAACTTCAATTTACACGGGAGCATTAATTAACCCCGTTTCTAAGGCAAAGAAATACTTTTTATGAGCTCGCCTATACCTCTCCCAACCCCTATCCCGCATTTGGATCGGAGTATTTCCCGGTCTCGCCTTCAAAGTATCTCCTATTCCACATCCCGCTTCGATTTTAAGCCTCATCCTGCATCCTGCCAAACCTACGTTGGACCCCCTCTACCACTTGCATTCAATATACAGGATTCACTGTTGATACACTGAGTTAATACACTGAGCACACAGGAAATCTGCGGAGAGCGCGTTAAAGTTTTAAAAAATGTTTTGATTACCTTTATAACTACGATGCAGTCCTCCCTTGATTAGGCCATTCTCTGTGATCTTTAGATGCTTGATAAGTTTCCATCCATTCTGACGGCAGTAGCTCTTTAGATCTTTATTCGTATCTTTCACTGCTCTATTGAATTCATCCCTTGTGGAAGTAAGCCTCGATATAGCGGAGGTAGCGTCGGATGAATTTTCGATTTGTCTATGATCGATTCAGCATCTTGCAACACCTTTTATATTTAAGGTTATTGGAGCCGACTTAGAGAACGACTTGGTCCGGCGAATGCTTTAGGCTAGCTTTGAGATTGGTCTTCATAGCTTTTGAGGTGGCCCTATAGAATAACTTGACCAATTCTCGATGGCCAACGGCTTTTTCTAGCTTTTTACAACACACATTCGTCTTCGTTAAGGTAGCTCCAATTGATAGGGTTGTACATCAGTGTTGTAGCCACAAATGCTCGTTACATGTCCAACTTCACTTCCAAAATGGCTAAACGAAACGAAGTTCGGTAATAAATACGTAACCGGTTGCAAGAAATGGATTACAAGTATAGTTGTCACAATTCAAGGTAAAGAAATCAACAAACGAGAAAACAAAAATAAAGGAAAACAAAAGACACTTACAAACGTCGCACGAGGTCTGGGTCAACTGCCAAATTAAAGACGATGTAAAGCGACGTAAAGCAACGTAAAGCGGCGTAAAGCGATCGACAGAGACGGTATAAACAGTTAGACGGTTCGAATAGTTAAACGGTTGATCCGAATGAATAAAATCCGCGGAGAAGACTAATACAAGGGACATAAACAAAAGGTAATTATGCAGGAAAGAGTAACAGAATATTGATGAAAGTTATGCGCACAGAACAAAAGGCATGATTGAACTGTGACAAAAGAAGAGTGCGAATTTGTAATCAATCGAATTTTTGGCGGCAACAGTAATGGATTATCGGGGACCTTAGCAACGGACTGTGTCCCATCTCCATTGTTCCTTTGTTTTTGTTTTTTAAATCTTTTTCTTTTCCTTGCTAACAACTTGCCATTGGTTGCGCATTTGTATTGTCAGAGGGTATTTTGGACTCCTCCTCAATAATTGAATTCGTTGCCAGAAATGACGGACAAAATGGCGGCGGTGGTGGTTTGGTACTTGGGAACGGAGTATTTAAAAATGGCTGGAGCGTTACAGTAACGTGTATGGAACAATGAACTAAATTGAAAAGTAAAAATACCTCGAGATGCTGCACATGTTTCCCCGACCTCTCAGGTTTTTTCAGAACATCTGACAAATTCGAAAATATAAATAGATCAATCAACGAGACTTCCTTGTAAGGTCCAAATGCATGTCAAATAGGGTGTTTTTTCCTCCAGTGTAACTCCTTCAAGTGTCTGAGATTTTAATGATCTAGAGGCAGAAACGCAAAAGCTGATACATTAAATGAGGGATTTGCAAAGAAATACAGAGGAAGAAAGGACTCTGCAAAATGAACAAAACCCAACTTATTTCTCTCCTTCACTAGCAACAGGGGAGGCATTGCTGCACAACTTCTATTTGGCTTGACTTTTATATATCTTATATATACTTGTATTCGCTTGAAACTCTGCTACCTTTCAAAAGCTGAAAACCAGGGGAAATAAATATCAATCAAAATGGTAACTTAAAAGCACCTCTAAGCACATTCAGTTTCATATAAAAACATAATTTAATGTTATTGATGACAAGCATGTTGTACTTTGTCTTGAGAGCTAATATCAGCATGCATCAAACAAGCAGCGGCAAGTCACCCAATTTTTTTTTCACCCCTACTTTCATATTTTGTAGCCCAATATGTTCTAATAATTGTGGTGTAGTTTTTTTTGTGAAAATTGATTTTAGTTTTCGAGAAATAATTTTTTTCGTTCGACCGCTCAAATATGCAAATTTTCACCGTGAATATTACCCGAGTTGTGTGACCTCGTGTAACGAATGTACTTGACCTACGGTATTTCTGAGAACATAATCCTTTGTTTTATTATCTAAACTTAATCCTCTGTCGTTATTGAAGCTGGCAAAGAAATATTTATTTTTTGGTGTGTATTTTTGTCCGACATACTTTTCTTATGTCGAAAAGTAGCATCAAAACAAAGACAGTTTTAGCAATGACCGAGATGACAAAATCTACTGAGCTTCAAGCTTTTATCAGAAAAAAGGATGGCTATAAAGTTACTGTAAAAATTTCCTTGTGTATTTGTGTTGTTCTATCTTGAGATGAACTCGAAGTCCGGCAAAATTTACTTGACAGCGACTATGAAATATTTATGGTGCGCCTACTTGTCGCCACCGTTAACTGGCATAAGTCACTACAATTTGCAAAAAATCTAACAGAACACTCTTAACTTGTTTATTTATGATTTTATTAGCTGTTTCGATGATCACGTTAATTATGCTCTACCACATTCTGGCCAGATTTGAGTTCCAGTTTATATATCTTCTCTATCTTATTACATCAGTTGCGTGACAAGCGTGACACAGAAATTCAAAGATGAATCAACCTCCCAAATACCAAGAGATGGGTTTTTTTCTCTTTACATGACATCTAGAAAAACCTTTCAGGAATTACTGCATTCAGAAAACTAAAATGTCCAGATCCATCGATGATTCCTTTGCCGGCTGAAGTCAAAGTATGGTTACAATAGTCAATTTGATTGACAAGCTTCATACTGATTTAGCTAACTGATTTGTTTTATAAGCGTCTCATCTTACATGCTAAAAGGGAGATTTGCTGTTTAGTTAAATCGTTCGCTGCTGGAACTTGTGGGTTTAGTTATCGAGGGGACCCAGTCGTTCTCATGCGTGATTGTTAAAAAGACATTTCAAGTCACTTGCGGAGTTGCAAGTTTTCAGATTCAGAAAATGAAGTTAATCTTGTTTTCTCGCGTGCCGGCATCTTCGAGACATCAAAAGATATCGATGATTTTACAAATTGCCCCAGTCACAGATCAAATCCCGGTGTTGGGTGGAATCGTGGTTCCATTAGCAGATTTAGGGTGCGAAAAGAAATGTCCGGCCATGGTAAAGGTAGGGTTAAGTCGATTCCAAAAGCTGATAGGGGAATTGGCAAGCGTGTATGACAGATATTACTCAAGATGTCTGGAAAATTCGTGCAATCTGGCTTCGGTAAGTAGGCTACTTACCACCGTGAGGAAAATTACGCGTGACGTCAGACTAAAGTTTCGATCGGGAATTGGTCAACAGGCTACCAAACATTCAGACAGAGGCGGAGTTTTTTGAACTAATTTTTTAACGCTTTGTTGGCTTTCCGCCGTCTGGGCGGACGCGTAGTTATGCACACGATGGTAAAGGGCCCTTCCGCGCTAGCAACTAGACGATGACAAAACTTGCTTCTCTCCGCCAAAAATCACATCAGAATTTGTCCTTGCTAAATGTTAAGTGAGCTGCACGTATCAGCACCCCCGGGGGACCTTTTACCTAAGAGGGCGGGGGTGCGCGCCTGGAATTTCGAAAACGACTGCTATGAAATTATAAAAGGTACTTAGCTCTTATACGTGTGGGAGCGGCAACAATTAGCCTGTAAAAACAAGTGTTTATGTCCTTTTCTGTCTTTTTCAATGCTTCCCTCGCTCCTACAGAGGATTCATACGAATATGAGAGCCGTGCCGCGTTTACAGGTAGAAAAGGTCGTCCGGAATGAGTGTTTCGTTCTGTAATGAAAACCCCAATAAACTCACTCAGAAATGACTCGTTTCGAATAAATTTTACGCTGGTTATTATGTGGCAACCGGTATGAACTCATTCTTGTACAAAACTTATTCGGATATCATGTAAAAGGCCCCTAAAAGTTTTTATTCCCAGAGCATCACGCTTTGCTCGCCTGTTTGAATACTAAACATTTCAGTAGCGTTGAAGCAACAATCCGCTTTTGACTGCTGCGCTGCCGCTGAAACAACGATTAGTGAAGAAATCTCAGATTTTAATGTTTTCAATTCAACGTAAACAAAAATCTTTATACATGATAAATATTCACTTGTGTCGGTATTAATTATTGCGTGACTAGCTCATGATATAAATGAGGGAGGGGAAAATACAACGCAAAACCTGGGCTCCTGTCAAAAAGTAATACCCAGGCGTAATATAACAATCGAAACGGCTAGTAAAATCATAAATAAACAAGGTAAGAGTGTTATGTTAGACTTTTTTACAAATTGTAGTGATTTATGCCAGTTAACGGTGGCGACATGTAGGCGCACCATGTATATTTCATAGTCGCTATCAAGTAAATTTTGCTGGACTTTGAGTTCGTCTCAAGATAGAACAACAGAAATACACAAGGAAATTTTTTCAGTAACTTAATAACATCCTTTTTTCTTATAAAAGCTTGAAGCTCAGTAGATTCTGCCATATTGGTCATTGTTAAAACTGTCTTTGTTTTGATGCTACGTTTCGATATAGGAGAAGTATGTCGGACAAAAATACTCACCAAAAAATAAATATTTCTTTGCCAGCTTCAGTAACGACAGGGGATTAAGTTAAGATGATAAAACAAAGGATTATGCTCACAGAAATACCGTAGGTCTTGTACATTCGTCACATGAGGTCACACAACTCGGGTAATATTCACGGTGAAGATTTGCATATTTGAGCGGTCGATCGAAAAAAGTAATTCTCGAAAACTAAAATTAATTTTTACGAAAAAACTACACCACAATTATGAGAACATATTGGGCTACAAACTATGAAAGTAGGAGAGAAAACGAACTTTGGGCGACTTGCCACAATATTTCAAATTTTTTCGATGGATGCTGGCATCCTCTCTTAAATACATTCAAATGTAAAAACTGTTTATCCTTCTTTAAAAGTACCTCTAACAACCAAATATCAATGCCTTGTTGGTGTTACAGAAATTATTAATTAGCTAAAAGCTCAGTTGGTAAATATTCTTCAATGCATGTTTTAGTATTAGTTGTGATACCATTTCAAGGGGCATTTTTGGTGCTTGAAGAAGTTTCCCTGCTTGCACAACAAAATGCCTTGGTGAGTTTCCAAGGTAAACTTTCATCTTTAAAGGAAAATCATGGGCCTTTCCTTGGCCATGAGGGCCCAGATATATACCACCAATAATAGGGTGGAGACAACTTGTTAAAATCCTTTAAGCTGAGCATGGTGCATTTAGAATCCCTTGACCATATTCCTTTGTAGTTAAAAAAAATCGATAGAAATCATGCTCTCTGTTAACTTTGCAAGTGTGCTGCACTTTGACAGCATTTGATTTTAAAGGTGACTTGACTGCCAGATAAAAGCCATTAAATGCTGAAGCAATTTCATTTTCTGAGGGCTGTGGAGGCTTTTTATAAAGTCTAGAAGAGATTGAGAAAACAGATTTATTAGGACAAAAAAAACTCGTTTAAAACGATCTTAACAAATTAACTAAATTTTTCAGCGTATGTTTATTATTCTTATAATAAAAAAACCGGGTGTTTTAAATATTGGAGGTCAACTAAAAAGCTTGTCTTGTTCTAAAGGAACTATATCAACTTGAACTTTTTTTAGCTTTCTTTACATTTTGGCAAGAACTGAAAAATTATGTTGTTAGGGTAATAATTGTACTTACTTGATAAGCTCTTTAGATAGATGGAGGGCAGGCTCCCAGGTACATGATGACATGGGCCATCTTTCCCTCTTGATAAGGTACTCTATCTTCTATGAGAAAGTAAATAAGAGGTGAAACGGTCGGCTAAAGACAAGCCTTGGAACAGCACCTTTAAAACAGGCATTAAGTACTTACTTTGCCGCTTTTCCGCTTCGAAAGCAGTCTTTCGTCTTTCCGTTAAAATTAGAAAGTAATTAGAAAGTAAGATTGAGTTCGATGTAATAGTCTCCACTTTTGTTAGGACGTAGACATATGGACCCCCCGGCGTAACAAAACTGAATGAAAACATCATCCTTATCGTTCTAGTAAAAAAAGATGATACTTTACGTTCCAGTGCGTACTAAAGTATGTTTTTAATTAAAAAAATTCGTATCGTTAATGCATACGAACTGGCAGCTGTAAATGTTTCTTTCGACCGAGGGAAAATGAGCAAGCATTTAGTTTTATGTTTGGAAAAAAATCGTTTTTGAACCTTTTCCGCGATAGTCGAACACCGCTAGATTCAATAGGGGGTTATTATTTTAGAACATCAGACTGAGTTATTTTTGTGACTGGACGGAATAGTCTCCACTATTGTCATGACGTTTCGTATCAATGTTGATTCGCATCAGAAGAAGCAAAGATCTATTGTAACAATTTCAATAAGTTCGAATGCAGTAATTTGTTCGCATCTAATTCTTGCGTATACTGTAGACTCGCTATAATAAATGCGGCAGAATTGGAACGAAATGGCTGTTTTTCTGTACCTTTATTGAGGAATGTTGTGTTGTGATTGAAAAGAACATCGACAGAAAGCTTGCAAATAGAATTAGTTACCAAATACGATACAAACGATGCTCAAAAGGAAAGTTTGGTGGAGGGGTCCAAAGCTGCGAAGGGGGATCCATATCCGTTAGCGGATATGGACGGGGGAGTCCAAATCCGCGGGGGTCCAAATCTGCTGTGACACCGGCGAAAAATGTCCGTGATTTCTGGTAATGAGCTCTACTAGCTTTAGAAGTGTTTTAGCCGTTCCGTCAAACCTGTCGGATGAGACAGTTCTTTCGACTGTGTTGACTGAGGCGGCCAATTCAGTCGTGTTAGTCGAGGTAATCTGGTCAAATGGCTAATTTGGCGGGAGAGGCAGGATAATGGTCGAGCTACCTGCCGCCATCTTTAAACAGTGACCCTTGTGCATGTGATTGAGAGGAGCCATCGTGAATGATGTATATGTTTTTTTTTCAGTCTGGCTGGGTTGATTTGTGGTGGTCGCCCAGTGCATTCAGATGCAGCTGATTCTGTTGGATTTGGTTACCATGTTGTGCATCAAGTCCTTCTTCTCTTATACTGATAACCTTTGAAAAGTTAGATTTCAAACCGTATCTGTTTTTAATTACTTCAGCACGTCATGGTTATCACTTTAGGATTATTTTCATGTCTGTATTCTTTCCTATTGTGACGTATAATGTAGCTCTTTTAATTTTATTGAATTTAAATGATAGATTTTCTTAATTCTTTGTCAAATTTATAATCAGTTTTCTGCAACTCAATTCATTTTTATTCCAAAACCTTTGAATCATTGCAGCATGTCACTCCAAAGTTTCGCCACAATAACATTTCAATTCTAATACTCTGCCATTATAAACCTGAAAACTTTGCATTCTCAAAAGTGAATTAGCATAGCACGCCATTGTCACAATTTTAAGATTATTTTCCATCACAATGTAATTATTATTGTTGAATAAATTTGATGTAGCTCTGTTTTTTATTGATTGCTCTTTTTCCCAGCTTTACACTGAAAAATTTCTCAACGTGCACGAGAAAACCAGGCGGAATCGGGTGGGTTGATAATGCTTAAATCTATATCAATATGGGTTTCCCATGGGAAACACCCATTTTCTGTATTTTTTGCACAATGAAATACAAGTTACTGTGACAGACGTAAATGCCACCTGTAAATTAAATCCACTGGGATCCATCAGACTTCAGGAACATTGAACTGTTTTAACTTGTCCATTTCCTATCTCCGCCCTAGAGTAAAAGGAACTTAACCTGGCTTTGACAAAATCCAAAAATTGGGGCATTTGAAGACACCATGTCTCCACTGAGCAACCGATTTTGATCAGAACTCCTATATTGGCATTGAACGCCACCATGTAACTTTCGATTACAGTAGGGAAATTTGAAGGCATTTGATTTCGTTATCAGTGCTAACATGAATTGCAAATCTAACTGCGGTGATTATGGATAGTCACACACCTTTCGATCCGCCGGGTATGGATTAAAAGTACAGGAATCAAATTTTTCATGACGGAAGAGGCTACTCTTCTTTGTTTATTATTCCACCACCTCGTAAGCAAAGAAGAGCATTTTTTTTTAATAATGTCGACCCAGTTCTAATATTTGGCGATAATTTTAGTCACCAAAATTAAGTATTGACTGATAAGTTTAACTGTAAGGACGTGAATGGAATACCGTGAGTGTTAGGGAAGGTCAAAAGGAAAATCCAGGCAACCTCTCACTTTCAATTGTATTGTCATTGTAAATGTCAAATAGAAGTCTTTGGTTTATTTTCTCTTTTAATGTAATATTACACAGGAACATCAATGAGGAAAAGAGCAAGAAGAGCTCGAGAGGTATGAGTATGAACGATTATGGGAAATTCGATGCGAACTTTTAAATTGGTCTTTGATCTAACTCATTGAACGGTTTTATGTCCAGGTAACACAAAACAGATTATCCGTGAAGCTACATTGATTTGAACATTGACCTAAATTCAAAATTGAGAAATAGTGTTTCACTGAGTCTTTTAACTGATATTTTCCTTAGAAATGTTGAGCAACACTTCAGAGACGAAAAGTTGAGTTATATTAGCTGCAGTTTGGTGCGGAAGTTAGACTGATTATTAGCACAGGTTGAGTATTAATGGAAACCGTGTCACTTTGGAAAATCTCACGAGCAGTTGTAGCAGTCAGTTCACTCTGACTCATTTACTGTGTTTGATTCATTCTCATAAAGGAAAAGCTGTCTGAAATTGCCAGAGTAAGGGTTTTTTATTTAATATTTTCCTTTCAAATTTTCTTTCGCTCTTTTGCATTCTGTGTGAATTTTCACGAGCCATTAAATGTGAAACAAAAATTGCAAAAAAGACAGTCTTTATATTGTAGCTTATCGGGTGCAGTTTAGTAACTTTGCAAAAACATCTTTGTTATCTTGCCTAATAACTTTTTAAAACAATACAACGTAGGACTTGCAAATCTGTGCAAAGCAAGTACTAGACCCTGTTGTGATTTTTTGTAGAAACTAGCAAATATGGGGTCCCATATAAATTTTCATGTCTGCCACAAATTTCCATGAAACCTCACAGACTCTTTGATATTGATATTCTTTTTATAAATGTTTATTCACAAGCTAGGAATTTTTTCAGTAAAAAGTTAGAAAGCATGCAATCTTCTAGGGGGTCCATCAGGTTTCATCATTGATAGAGGACAGGTTTCCATGGTTATACATTAGGTTACATTCGCATGACTTTTTTTTCGACAGCTAAGAAGACATTCAAGTACAAAGTAATAAAGCCCAGCGAGAGGCTAGAAAAAGAAAAGGAACTTAATCAAAGAGCTCTGTGAGCAAACTCGTGAATTGACTTACATGATTTTTTGGATTATGTTTAATGTTATCTGGTTTAGGGAATTTTTTGGTTGATTGTCATATTTAGAGTACGAGCAGTAGTTCAGTGTTCGCTAATGTAGCAAAGACACAAAGTAACGGGATAAGAAGGCATTGCAATTGAAATGACCATGCTATTACATTTGACAAGGGTGAGTGATGTCATGTGTTTTAAACATTTATTTTTTTTTTAGAGGGCACAGTAACGAATCCTGCCATCTGATTGGTTCTTTACCTGGTCAGTATTTTCCTATCTCTGCCCACGGGCCACGGTAACGCTTCCGCGAGTCGCCGAGAACATCCCAACTTTCGTTGCCATTTTTCATAAATATATCTCGTTTTTCCGACTGGGCAGCATTTTTAAGCAAACACGTCGGTCACTACCTCAAGCCAATAAATAACTTATGAATCCTCTGTTTTCAAATCACTTTCGTCGAAAGAAAAATATTGGTTTTAGAATGAATTTTTATAAGCAATAGTGTCAATTACGTTGCTTGACAAGCGGCCTAAAAACCGTCTGCAGTTAATTTTAATCGTTCACAAAAAGTACATAGAAAGATAAAACGTGAAGTATTTGGTTACAGTTAAACTGAACGATGGGGTAAAAAAGCGAACGAAGTTTTAAGTCAAGTTTTGCAACAAATTTACGCTCTCGGTGAGTCTTTCCGAGTCCGTTCAATTTGGACGTTTGTACCGTAAATTGCACAATAGCAACTGAAGGAATTTAATGAGGAAAGGCCGCATTAAATCCCTGTCTGTTTCGTTGGAGTGTGCCATCCTAATTTAGTTTTTTTGGAGGAAAGACCAGCTTTACACACGCCATTGCAGCAAACAAACGAACAAACTCTCACAATTTCAAAATAAAAAAATTGAATTTATTCACATTTACTTTCCTCGCCGTTTACTTAATGAACAGAGGTAAATCTTCGTACATGAATGAATCGTCGATGAGAGTGAATAATACTTTCCGTTAGATCATTGACTGTTTTTGAATAAAACATTGTCGTGACAGTCCTCGCCAAACTAGTACCGTTGTTTTTCAAATGTTCTTGCGCTTTTCTTTTTCTTATGCGCTCCCTAATTGACAGGTGTCAGATTGTGACAGATATTTGTAAAAATAATGTTTCAAAGTTTCTTTTTAAATCACCTTTATCGCTACGGAAATGAAAATGTTTTGGTGAGACATCTCTCTTTAATTTGCATCACCTCTATTTTAACTACCATTTACTCGCTCAAAAATTGTTCAGTTTATGAAAGATCTTGCCGTATTTACAGCCCTAAATCATTCGGGTTCTTTCGGAAAGAATATTGTCAACTTTAAAAAAATAAATATCTTATTTACCGGCTAAGGATCGGTCCGTTTGGTGAAAAACTGTGACCTTGGTCTTGAAATGTAATATATATATATATATTATTTGTGTTTCTGGTTCAAAAGAAAAGGTTGGAAGTAAATGTGGGTGAAAAGTGAAATTTACTGTCTATCAATACCGTCTTAATGGAAACATTCATGATTTCCCTCTTTATCAAATGAGACAAACGGGAACGAGTTTTGAGTGACATAACTTAGCCAAGACTGCCACCGTCGTTTTGGATTTTCACCTGGGTAAATTTTTGTCAAGTGCTAGGCAACGTATAATCAAGAACAAGATAGAATTTCATTTCAGGCCTATTTATCCATTTTGTGGTGTATAACTTTCGCATTTTAGTACGTAATATCTATTTAGAATCTTCAAATTGTCTAGAAACTAAAAAGAAAATTGTTCTTTAAAAATTCACTGGAAATCGGAGCCAAAAATATTTGCTTCGGAGTAAATGATATCTTAAATGAATCTTCGGATTTTTTTCAAGTTCATGGATTGTAAATTACAATTTTATGGAAAACTAAGGTTGTTCCCTTATTTCATTGTGAATCCTCGCACGCCTGCCAGTCGCTAGCGCCGCTTGTTGAAACACCATAGCTACAACTCGCTCTTGCGCATGCGCGCAATTCACGAAGTAAAAAGGAGCCGCGTCAGGCAAAGAGCGATTTAGAAAATAGAACTGCTGAGCTGAGGACAAAAGCAGGAAATATTCAAAGTGCACAGGAAGACATCACTAAACTTGACCAGCAACTCAAGGAACAGAGGGTAAATTTATTAAGAGTTTTTATTAAATTTTCATTTGTCATAAACGTTCATGTTAATATTCGCGTGAGGATAAAAAAAAGACTTTTAGGCTTCCCTTGGCCATGGATATTTCTTTAATAAGAGAGGAATGGCTTTCAAGTATTGATTATCATATTTGATTTCTTTCAGATAATGAATGAAAAAGCTATGGAGTATACAGATGTGTTGAATGCTCGCCTAAACAAAGTCCAGCAAGATTTTGATAATAATAATAATAATAATAATAATAATAATAATAATATACAGTATTTATAGAGCGCTAATTCCCAATGGTCCAAAAGCGCTTTACATAATAAAAATAACAAAATCCTAAACCTACAAAACTACATTGTCATTCTATACAAATTCTCACTGGTCCAAAAGCGCTTTACATAATAAAAATAAGAACAAAATCCTAAACCAACAAAACTACAAAACTACATTGTCATCCTATAAAAACATCATCATTCTATACAACATCATAACCAATTTTAAAAAGCCACGTCTTGAGCTTAGATTTCAAAGAAGAAAGGGAATTACAAGATCTAAGTTGGAATGGAAGTGCATTCCAAACAGAAGGTGCGGCAATAGTAAAAGACCGGCCACCATAAGTTTTAAGATTAAATTTAGATGTAGAAAGTAAAAATTGATTGGAGGATCTAAGAAGTCTACCAGGTGTATAAGGCTTGATGAGATCAGTGATATAGCTAGGTGCAGCACCATGAAGCGCCTTAAATGTAATTACTGCAATTTTGAAAGTTATTCTTTGTTTAATTGGTAGCCAATGAAGTTGAATAAGCAACGACGTAACATGCTCATATCTACTAGTAAGGTGAATAAGCCTAGCAGCACTATTTAGGACACTCTGTAAACGTTTCAAGATACATTTAGGCTGACCGTAGAGCAGTGAGTTACAATAGTCGATCCTTGCAGTAACAAAGACATGAATTAGAGTTTTACATGTATCGTAGGAAAGAAACTTGCGAATCTTAAAAATATTGCGTAAATGAAAAAACGAAGACTTGCAAACAGCAGTAACGTGCGGCAACATCGATAGAGAGTTATTAAAAATAACTCCAATATTTTTAGCAGTAGTTGAACAGTCAAAAGTGTCAGAGGCAATCACCAGGTTTGTTAACGCAGGACGTGGGCGATAGGAGGATGAAAAAACTATAATTTCAGTCTTCCCACTGTTCAGCTTCAGCTTGTTATTTAACATCCAAAGGTCAATATCTTTAACACAATCTTCAAGAGCAGATGTACATGTTGACATATCCTCAGGCGATGACGTTTCAAAAGATAAATATAGCTGTGTATCATCAGCATAAAAGTGATAAGATAGACCATGAGACCTTGCAATATCACCTAAAGGGGAAGTGTACAAAGAATACAGCAAGGGGCCCAAAACGGAACCCTGAGGTACACCATAAGGTAAGGCATGCACATCAGAAGAGACATCTTGGATTCTGACATACTGAGTGCGATCAGATAGATATGAACGAAACCAGTCCAGCGCCTGGTCACAAATGCCAAAACGGATAGATAGTCTAGCAAGGAGAAGAGAATGGTCAACTGTATCAAAAGCAGCAGACAGGTCCAGTAGAACCAAAACAACAGATTTTTGATTGTCAATGGACATAGCAATGTCATTGTATACTCTGAGAAGAGCCGTTTCGGTGCTATGGTGAGCACGGTAGGCAGACTGAAAGACTTCACACAGACCATTGTTGTCAATGTAGTCAACAAGCTGCAAAGCCACTACTTTCTCAATGACTTTGGACAAGAAGGTGAGGTTAGAGATCGGCCGAAAGTTCTTAAATTCTTGATAATCAGCAACTTCTAACCATTGATCGGCTGGCCACAGAAAACACACAGAAAGATGCCGAGTTGAAGGCAAAGGAAGATGAGGTAAACGGGTTGAGACAGGAAACTTTAGACCAAAGTGCAATGGTAGAACCATCCAGAGAAAGCTGAGAGCCATTGAGTATCAGATGATTGAGGCTGAACAACCGGAATAAACTCTTAAAAGACAAGTTTCTGGTTTCTCAATTTCATCAAGTTTCAAGTTTATAGCCTGGAGGTAAAATAACTGTAATTGTACATTTTGTACATAGAACGTGTCATCTGATTCGTGAATCTACTGTCCAAGCTAATGTATTAAGCGGAATCAAGTGACAAATATTTTTATGTTTGTATTTACGGGCGAAATATTTGAAGGAAGATTATTGTCTTACCGAGACGATGATTAGATTGAAAACATACTGTTGAACTTAAAGGTGTCCATCAAGTTTTGAATCTTGTCGTGCCGCAAAAGTGAAAGAGCTCGTCCAAATATCTCTAAAATGCTCTTAAAAAAAAAGACAGAAAAGCTTGTTTCTTCTTCAAGAAACTATTTAAGCATTCTTGTGACTTCTTGTTGATTTTGACGAGACCTCTGTGAAAGATCTACTTTGAGCAGAGGCGACGAAAGTAATTTAGAGAAAATATTGCATTGCATGTAATTTAGAGTAACGACCAGTAAACTTCTATTCACGGCTCAGGTTACTGTCTCTCAATTTCATCAAAGTAACGATCAAAAACTACCTACTGCCTGCAACTGAGAAGTGTTGACGGGGAAGTCTTGAGGTGTTTCATAGTACCACTGAACAATATTGGCAAACATAGTCTTGTAATTGGTTTTCAAACGCACCGTCGATAAACCAAACCTTGATAACCTTGTCAATCATTTGTTGTAAAAGCTATGACAAGTGTGTTGATTTTCAATAAACAGTTAGCAAGTACAAATAAAAGATCGGCAGAATTAGTTGCCATTCGACGAAAATCCCCCTAATTCATAAGTTACTGACGTAAGTAGGTAGCTCTTGCGGAGACAACTCGGCCTACAATCCTCCGAAATCATCTTTACACATTACTTTAAGTAGTTTGTATGATACTCATCCACCACTGCACAGCTTCCATACAACGGTTCTCTATAGATTCTTGAAACTCTTCTTCCAATTTGCCTTGTTTCTTTTCAGTGCTCCTAATATTTTTTTCCAAATTGGATTTTGTATGTAATTGTTCTTCTTCGAGTTGTCCTATGATGGATTCTAAAGATTCTACATTCGATTTTACTTGTTCTAAGGTTGTTTCCAACTGTGTCACTTTACGAGTTAATGTCTGTAGACTCTCTTGTATATTTAGAGCCTTGGAAGTTTGTTGTTGTTGTTTCAAGTGTTCCAAAACTAGGGAGTCTACTTCCTTTTTCAGTTCTTCTTGCGTCTCTTTGATGTTAGCAATTTTTCATGTATTTGTTCAGCCACGGAAAAGCATGGAAGATTCATGATAAATGATGAAAGAGAGTGAATGAGTCAAGTTATATAGGTATTTGTTTGAAATTAGTTTGACTGGCGATGATGTCAGTTTGCTTGCCCAAACGTTCCCAAATCCCTAGAATAGAATAGAATTCCCTAAACTGTGATGTTCTTGATACTTGCCCAAACTTGCACAGGTCACATGTTTGACGAGTCATGATGTCACTTAAAAAAACAAAAAAAATTTTCACTTGCCCACACTTTCCCTTATCCCTAGAGTAAAAACTAGTTTGACCGGTAATAACATCATTTTATGCTCGCACAAGTTACATGTTTGACGAGTCATGAGGTCACTTTATAAAACGAAAAAAAATTTTTTTACTTGCCCTTATCCATAGAGTCATTTTATGCTATAGAAGAAAGAAAATCAAGCGAAACATCATCACTCATCATGGCAGAAGCACACGTAAAAACTGTTATGAAGGAAAGAAAGAGAACCAAACCTGACCCCATGATCAATCGTAAGGATGACTTGGTTCCTCCAACAAAAGTAGTGAAGATTCAAGAAGAAGTAATGGAAGAAGGCGAAGTGCGAGATATTTTGGAAGAAATGGGATTTGAATTCCCTGCCCCCTCGCCAAGATGTTTCTTTCATCCTAAAAAAGAGTTGGAAAAAAAGACTTCCCAAGCTAGGTTTAATTACAGGCGATGTCCCCTGAAAGAATGCCCTGTCTTTATCAGTGAAGATCATTTGAAAGATTATTACGCTTGTGCACACGATTCAGAGAAGCTGTTAGCCGTGTACTATGTTTTGCTAAGAAAGAATTTGCTGAAATGTCGGTGTCGACAACCCATGCAACTCTACCTGTCTTACAGTGACATGAATCCGAAACGTCTGTACTTCCGTTTTCAGAGAAATCGCTGCAAAGTATTTCAATGGACAGATGAAATGCCTACCGATCGCAATCAAGAATTATGGAATCCCAATTTTGTGGATTTCAATGATCCCTTGTGGGAAGACATCTGCGCTCATACTCAATTCCAAACAACCCAAGACGCCAACAAGATTAAATTTCCTCTTGAAGTACGGGGCATGAAATACAGAGCAGAAGATCGTGAAGATTTGTTACGTATCGTGTACATGATACGCCAATTGAGACACAAGCAAGAGATATAAAGGAAAACGATCGAGAATCAAGAATCATTTGTTGCAGTTTTCATCATGACAAGACGCGTACCTTTGATAATGTCTGAACCGTTACCTATGGAGAGTTTACAGCCAGAAGAAACAGTGACTCCGGACGTAAAGACGGATGTGGTAGAAAGATTTGAAAAGAAACTTAGAAAGACAAAGACAAAGTCCAGAAAAAAAAGGGTCAAATGTTCAAAATCGAAAACTTTCTGAAAAAGAAACAAGGACTGCAAGGAATTTGTTTAAATAAGAGAGCATCTTTGTTTAGTTTGTTGTCAAAGATGAAGTGGGCCAAGACTCCTTTAGTAAAACTGTTGGATAAAAAGAAACTAGATAGGATGTAATATAATGACATGATTGTTGTGAATAAAGTTAAGTTGTGATTTGATATCATGAGGTGTGTTTCTTGTGTAGTAAACTTTGATTTACAAATATGCAGAGACATTTATCAAAAGTTTTTTGCCTCAGAAGATTGGATAGTGTTTGAAGAGGAAGACATTTATCCACCTGCGAAAGTGTTTGCCGAAACGGTCACGAGTCCCTTTCGTTTCATTGTCTTTATACTATGGTTGCATGATACTTAGGATGCTTGGATTCATTTTAAAACACATTAAGGCTATATATCCAGAACGTTGTACTTCTATCTTTTCATTAATACGCCTATTGTTGAACCTATGTCGTGGCACCCCGCACTAAGAATAGAAAAAAGAATAAACGTGACAACCAGAAGATGCTCGGATTCATTTCAAACACATTAAGGCTATACATGCAGAACGTTGTACTTCTATCTTTTCATTAATACGCCTATTGTTGAACTTATGTCATGGCACCCCGCACCAAGAATAGAAAAAAGAATAAACGTGACAAAGAAAGAGAATTATTTGAAGCTTATGGAGATCTTACAAAACCGGGAAGTTTGGGAGGTGCGTCGCGTTTTGCTCGTATACATTGTCTGAAACCTGCCGAAGCTCAAAAGATTCTTGAAAAAGATTTGGCTTACACGCTCCATCGACCGAGACGACGCGGAAGATTTCCCACCTTACCCGTATTGGTTTTTGGTAAAGACGAGCAATGGGTTGCAGATTTAGTAGAAATGCAATCTTTGGCCAAATATAATAGTGGAATCGTTATCTTTTGGTAGTCGTGGATGCGTTTTCAAAATACGCTTGGGTAGAACCCATAAAATCTAAAACGGGAATCGCCGTTACCGAGGCTTTTAAAAAAATCTTGAAACGCGCCGAAGGAAGAACACCACAAACATTGCAAACGGATGATGGAAAAGAGATCTACAATCACACATTTCAAAAATTGATGAAAGATAAAGATATTCATCATTTTTCTACGACCGGTGATACAAAAGCCGGCATGGTAGAACGATTCAATCGCACTTTGAAAAGTAGAATGTATCGTTACTTCACGAGTGCCAATACTTACAAGTACTTGAATGTCTTTCAAGTGTTGGTCAGAGGATACAACGAATCCTTTCATCGAAGTATAGGAATGAAACCCTCAGAAGTGACTTTGGAAAATGTTAGTGATGTGTGGGATACATTGTACGGTAAAAAGATTAAAACAACAATGCAAATTGAAACCCCGATTTCGAGTCAACGATAGAGTTCGATTAAACGAAAAATCCAGGATGTTTAAAAAAGGATATTTACCAGGTTGAACTGAACAGGTGTTTATTATGTCAAATGTGGTACCTGGAATGGTTCACACCTATAAAGTCAAAGAAATGGACGATACGCCCGTGCGAGGTACTTTTTACGAATAAGACTTGCAAAAAGTACAAATACCTGACGACGCTTTGTATCGTATAGAAAAAGTCCTTAAACGCTAAGGCAGTAAAGTTCTTGTCAGTTGGAAAGGTTTCCCTCCGAAATATAATTCTTGGTTGACCAAGAAAGACATTCAGAGGCTATGATGGATTTCTACTTACACTTGGAGAGCAATGCGTGTGTACAAGAGTTTCCGCGGAATTCACAGCACAGCTTTAAGAATCGTTTACTTTATCCCATCTACATGAAAGAACGAGGATGGAGAGTGGGATTGGCTAATGTGAGTTATGCTCTAAGCCGTCCGAGAAGATTTTCCTACGACAAATTTGGAGAAGAGGGAAAAAATATCTCCTGGGGAGGCATTACTATGGAAATCACCTACAACGATCAAAGCGAAATTGAAAAAATAACCCTGTCCAATTCCATATACCTGACTTGGACTCGATTCATGGAAATGGGACGCACTTTCCAAAGTGGAGTGGAATTCATGAAACTCCTGGTAGATTATTATGGGGGATTTATATCCGAGACCAAAAGACACGGTGCGGATTTCATGATTAAAAAATACGACAAAAGAGCTGATGACCCTCACGAGTTAGATTTCGATGAGGTCTTACTCGAAGGAAGAGGATACATTACTTTCAAGTGGGAAGGAGACGATTGGATCATCGACAACATTCATACATGGCGAGAAGACAAGAATGTATTTAAAATGCAATGAATGCACGACCTAGTATTCAATTCGGTACAGAATTGGCCTTGGTCATGGACTGGATTCGATACGATGCTTTGAATGATGAATACTTACTTCAACACAATAATTTAGAAATGACTTCTCTGGAAAAACCGGCAGAGAGACCTCAGGATTACCAAGGAAAGTATTGGAAAGTGGACGTTGAGTTTCTTTATCTCAGCGTATTTGCCGACTGGAAATTTACCAATCTGAATTTCTTGTTCGAGAACATGATGGGATGGAATATTCCTCAAAAACACGGTATCGAAAGAACGTTTCGTGTCGAATCGAATGTGGCTGCTAGCACAATTGTGGGAAATCAAATCACACATGTCTTGCGAGAAATACAATATGTACCCTCGACGAAATATTACGAACCCTCACATATCCAATATATTCCAGTGCGTCAACAATTTTTCGACATAATCGAAGTGGATCTTCGCGAGGAAAACGGTGAACACGCTACCTTTGAAGTGGGTAAAACCACCGTGAGTCTTCGTTTCAAGCAATATGGCCACTAGCGGAATCGTGGTGACATTTTGTCAGCAGTAGTAGCAAATCGGAATTCCCTATAATGAAATGTCCAGTTACAAGATTCGTCTACCTTACCCATTGGAATTGAATGGAAAATGGAAAGTGGAACTGAGTAGCATCATGACATGAACACGTTTGAACCAAGAACTGTCTGAAATTACATTGGAGACAACGTGGAAGTACCTAAAAACAATACAGCCATTTTGACTGTCACTTGCGTGATCAAACTATTGAGAGGCGCGTTTCCTGGAATAAAAAATTTCATATTGCATGTGAAGTGCGACAATATCAAACATTCAAATGTCATCACAGATGGAATTATCTTTATGAAAGTGGTGATAAACAAGTACGAAGAACTTGTCATGCGACGAAGAACGAATTATGATGAAGGTCCAGGAAATAATACCAGACTAAAAGAAAGTCAGACTACGTTAAATACTGACAAGAAGACCAAGGGAATTTTTTACTTCAAATGGGAAGGAGACGAGCTGGTCATAGACAACAAAAACTCTCCAAAGTACGAGAAACCAGAACATCCTTAAATGTTCATGGGTGGGAATAAAGACTTGGCTTTGAAAATGGGATGGATTACACCATGGCCAGAGAAGAACTCGTACAAACTTGGATCTAATCTCATACCGGAAAGCTATGCAGAGGACGGATGTGCCTCTGCAGCTCACAATCTGATGTTCAGACCCATGCAAACCGACAAGCCTAACGGTTTCGACATGTCTACCCTTCAGTATTACTTTCACCTCAACGAAAATGAAGAACAAGTGTATCTCAGTGCGGAATGTAATTGGAGATTCAAAAATATCAACAAAACCTTTGATCACATGATGAGAAAGACTGCACAGAGTTTTTTCGTGTACTCAGACGTGATGATGAGTGGCATAGTAGGAAATCAAGTCACCGATATCATGCGAAAGGTTAAATACCAACGCACGGGAGCAGGAGTGAATTATTTCGAACCGTTACATATTCAGTACTTACCAGTGCGAGGCAACACCATTCATACCATCAAAGTAGAAGTGTCCGATCATAAAGGGGAATTGGTTAAATTTGGAGAAGGAGACACCATAGCGACATTACGGCAAACGGCAATCATGAGAGGAGGTTCTTTAAAGAGATTCAAACCCAATGCTGCAGGACAAAAAGGAGAAGGAATAAAAGATATCTTGAGAAAAATTTTGAGTAATACGTGGAAAGGAGGCGTCGCAGGCTTTAAAAAGAAAGCGCCTCTTCGTAAGAGACCATACAACGCGATCAGGGGTTTTCAACAAGGATTAAAGAGCGGTATCAAGAGTGACAAACGAAGTGAAACGTCAAGCAGCCAAAGGACTGAAAGGATTTTTTGATTGAGAATGAATTGTATGGGACCCGTGTATTCTAGAAAGGTGTCTAGCGTGCGTTCAAGAGCAAAGTACAAAAAGGAGGACGAATCTTTCAAGAATCACCATTTGTACCTGTATTCGAACCTGAAACTGTCAAGTGGTTGACGAAACGCACCACAAGAAGAAGAAAGGAGAAACGATAATGTCCACGGAAGTCAATCCCGCGTATGGGAGTTCGCTACCCATGGTCAATGCAAAATTAGACCTTTTCAAAACGCCACCGATGGACATTAGTACCTCTACCTACTGTATGGTACCCACTCAACCGTTCATTACTGGCACGACACCCACTGATTTCCAAGTGAATGCCCAAGGGGATTTTGTGGATTTGAATCGAAGTTACTTCGATGTGGAATTACAATTGAGTTCGACTGATTATAATAACTTTGCTAGGACTGCCGATAACACAGACGCCATGATTGCACTTGTGAACAATTTTGCTCATTCCATCGTCAAACAAATCAACATGAGATTGAACGGAACTCTGATCAGCGAACAAACAGACACCTACCTACAAAGTGTATATGGAAACTCTATTAAACAACAACAGACAAGACGATGAAACGATCTTAGTTCCTCAGGGATGGTATAACCACATCAATGTGGTAAGCCAATACACAGCTGCGAACATCAAAAATAATGATGCTCAGCATGCAGCCCTATCCTAGCAACACAACGATACTTTGAAAGCACAGAAACATGCCCCAGTTCCTTTTGTAGCACAAAGAAGGCATACGCTGAGGATGAAACCTCATTTAGAACCCTTTAGGATGGGAAACCTTTTAGTGCCTGGAGTACAATTCAGTATTCAATTTTATATGAATGCACCAGAACTAATATTCGATGCTGTGAATATCCAAGAAAAAATCAGGGAAATCAAGATAAAAATGTACCTGTGCGTGGTACGGTTAAATGACACCATCTTTAGAAGTCTAATGAGTAAAATGACCACCCAAAAACAAATTGTCAAGTATCCCACAGTCAGGTCCGAAATCGCCACGCGATCGTTGAGACAAGGAGAAAGGATACTGGAAATACAAAATCCCTTTCAATCCAGGATACCCAATTTCATCATGGCAGCACTGGTGAACACAGCGGCTTTCAATGGTACCTACGACCGAGATCCATTTTGTTTTGAAAAATCTAGAGTGACCACTTTCAAGCAATTTATCAGAGGAGAAGAGTATTCTTATGAATCTATGGACCTCAACTACAACGACGGACAAAAAGCTTTGATCGTATGAGACACAACGGGTATAAAATTTCACAAAGGAGTCCCCGATGTATCACATCTACAAAAATGGTTTACAGCGAAAGGAGGTATTTTGGTTTTGAATGATTTAATGGCTGAAGGTGGTAATGACAAAGAAGTCATGGATTTGTTTACCAAACATTCTCATCACCGAAACATTACGTTTCTTTATCTCTGTCAAGATATGTTTCCACCTGGTAAATACGCCAAGACCATTTCTCGTAATTCGCATTACATTGTGGCTGTCAAGAATCCACGCGATCAACTGAGTATGCATAATATCTTATTACAAGCGTATCCGAAAACACGGGAACAGGTGATGGAAGTCTATCGAAAAGAAACCGAGCGACCGTTTAGATATTTGACGGTCGATTTTCATCCGGCCAGTTATGATAGGTTTCGCATTGTGAGCCGCTTATTAAAGCATGAAGGCTGTATGCGATGTTTCATTTTACCCCCGCATAAACACCTATAAAGGTCACAGGCTATGAAAAAGAAAAGAGGAGGGCGACGTATTGCGCAGAGAGGTGGATTTGCTTCGGCGGTAGCGGCTGTACCGGCTATAAACGCTTTGGTGACCTTGGCCGTAGTCAAAAAGCTCAGAAAGAAGGCAGCCGTAGCCTTTGAAAAAAGGAATGAAGAAGTTATGGTCAAAGAAGCCAAAGAAGGGGAAGAAGTGAGTGAAACATGAAACGACTTTTGGGACATAGAGCTTCCTTGCTCTCTATACTACGAGAGGGAAATCGAAACAAACGTCATGACTTGATCCAACACCCCAACGGGGAACAAATCAATGCTGTCAGTGAATTGGTATTAAACATGTTAAAAAATCGCGTTCCGTTGTCACCACCGCTCATGGCTAAATTGAGAAGACACAAAAAGGTGCTCAAAGAACTGACTAGGAGAAAAAATTCTATAAAAAAGAGACGACTTCATTTGATGAATCAGAAGGGCTCTGGCTTTTGGCAAGGTCTTCACGAAGCGTACTGTAACTGTTTTCAATTATGAGTTGTCAGACTTTGAGTGCTCTGACGCATTTGTTAACCGAGATTAACTAATTGGTAGAAGAATGGAAAGAGAGTAGTCATAAAATGGAAAAGAATCACGATTATTGGTATAAGAGGGCTACGGATCTTGAAAAGAAATTGTATTGCAAACAATGTCTGAGTCGACAGAACGAGGTGGAAGATTTAAACGACGGTGAAACGATGGAACTTTGTGCAGAATGCGCAGAACGATTACGTTCGACAATGGACATGCAAGAGCGCCTAAAGTTTCTTGAGACGCAAATCAAACATTAGCAGAATTCGTCTGCTTTTGAAAGCACCAGATATCTGACGCTCTTGTATAAGATTCACTGCTAGGATTGCAAAAGTGACATAAATAGATACGATCAATACTGTGCTCAATGCGTGCGTTCAGTCACCGAGAGTAAACACGAAATCGAGTACTGGAGAAAGGCGTACGAGGCGTTATTGGAAAAATATTATCAAGAACCACGCGATGTCGTAGATGGCTGAAGAATACCTCATGGTGAAGCCCGAAGAATTCCAATGACTTGTTCAATATTACAAAGGACAAATTACGGACAGTGCCTTACTAAACAAAGCAGGTCGTGTCACTGCCGAAGAACATATCATTGCAAACAATCCACAGGTGCCTGATGCTATAGCGAATCAACAGACTAGAGAATTGTTACAAGAACGTAGACGATTGACGAAGCGATTAAGAGATATTCCAAGTGTACCCACAGCCGATTTGGCAGATGTAGAGTCTGAGGAAAGTGCCATGACAGAAGGAATTGTGGAAAATTTACTCAAACGCATGGCAATGAAACAGAAGGAAAAACTGCAAGATGAAATTGCGCCCCTCAAGACACCCAAGCAGGAACTTCCCACTCCTGGAACCTCTAAAATACCAGCGCACATAAAGAAACGAGTCTCACCCACGCCTGGCACCTTATCTATGAAGAAAAGGCCTTCTCCTTCAACTTTCGATCTCTAATGGATGATTATCGACAGCAATTAGAAACCTCCTTTAAGAGTATAAAAAAGGGTAAACAACCCGCCAAAGTCAAACGCAAGACGGAATTGGATTGGTTAAAAGAAGGCGAAGAGGCCGCTTTATGAAAACCCTTGAGAAGACAACTGCACAAAGACTATGAGGAGTTCTAAAAAAACAAGAACCAAAAGAAAGGCTCCACCGAAAAAAGGCAGAGAGGAGGCAAATTTGACATTCAAAACTGGATTGCAAAATTAGGAGTGGAATTTCATCCTTATTCTTTACCTAAAAAGAAACGTTATCAATTCTTTGGACCAGGCACATTTTTGAAAAAACGCTTGGATCGAGGAGATCAGGGCATCAATCGTTTGAATTGCATTGCCAGACAGCATGACATTGACTACTCTAAGGCCAAGAGTCTAGAGGATAAATGGAAAGCCGACGATAAGATGGTAGCCTCTATTAAAAATCTTCCTGGCAAGAAATCAATGATGGAACACCTGGCACGTTACATTATACAAACTAAGAAACAATAGAAATTGTAATAACAAAACTTGTTATTACATTTAAAAACTGTTATTGATTACAACTGGCGTGTCCGTGCGTTTTTTCTCTTTCGATAAAATTCGACATTGTCGTTTACACCTTTAAACACTTGTTTGGCTAAAAGTCTACCTAAGGCACCGAACGATGGAGATGGACCCAACAGGAACATGCTTAAACCTTTGGCGATTTTGTCTGTTTTGGTGGGACCCCGCCGTAATATTCTTTTGATAGTACTCGCTGCTGCACCTCCTCTTTGTAGTCTCCTTCTCCTTCTCTTTCTTCGGGTTCTCATGGATGTGAGAATGAATGAATGTCACTACACTTACAACCTTTTATATCAGTACGGATACGACATAAAAGTGTCTTTGTCAATCACGCGTTTGTCAAACACTAAACCGTACTGTTTGATACGCTCGACAGTCCTATCTTCGTGGTTTGGCCGGGTTTGCGTGAGTAGATGACGGATCTGTGTCGTAGTAGAGGACTTGATCTCGTAAGGGGTCCAGATAACTGTATAGTTTCAAGCGGGCTTGAGTGGTTGTAAAGGCAGAGATGGAAGTATTGGGTTTCTTGCCTTTAGAAGCGTCTTCGTCCACGTAGCTAAACACCACCTCTAAGACATCTTCTGAAAAGACGCAAATCACATGAATGACCATCAACGAATTATTTAAATATTCAAACAATTTGTGAGGCGCTGTGACTGATTCCACCGCAGATTTGTTAAGCCGTTCTCCAAATTTACCCCAGAATGAGTTCAACATGAGTTTAGGTAACAAACATTTGGCTGCGTTCTTCACAATTTTCCCTGATTCCATTCGGATACCTTCATGCACTTCATAGTGGTTAGTGTAATTCTGCAATTCTTCTGGGGTGTGTACATGAGATGGCCGCCCGCTTGATTCCTGTTTCATTTTCAGCCATGTATCCACGTACCCAGTGAACAATCTTTCGACGCGCTGGTCTTCGGGAAAATGCCAGATTTCATAAATTTTCACAATTTGGTACCCTTTTTGCATGGCTTTAATGATTTCTGGTGTACACCATGTACCGCAGATGAGGCGTTTTTGAACGGTGTGAGTACAGGTCCATTGGCAGTCGAGCATCGGTTTCGCTTGTTGTTGTTCCACGCAGGTACGGCAAAACGGAAAAGTCAATTTTCCTCCACTTCGATAGGGTAATACAGGGTTGAACAATTCTTCTGGTGGTACAATATCCACAATGGCGATGCCATAATAATCTGATAGATCGGTGATCTGAGGACTCGTTAAAATCTGTGGATGTCCCACGGGACAACTTCCGTATTTGTTCACCCACGGATATTCAGAAGTGACATCAATGAAATGTACTTTTTCTCCTTGGCCTTCATCGGTCTTGTGTTACAAACATGTAGCGCCGGTCCTTCCACCGTAAAATGCATGACGCGGATCTAGAGGTTCCACAGTTTCCAAGGTGTGAAGAAACTGTATCAGTCGCGGGTTGTGTTTGGAGAGGTCATCCCAAAAACATTCCCACATTTCCACCACGGTAAAACCAATCGAGCGTAACAGAGCGGTTTTGGCACAGGTTACGTCATAGACTTCTTCCATGGAACAGTCTAGATGCACTCTAGGAACTAATCTGCGGTTGGGATGGCAGCAAGGACAACCATGCCATACACAACCATGAAATTCGTACCAATTTAGAAATTCTTGGCGTTTGTCAGGATTCATACTGTCAGGATCATAAGTGTCGCTGGGTGGGATCGGTCCGACATAAGATTGGTTTTAGAACCTCCGATGACAGTCTTAGAAGCCTTGGCCAACAGGCCTGAAAGAGTCCCGCCACCAGAAAGGAGGCAATTCAATTGGGTGGCAGCCCAGCGCCACAATGCCTATCTCCACTTTCTTTTCCCAAAACAAACGTGAAGCCATTCAAAGGTTTCGATTTGTCTTAGAAAATTTACTGGCCATAAGTATTGGAACTCTCACAAAAATGTTTTGTAAGAATAAAAACAGCAAAACAATATTTTCGTAGGTGGGATAAAGAATACCAGGTTGGATATGTAAATCCCGACCAGGATCCCAGGTAGAATGTATAAGTCCCACCTAAGATCCCGGGTGGGATGCAGGAATCCTGCATCAAGTGAGGGATCCCAGGTGGGATCAAATTTTCATCCCAGGTGGGAAAGGTGGGATCCCACCACCTAAGGCGGGATCCCGCCATTCCCACCTGGGATCCTGGGTGGGATTGCCGGGATCCCGCCTATATCCCGCCGGACATTTTACCTGGGTTGCTTAGGTTTTTTTTTCGTCGTTGCTCTTTGTAAATTCTGCTAAGGTTTTTCTTTCACCCTTACCTTTTTCCTTGCTTGCTGTAAATTTCGCTTAGGTTTCTTTCTTTCGCATTTGCTTTTTTCCTTGCTTATTGTAAATTTCGCTTAGGTTTTTTTCTTTCGCATTTGCTTTTTGTAATTAACTTCTTGTAATAATAAACTTTTTTGGTAATGATAAACTTTTTGTAATAAACCTGTTGAAAGTTTATTTTTTGTGTGTTTTTATTGTTCATGTGCTTAAATGACAAAAACTCTCGTATGGATTACAAGTTTGTTTGTTTTTTTACTGCGCTTTAAGATTTTTTATTGCGCTTTAGTGTTGAAAAATTCTCTCACGACCTAAAAACCTTTCCTTAAATTGAAAAATGTGCGGTGTTTGACGAATTAGATGTTTTAAATCATATTTACATTTTCTGCGCACGCGCCTTGCCTAAAAAGACTCCCATGGATGACAAAAATCCCTCGTACATGGATGACAAAATCCCTCGTAGACACATATACATAATCCACCAAATATACATATAACTGTCATCTAGTGATGACATGAACCCTGGTCCCCAATGGTCCGTTAGGAAACAATCTCACGTGAAAATAATACATCGTTACGACGTCATGAATATGGTGATACTAATGGTAATGTCAGTTCCTTGGGAATTATTAGCTAATTAACAAGCAACAGTTTTTGGAAGATATTCGTAATTCTAGTTTTATATCGTGACCCTCCTAATACTCTTGATGAACTTGTGGAATGTTACAATAATACTCTAAGATCAGTATTGGACAAACATGCCCAGTCCGGGCTCACACCTGAAGATCTCAGTCACTGTTGTTCTATTGTTCTTGGGTGTGAAGTCTTCCCATGTGATCTTAGGACAGCTGTGTTCGCCTCTAATTGTTCTTGGTGGTCACGTGTGCGATATCCGGTTCTGTGATTGCTTACCCGGTATGTTAGCGTCCTATACTACTATTACGCTTTTTTGTCAGCGTTATTGCAAAGCGTATATCGGCAGAATCACAGAAAACGTTTTTTCCGATGGTTTGCTTTGAATCAAGCAGTTTTTAGCTTTATCTCAAAAAGTGCTTGAAGCTTCATCTCATGAAACACAGCGTCTTTGCTCTTTTGTAGCCAAAATATCCTGATTTTAGGTATATCTCACTCAAAACAACGTGTTTGCTTTTCTAGTGCTAAATTACGCCCTGTATGTTGCTTAAGCCTTTCAGCGACAACAGACAGAAACCTTTTTCCAGTGCAAAATTGCTGAAAACAGCGTAATTCAGCACCAAAAAGGAAAAACCTTGTTTTGAGTGAGATATGGCTAGAATCAGCGTGATCAGCTGGAAACAAGCGAAAACCTTTTTCCGGTGCAAAAACGCTGAAAGCAGCGTAATTTAGCAACAAAACAGCAAAAGCCTTGTTTGGAGTAAGATACAGCAAGAATCAGGCGATTAGCTGTAAACAGGCGCAAACCTTTTTACAATGCAAAAAAGCTGAAAACAGCGTAACTTAGCAACGAGACAGCAAAAACGTTGTTTTGAGTGTGATAAAGCTAAAATCAGTGAATTGGCTGCAAACAGGAAAAAAACACCTTTTTCTGCGAAAAAGCTAAACTCAGCGTAACATCAGCAAACAAGCAGAAAAACAAGAGACTCGGATACACAGTAAGGAATGGCACGATTCCACAAGCTCTGGAAAACTTTGTATTTTTTCTCCACATTTCTATTTATTGCATCAATATCTTCACTTCATTATGATGTTAATGGAGTTCCTGATACTTTGCAGGACTTAAACGAAGATTTGGCAATTTTTTCGACGAAAATAGATGAACTGAACTTGTCTGAGGCTATCGCACGTGGTCGCCATTTTGACTTCACCAGGCCAGGGTTATTTATTATTCAAATTCGTGTGCTACACACAATGTGGAATATTTATTGATGTGTGGAGACGTTCAAGCTAACCCTGGTCCTTGTGGTAACAGCACTGGACGACCTTACTCTGATAACCACCAGACCTCGGAGAATATTCTTGGTTGTATATCACTTAATGCAAGGTCAATCTGCAATAAGCTGAATGAGTTCCATGACTTAGGTAAAATGAGAAATGTGGACATAGTAGCAGTTACCGAAACCTGGCTTCATCAAAGAATATTGGATGCAGAAATTCTCGACTCAAATTATATTACTTTTCGTCGGGATAGACCAACTAGATCTGCGAATGACAACTCAACTATACTTGATTTACTTATCACTTCTGTTCCTGAATTTGTCAGAAACATTACAATTCTCTCAGGGGAATTTTCCTCGGAGCATACGCTAATTACTTTTGAAATCATTATTCTACTGAAGTGCATCAAGCCATTGAAACGTTATGTTTACAACTATAAGGATGCTGATTTTGACGGATTACGAGAACTCTTAAATTATATTCCTTGAGATGTAGTTTACGAAGAAAATGACACGTATTTTTCAACTGTCAAGTGAGGGGATCTTTTTTTTTGCAGCTGTTAACGATTGTGTCCCCAAGATTGAGATAATAGTGCTCCATGGATTGATGCTGAAGTTCTTAAAGCTGTTAGAAAGAAAGAGAGACTTAGAAAGAGGGCCAAAAAGTGATCCTCCGAATATTACTGAGCAATATTTCGATTGCATCGTGCGGAACTCAAATCACTTATTAAATGGAATCATAAGTAATATTTCAAAGGTCTGTCACCAACTCTGACAGAAAACCCTGAGCGATTCTGGGCTTATTATCAAGCTAAATACAAGAATAAAAGAATTCCAACATATTTGGAATACAACGGAGTGAAAGTCTCTGATGCTGAAGAAAAGGCAGAACTATTCAATAACTACTTTAATTCAGTACAAGAGAGAGATGATTGTGTTTCCTTCACGAGGACCATTTTCAGTGACTTCAAAGTAGGTAGGACAGTTAAACAGCACAAATTGCACAATTTATTAGATTAGGTAAAGTGTCCCTTTGTTATAAACAAATCAAGGAACGATTAGTCATAGTAGAAAAATGTTGGTAGAAGTGGTGCTTGGAGAATAAAGACTATGTGACTGTGTGCACTAATTGTGGGAAAGTCGATGACTTTGAACCAATCAAAGAGTTTTGTAGCTTCCACGATGACAATTGTAAAATAATAGTTCGGTCAACATATTTCAGGAAATACTATCTTAGTAAGTTAAAATTTAAACTAACCAAAAAGTATAACATATCCACAAAGAATAAAAATAGGATCATACCAGACTTAGAAAAGATAAGCAATGTATTACCACTAATCAATGGTAATAGAAGGCGGATGATTAATATCAATTTCATCATGACATTAAATAATATGCAAATCAGTATCGATTACATAAAAATAACCAAATAAAAAAAACCATTTAATATTATGACAACCACTGGAACAATATATTGGGACTAATTAATGACATCAACAACATAATGCTCGATAAATCATTTATTACAAGTAAATTATTTCTTTTACTGTTGCTCAAAGGCATCAATCAATGAACACATGTCTATGGTAATATTATCTACAGCTTTTAGTTGGTCCAAATAACGTTCTTTATCAAATGACACTCTTCTTAAAAAGGACCTTAACTGAGTGAGTGTCTTTACTAAGATGGTAAATGCAAATCGACATAATTCGATCTTCTTCTTAAAATCTTTATTTCTCAGTATGTTTTTAATATCAAACTAGTACCAGGTATAATGCTAAGTACGATGGGATTCGTTGTTTCCCTTCCAGACAGCTGGATTCCAGGAAGTGATAGGTATTATGTGAAAAAGCCAGCGCAAAATTACCACGTAATAATAACAACACAGAATCACTGATATCTGATGGATATGCTTTGAAAGTCTCAAGTGCTATACTACTATCTTAAATAGCTAAACCACTTAAACTAGATTGTGCAGTTTGTGCAATTGAACATTTAAGCTAGTTATTTATTTTGTGCAGCTGAACTTTTAGTTCAGTTGAACCATTTTACTACCTCAATCAATTAAGAAAGATTTTGCAATCCGTGCAGTTTAACTGTCTTCTGCGGTTTGACTATTTTACAAGTCGAATCAATTAAAATAAATTGACTATTTTAAATGCTTCAAGAAACTTAACTAAGTTGTGCAGTTTGTGCCGTTTAGTCACTGAAGTTACTTTGACCATTTAAAGTACTCCAACCAGTTGAGATATACTGTCCAATTTTTCTCAGTCGACCTCCGACTGTTAAAAAGTTGAACCATTCCACCTAGACTGTCAAAATTGTGCACTTGAACTAATAAAGTTAGTTATACATTTTAATCAGGTCAACCATTGAAGCTTGTCTGACTATGTGAGGTAATCGGTTCGGACACAAACTGGCATAAGTTGTTGAAGTTGGCTGCCTGTCCCTTGTTACTCCTAATCCTGCCAACTCCTTCCGTCCATTTACTGCCAAGGTATCTCGGCAGCTTTTTCCACCACTGACGCAGAGCATTGGCTGTGCTCAAGTCATTCATGGAATGCATGCCTGTTATGGCGTTCCTTGCTTGGTCAAGGGCAATAGAAAATTCTTGCAGCCCTGTTCCGTCATTAGGTTTCACAGCGGGCCCTGTTCGGTCATTAGGTTTCACAGCGGGCCAGCTCGATGGTTTCGTGATGTATACACTTGCAACCTTGTATGTGTTTCTGCAAACGTTTTCTAGCCACTTTCTATGAATCTTTACTCTTCATTTGTATACAACCCTGAAGCAGTTCCTTTACCTTTCCACTAGTGTATTGATCCAAAAAACACAAGCACTCACCAGGATTATCTACCTAAGATTCTATGAGAACTTCGAAGGCTGCTATGAATGATGGGTATGACATCACATCTCCAGAGAACATGGGCGGCTTGTGAATAGGTGACAGACTTCCGGCCTATTGTGTTAAAAATAATTTTTGACAGTTCTGCCTGTTTCCTTTGAATGTCAAAATAGTCTTGATCTGGTTTTGTACTTTCTACAGCGCTTGAATCCTTTCTGTAAACGTACATAGATCCTATCTTATCGTCATGATATAGCTTCGTATCGGGGGGAGTCCCATTGTCTTCTTCAATTTCAATTAATGCGAAGGTTTCTTGGATCAAACGGTTGGGCAGTTGGGTAGCAACACTGACTGAGATGGGCGTGGTTACAGAAGTGGTCGTTGAAATGATGCTGACAATAGCTGATCTTTGGAATTTCACAGAAGGCACCTTTACTGTAGACTCACCATTAGGTTGTGCCTCGGATAAGATGGGAATGAAAGTCACTTTAGCTGGTACATTTTTTAAATAATCATTCATGCCATCAATGACTTGTTGTTCATCAAACTGCTCATAAGCTTTTTCTTCAGCCCTAGCCTCTGCAACTTGCATCCGAAGTTCAAGCTCCTCAGAGACCATTCTTAGCGCTTGCCTCCCCTAGAAGAATATTGCCTTAACCTCTAATGCTGCAGCCTTAGCCTTTGCTTCAATCAACTTTAACTTAGCGGATGATGTTGAGAAAGTGGAGGGCCTTGAGTGACCGGATGATTAGATTTCACCTTAAATGAATCATGTAAATCACCACGCAACTTCTTTGCCTCACCCAGAAACTCAATAATACTTTGCTTTAATTGAAACACAAACTTTATTACGACTCTTATACCATTGCTGAGCTCATTTGATCTCACCATCATCATTCGGGCAACTGAGATACATATCATGTGCGTCTTGCATTTTAACAAGAAACTTATCAAATTGCTCAACCTCAGTAGGCACTTGTTTTCCGCTCTCAAAATCTGCTAACAAGGGCGAGATTATGTTTATCTGCTTAGTTAAGTTAGCGAGTACAGTTTTCCGAATTTCCTTTAACTTTTGAATCTCAAATTGCAAATCTCCCTCCCTGCCTCCTTTGTGTCCTTCCATGTATGATTCACTCTATGTCAAACTGTATCAGCCGTAAAATCCATTCTTTATTCCTCTAGATCAGCGAAACACTCGACACTGTGCGTTGGTTTACGATACAAAAATCACGTTACCATAACCATTAATCGACGAGTTTACACAATTTTCAATCCTTTAGCTTCCTCGTATGTTCCTTGACAAACGACAGCCCAGTATCTGGTTCCTTAGCCATATAAAAGGGGAGTATGAACGAAGCGAAAGAAAAGGCGCAATGCCGAGGTTTGGCCTGAACTGGAATGAACCTCGGTAAAATCACGTGACCTAAGATGTTCGGACGGACTGCTTCGATTACAAAGGATAACCAATGTCAGAAACTGGTATTTACAATATCTGCTACAACCTTGGATACCATTACCAGTTAATGGTTTTAATAACAAGGGCATACCAATACTTGCATGCAATGTACAAAGGAACCCACCACTTTGTTTCTTTGTCGGTTTGATGCCTCTGCAGTGCTCAACTGAGCTAACAGTTTATAACAGCGAAGATCGCTTTCATATTCACATCTTTATCCGCAGCTCAAATATATGACTTTCATACATTCACAGCCGTTTATTCACCACTTCACGGGTTTATTTGGAACCAACACAGTGATCAGCTCCCAGTTGACTTGTTAGCTCAGTTGTTAAAGCACTGCGCTGGCATCGCAGAGGTCATGGGTTCAAAGCCCGTACAGGCCTGAATATTTTCAGGCCTTCTTTTCACTACGGCTTAAGTAGTGTTCATAACTGCGAAGATCGCTCTCATATTCACCTCAGTTTGACTGTTAAACCAGCTTAACCATTTCAGCTAGATTGTTCAGGTTGTGAATTTGAATTGATTAGGCTAGTTATCCATTGTTTTTCAATTGAAGCAAATAAGCTACTTTGACCATGTGAACTACTTCGACCAGTTAAGCCAGACTATGCAGTTTGTGCAGTTGATCCTATTGAGCTTTTGTCCGGTTAAAGCCTTTAAGCAAGTCAAGCAACATGAACCAATTAAGATGGATTGTGCAATTTGTCCAGTTTGACCATGTGAACTACCTGTGTATATAACCACTGAACAAACTTTTCAATCAAGCTTAATTGGTTGACCAGGTTAAATAATCAAACTAGCAAAAACAGTCAGACTGCAGAAATTTCAAGATCTACATTAAATGATTGAAGTAGTTAATACGATCAAACTACCTGAAAAGATTTAACTGGACAAAATGTATAACGAGCTTAAATGGTTACACTGCACAACCTACCTTAATTAGTTCAACTGGTTAAAATGGTCAAACTATAGTTATATAGTTCAACTGAAAAAATTGCAAAAAGCGGAAAGAGTTAAACTGTAAAAAATGCAAAAATTAAGTGAGTTGGCTCAATTGGCTGTTTCGAGCTTTATGTAATGGGAAAAACAACGGTTTGGCTTTTTTGTTGCTAAATTATCCTGTTTTTAACCTTATCGCACCAAAAGGTTTCATACCACTGAAAAAAGTTTTTCGCATGTCGGCAGCTGATCACCCTAATTTTAGCTCTATTTTACTGAAAAAAAATTGGTGTTTGCTTTCGGTGCAATTAAGCTAAAAAATAACGACATTCAGCGGCAAACAACCGAAACAACGTTTTGAGGGAGATAAAGCTGAAATCTATGTGATTAGCTTCATGAAGGCAGAAAACCTCTTTTCAGAGCAATAAGCCTAATTTAACTGCAAACAAACGAAAACATGTTTTGGGTGCGAAAAAGCTGAGAAAAGTGTAATTTGGCCAAAGAAATGGCCAAAACGTTACATTAAGCGAGATAAAGCTTAAATCAGCGTGATTAGCTGCAAAAAAGCAAAAGGCATTCTTGATACGGCACAGATAAAAGAGTGCAATTCAGTGGCAAACAAGCCAATTTAGCTAATTTTTCCCATTTTTTGGGGGGTTTCACTGTTTCGCTTGTTTGATGGCTTAAACCATTTGACCCAATTAGCTTTTTGGTGGATTTGTCCACAGGAGTCAATTGAGCCAACTCAGCTACTTTCTGCATTTTGTGCCGTTTGGCTGTTTCCGCTGTATGCAATTTTTTTAGCCTAACTGTCTCCTTGCTAGTTTGATTACTTAATCACTTGAGCTGTTTAAGCTAGTTATGCTTTTTGTCAAATGAAACTCTAACCCTAAGCTAAGTTTAACCATCCTAGGTACTTGGCAGTTGAACCACTGATGGTAGATTTTGCAGTTGAACCGATAAGATAATTATGCTTTTTGTCTAGTTGAGCCATATCAGCCACTTTGACCACTAATTTTGGCTTTTTCTTATATTATTTCCTGAAATCCAAGTGTCTTTCTTAGTTTGACTCTTTAACCAACCGACCTATTTTAGCTACTCTGACTATTTAACGAGTTTAACTAATTAAGCTTGATTGCGCAGTTGGCGCAGTTGATGCTATTAAGCTAGTTATGCATTTTGTCCGGTTGAACCAATTAACCTACTTTAAGCATTTGAACTACATCGACCATTTGAGATAGTACAGTTAGTGCACTTTACTGTTTTCGCTAGTTTGATCATTTACAGGATTTTTAAACCCTGTAACCCTGTTTTAAACCCTGTCACCTTTTAAAAAAGGTGACAAACGAGATTTTGGGTCTGATGGAAAGACTACAAGGCTACTGATTTCAATATGGCTGATGATTAAATAATCTATTTAGCTAAACCAATTGATGCTAAAGATGCTCAAAATAAATTTTATCTTAACACACAAACAAACAATTTATTGAAAACTGATTTGAAAAAACCGATGTCCACCGATTGTAATACGTCCAATTAAATAAAAAGTTAATTTAGCTACATTTACAAATGTGGATGGAGTTAAACAAGCGGCAACATCGGTATTTGTACCTGTATACTGTTTTAATTATGTAATGGGTCATGATAATAAAAAGGAAGCCAAATTCTTAAGGTCAATATCAAAATATGCAGTTTCCAATGATTTACATTCCACAGTATAAAGTGACAAATTAACATTTGATGTGGATGGAACATATGTATTTCATTACAGATATGTTTGAGCGGGGCTTGCAACACATTTCTACCATAAAGTATATGATTCTTCCAGATGCATTGGTAGGCGCTACACAGAATTCACAGAAAACACAAACGATAAATAGATAGATGTTACATTTTTTGGGAATATCTGGAACATTTACTGGTCATTCCATATCACTCGGTGTACATAATGGCACTCTCGATGGTGGGCTTTATGCTCAATTAATGATGAAAAAACATCTGACTGATATAAACATATTGCATATGAGATTCAAAAAGAAGAGTGTTATAAACTTCAATCATATAGCTAAATCACTAAAAAAACAATAAATGAAACCACATTATTATACAAATACTCTGCTAAAAAGCTTCGGTCGGTAAAAAAAAAAGCCCATACGAGGTTCAAAAACCGAAATCTGTCATGCAATTTGTCATCGTCCTTTTTATAGTAGGTGGTACTATAGGGTATCAAAGAATCCCTTCGTACTTGGCATTTACCTGGTAGTGGTTTGATATTAAAAACATATTGAGAAATGAAAGACTTTAAAAAGAAGATCGAATTATGTCGACTTGCCTTTATTACCTATGTAACGATACTCAATGACTTAAGGTCCTTTTTAAGAGGAGTGTCATTTGATAAACAGAGTTGTTTGGACCAATTGAAAACTGTAGATAACATTGTCATAGACAGGTGTTCACTGGTTGATGCTTTTGAGCAACAGCACAAGAAGTAGTTTACTTGTGATGAATGATTTATTAAGCATTATGCTGTTGACATTATTAATTAGTCTCAATACATTGTTCCAGTAGTTGTGATAATATGAAAGGGTGTTCTTTGATCTGATTATTTTCATGCAATCTATATTGATTTGCATATCATTTAATATCAAGATAAAATTGATGTTAATCAACCGCCATCTCTCTAAAGACAGCTATTTTACTAGTTAGTGAGACTATCCAAAATAACTTAACTGCACAAATTGCACAATCTATCTTAACTGGTTAAACTAGCTCAAATGTTCAAACTAGCTTCAATTGTTGAAGGGGACAAAATGCCTATTTAGCTTAATAGGTTCAACTGCACAAACTTCTCTATCTAGTTTAACTGGTTATAATGGCTAAATAACCAAACTAACGAAAAACGTAAGAGTGCACAAATTGCACTGTCTATCTCAAATTGTCGATGTAGCTCAAATGTTCAGGCTGGGTTAATTGGTTCAACCCGACAAAGATAGGATCAACTTCATCAATTTTACAATGAACCTTAATTGGCTAATCTCGCTAAATAGTCAGGGTAACCAAGACAGCTGAACAACTGAACAAATTGTACAGTCTTTCCTAATCGGTTCACGTTGTTCGAATTGCCATACTAGGTTCAATAATTAGCCTATAAAAAAATGGATAACTGGCTTAAATGGTTGAAATGCTTAGATAGCGAAACCAAGGAGGAGAGCTAAATTGCTTGAAATAGTGCAATGGTCGAACTACCTTCAATAGTTGAAGTTTATATGGTTAAAGTGGAAAAAACCAATGAGTATCATAAATTGTTCAACCGGCTTAATGTTAATTGAGTGATTACAGTTAAATAGCACAGACTGCACAATCTATGTTAGTTGGTCGAAGTAGTTTACATAGTTAAATTAGCATAAATAATATCAATAAATAATAATATCATGCATAAGCATGATATGCACTTTGTCCAGTTCAACCGCTTCAGCTAGCATCAATTTGTCATATGAGACAGTTTGACTGTTTTAAACTACCTCGATCAATTAAGAGACGTCATAGAATTTGTGAGGTGACTCTGACTACTTAATCATATGAACTAATTAATCTAGTTTGATTATGTTAACTAGCTAAAGCAATTAAACTTGATGGTGCAGTTTTTGCAATAGCTTAAATGGGTCAACTAGCTAAATGTCAATCGAGCGATAAAAGTTAAGCTGAACAAATTGCACAATCTATCTTAGTTAGTCAAACTAGATGAAATGGTTGAACTGAAATAAAATGGATAACTAGCTTAATTAGTTCAACTGCACAATCTGGACAATCTATCTGAAATGGTTCAAGTGGTTTTACAGTCAAAGTTGAACTGAGAAAAATTGCACAATCTATCTGAGCTTGTTGGAGTACTCTAAATGGTCAAATCAACTACAATGATAAACGGCAATCTAGCTAAATGTCTTAAAGTATTTAAAATGGACAACTATTTTAATTGATTCGACTAGTAAAATGGTTAAACAAGGGAAGACAGTGAAACTACAGATATTGCAAAATCTTTCTTAATTTGAATTGTAGAAGTAGTTGAATGGTTCAATTGCACAAAATGCATTGCTAGCTTAAATGGTTCCATTACACAAACTGCATAATCTAGCTTAAGTGGTTTAACTATTTAAGATAGGAGTATATTACTTGGGGCTTTTAAGGCATATTTACCAGATATCAGTGATCTTGTGTTTCAATTATTGCGCGGTAATTTTGCGCTGGCTTATTCATATAATACCTAACCTTTCCTAGAATCCAACTTTCTTCCCTAGTCTGACTATTTAACCAGTTGAACCATTTAAGGTAGTATGGCCATTTAAACAACTTTATCAATAACGGTAGATTGTGAAATTTGTGCAGTTTAAATGTCTCAGCTACTTTGACTATTAAACCTGGTTAATCAATTAAGCTTTATTGTGCAGTTGGTGCAGTTGATGGCATTGTTTCCTGTTGAGCCAGTTTACCTAGTTTGACCATTTGAACTACATCGACCATTTGAGATAAATAGGGGACTTTGCGCACTCTTACTGTTGTAGTTCAGTTTAACCAGCTTAACTAAATTGAGAGGTTTGTGCAGATGAATTTATGAAGCTAGTTATGCATTTTGTCCCGTTGAACAACATAAGATAGTTTGACACAAACTTAACGATTCTATCTCCGGTTAAGAATATATGAAAGTCATATATTTGAACTGCGGATAAAGACATGAATGAAAGTGATCCTCGCAGTGATGTGCACTACTTAGGCAGCCCGTATATTCATCACTTCACGGGTTTATTTAGAACCACCATCATGACCAGCTCCCAGTTGGCTTGTTAGCTCAGTTGGTAGAGCGCTGCACCGGTATCGCAGAGGTCATGGGTTCAAATCCCGTACAGGCCTGAAATTTTCACTATTTTCTCCGTTAAAGCACTTAACCAATAATACAGATTGTTTAACTGTTATCACTCGATTGATATCTAGCCGGTTGAGCCATTTAAGCTACTTATGCGTTTTGTCCAGTCTAACCATTCAGCTAGTTTTGAATTTTTTTCACTCGAACAATTTCAGCTTGATTGACCATTTGAAGTAATCTAACTTTAAAGTTAAGTTAAAGTTTAAGTTAAACCGTGTGAACTATCTCGACCAATTTAACCAGACTGTACAGTTTGTGCAGTTGATCCTTTAAGCTAGTAATGTATTTTCTCCGTTAAAGCACTTAACCAATAATACAGATTGTTTAACTGTTATCACTCGATTGATATCTAGCCGGTTGAGCCATTTAAGCTACTTATGCGTTTTGTCCAGTCTAACCATTCAGCTAGTTTTGAATTTTTTTCACTTGAACAATTTCAGCTTGATTGACCATTTGAAGTAATCTAACAACTTGACATAGATTCTGTGGGCTGTGTAGTTGTACTGTTTGCAATAGTTTGACTATTTTGCCATTGGAACTATTTCACCTAGTTATGCATTTTGTCTGGTTAAACCTTTTAAGCTAGTTTAATTATTTGACCTGCTGCAGCCAACGGAGAGAGAATTTTTAAATGTCTGTATTTAGCTATCTCTTCTAGTTTAACTATTTTACCAGATAATACAACTATCAAAAAGAGTCAAACAGTATAAATTTCACAATCGATCTTAACTCGTCGAACTAGTTGAGATGGTCAAACTAGCTTATTTTTTTCAAGAGGACAAAATGCATAACTGGCTTTCATAAGTTCATTAGCACAAATTCCTCAATCTAGTGCAGCTGATTGAACTGGCTAAATAATCAAACTGGCGAAAAGAGTAAGAGTGCACAAACTGCTTTGTCTATCTCAAATGGTCGATGTAGTTCAAATGCTCAAAACAGGTTAATTTTTTTTAAAATGAAAATAATGCATAACTAACTTGATATCATCAACTGCACCAACTGCACAATCAAGCTTAATTGGTTAAATAGTCACAGTAGGTAGGACAGTTAAACTGCACAAATTGCACAGTTTATCTTAATTACGAATTTTAAGAGATCCTCGCCGCCCAGAACATTCCTGAGCTAGTAGTTGCAAACAGGACCTGAAAAAAACTTCAGGCCCGTGCAGGATTTGAACCCATGACCTCTGCTATACCGGTGCAGCGCTCTATCAAATGAGCTTACTAGCAAACCAGGAGCTGTTAGCTCAGTTGGTAGATTGTTGCACCAGTATCGCAGAGGTCATGGGTTCATAACCCATACGAGCCTGAATTTTTTTTTGGTCCTGTTTTCAACTTTTAGTTCAGTAGTGTTCTTAGCTGCGAGGACCTCTTAAAATTCGTTTCTTCAAGGCAGTGCAAATATATAAATTTCATGTATCTAAAATCATTATTTATCTTTGTAAAGTTAAATTAGTAAAGTTGTTCAAATGCCTATACTAACTTAGATGATTCAAGTGGTTAAATAGTCAAACTAGGGAAGAGAGTTGGATTCCAGGAAATGATAAGTATTACTTGAAAAAGCTAGCGCAAAATTACCACGCAATAGTAGCAAAGCAGAATTATTGATATCTGGTGATAACTGTCTTCCCTGATTTGACTACAATGCAATTTGAATCAATTAAAATACTTTGACTGTTTTAAATACTTTAAGAAAATTAGCTAAATTGTGACGTTTAATTATTGGAGTGGATTTTACCATTTAGAGTACTCCAACCAGTTAAGATGCAATTTTTCTCAGTTGAACTTTGACTGTTCGACCTCTTGAAACATTTCGGCTAAATTGTCTCGATTGTGCAGTTCAACTGATCAAGCTAGTTATCCGTTTTGTTCAGTTCAATCATTAACAGCTACGTAGACCATGTGAGCTACTTCGACCAATTGAGACAGATTTTCCAATTTCTGCAGTTTTACTGTTGGAACAATATATTGAGACTAATTAACCAAAAAGTTGCGATTTAAGGCAAAAAAATAGTGCGACTCGTGAATAAATCGTACCAATTAGAGCCAATCAGATTACAAGGACCACCAGTGATTTCAAAATGGTTGTAATAAAAGGAAATAATATCTATTTAATTGCGTTATATAATGTATTGCAATAGAATAATTCAAGATAAATTAGATCAGGTAATGTGTCCCTTTTGTTATAAACAAATCAAGGAAAGACTAGTCATAGTAGAAAAATGTTGGGTGAAGCGGTGCTTGGATAATAAAGACCATGTGATTGTGTGCACTAATTGTGGGAAAGTCGATGACTTTGAACCAATCAAAGAGTTTTGTAGCTTCCATGATAACAATTGTAAAATAATAGTTCAGTCAATATATTTCAGGAAATACTATCTTAATAAGTTAATATTTAAACTAACCAAAAAGTATGACTTATCCACAAAGAATAAAAATAGGATCATAGCAGACTTTGAAAAGATAAGCAATGTATTACCACTAATCAACGGTAATAGAAGGCGGATGATTAATATTAATTTTATCATGATCTTAAATAATATGCAAATCAGTATCGATTACATAAAAATAGCCAAACTAAAAAAACCTTTTAATATTATGACAACCTCGGGAACAATATATTGGGACTAATTAATGATATCTACAACTTATTTTACTGTTGCTCAAAAGCATCAACCAATGAACACATGTCTATGATAATATTATCTACAGTTTTTAGTTGGTCCAAATAACGCTCTTTATCAAATGGTACTCCTCTTAAAAGGACCTTAATTCAGTGAGTGTCTTTACTAAGATGGTAAATGCAAATCGACATAATTCGATCTTCTTCTTAAAATCTTTTATTTCTCAGTATGTTTTTAATACCAAACTAGTATTAGGTATAATGCTAAGTACGATGGGATTCGTTGTTTCCTTCCAGCTATAGTACCACGTACTATTAAAAAGACGGTGACAAATTGCATAATAGATGTAGTTTCTTGAACCTCCTATCGGCGCTTTTAACAACCGAGGCTTCCTGTTACAGTATTTGTATGATGATGTAATTCCACATATCGTGCTTTTGTTAAGTGATTTATCTCTGCGATTGAAGCTTATAACACTCCTCTTTTGAAGCTCATATATAATATGATCATAGAAGTCAGATATTTTTTTATCATTAATTGAGCATGAAGCCCACCATCAAGAGAGCCATTATCTTCACCGAGTGATATGGAATGACCAGTAAATGTTCCAACTATTCCCAAAAAATTTAACATCTATCCATTTATTGTTTGTGTTTTGTGCGAATACCTTTTATCACTAATTATTGGATCCAGAAGTATTCTATGCCTTACGGTACAAATGTGTCGCAGGTCCCATGCAACCAAAGCTTTAATGAAATTCATATGTTCCATCCACATCAAACGTTAATTTGTCACTACATACAGTGAGATTTAAATCACTGAGAACTGCATATTTTGATCTTGACTTTAAGAATTTGGTTTTTTTTTACTATCATGATTCATTTCATAATTAAAAAGTGTACGGGTACAAATACTGATGTTTCTGCTTGTTTAACACCATCCACATATGATTTATTTGCAGCATCATTTCTATATGTAAATATAGCTAGATTGATCTTTTTTAATTGGAGATATTACAATCAGCGGATATTGGTTTTGTCCAGTCAGTTTTCAATAAATTGTTTGTTTATGCGTCCACATATGATTTATTTAGAGCATCATTTGCATCAATTCGCGTGGCTAAATAGATTAATTTATTACGAGCCATATCGAAGTCATTAGCCATTGCATCAGACCCAAGATCCCTTTAATCACTTCTGTCACCTTTTAAACCCTGTAAATAATCAAACTAGCGAAACAGTAAGAGTGCACAAATAGCACTATCTATCTTAAATAGTCCATGTAGCTCAAATGCTTAAAGTAGGTTGATTGATTCAATCGGACAGAACGCATAACTAACTTAATAGCATCAACTACACCAACTGCACAATCAAGCTTAATTGGTTAAACTCGTTAAATAGTGAGAGTAGCTAAGACAGTCAAACTGCACAAATTGAACAATCCATCGTCCTTAGTAAAGTTGCTCAAATGCCCATACTAGCTTAAATGGTTCAACTGGTGAGATAGCAAAACTGGGGAAAACAGCTGGATTCCAGAAAATGATAAGGATTATGTGAAAAAGCCAGCGCAAAATTACCACGCAATAATAACAACACAGAATCACTGATATCTGATGGATATACTTTGAAAGTCTCAAGTGCTATACCACTATCTTAAATAGTTAAATCACTTAAGCTGGATTTGCAGTTTATGCAATGGAACATTTAAGTTAGTTATGTATTTTGTGCAGCTGAACTATTCGTTCAGTTGAACCATTTTAACTACCTCAATCAATTAAGAAAGATTTTGCAATCTGTGCAGTTTAACTGTCTTCTGTGGTAAGTGCACAAACAGCAAAATAGAGCCCAATTTGTCTAAGAAGTTAAAATGTCAAGGTAGCTCAATTAGTTCAACCAGTTAAAGAGTCCAACTGGCGAGGACACCTATATGCACAAATTGTCCAATTTTAATTGGTTGCGGAAGCTCAACACTCGGTTGAACTTGCTCAAATGGTTCAACTGGGCAAAATGCACAACCGTCTTAATTAGTTCAACTGCACAATCTAGCTTTATTGGTTGAAATTGTTAAAATGGTCAAACTGGTTTAATTGGTTTTACCCTATAAATGGTCAAATTAGCTTAAATAACAAAATGTGTAACCTGCTAAAATGGCTTAACAGGAAAAAAAAATGCGTAACTAACTTCATCAGTTCGACTACACAAACTTCAGAAGCTGGCTCAAATGCTTCAATTGCTTAAATAGTCAAAAAGCGGCCACAAATAAACTGCACAAAATGCAAAAGTTATCTTAATTAGTCAAAGTGGTTCATATGGTCAAAGTATCCTAAATAATTCAACTCGACAATTGGCATAACTGCACAAAATGCACAATCTAGCTGAAATTGTTCAACTGGTTAGATAGGCAAACTAGCAAAAGCAGTTAAACTGCAAAAATTGCGCAATGTATCTTAATTCGTTAGAAAAGTTCAATGGTCGATCTAGCTTAAATAGAATTGCTTCAAGCAGTTAAAATACTCAAACTAGTTTGACTATTTAAACTAATTTTCCTAGTTTGACCATTTTAACTAGTTGAAGTAATTAGGTAGGCTCTGCAGTTAAACCACTTAAAATATTTATGTATTTAGTGTCTAGTTAAGTATTTTTCAGTTGGTTTGACCATATTAACTACTTAAACTATCCAGTATAGATTGTGCAATTTCTACAGTTTAACTGGTTTCGCAAATTTGATTGTTTCATTAGGTCAACCAATTAAGCTTGATTGAAAATTTTGTCCAGTTGAACCTATTAAGTTCCTTATGCATTTTGTCCTTTTGAACAATTTTAGGTAGTTTAACCATTTGAACAATTTTAACCAGTGGACAGAGATTTTGCAATTTTTGGAAGTTTAGCGGTTTTTGATAGTTTGACTAACTTCTTAAATAGTAAAACCAGCAAAGATAGCTAAATATACAAGTAGTTAAAATGGTCAAACCAGTTTAAAAAACTCACGAGGACATAATGCATAACTAGGTTAAGTAGTTCAAACGACGAGATATTCAAACCATCGAAAACAGTATAGCTGCACAACTCACACAACCTGTGTAAACAGGTTTGACTAGGCCAATAGTCAATCAACCTTAAACTGTTCGAGTAGAGAAAGTGCATAGTTATGCATTTTGTCCCCTTGAACAACATAAGTTAGTTTGACCGTAGGAACTAGTTCAACCAATTAAGACTGATTATGCAAACTTAGCTCGCTTTGATAGTTTTATTATCTGGTGAAATAGTCAAACCAGCGAACATAGGTAAGTACACAAGCTTAACAATCCTATCTCCGTTGGTTGCAGTAGTTCAAATGATCAATTTAGCTTAAGAGGTTCATCCGGACAAAATATATAACTAGGTTAGATAGTTCACACTGTGAAATAGTCAATTAAATTATCGCAAACAGTATACAGAATCTATGTCAACTAGTTAGACTAGTTCAAATAGTAAATCAAGCTTAAATTGCTTGAGTGGACAAAATTCAGACCTAGCTGAATTCGGTAAACTGGACAAAACGCATAGGTAGCTTAAATGGTTCAAACGGCTAAATATGAATCGAGCGATGACAGTTCAACTGTGCAAACTGCACAATCTATATCACTAGTAGATTACTTCATATGGTCAAACTATCATAAATTCCTTAACTAGAAAATGCATAACTAGCTTGATAGGATCAACTGCACAAACTGCAAAATCTGGCTTAATTGGTCGAGGCAGTTCCCATGGTTGAACTAGCTTGAATGCTTCAAATGAACAAAGTGCATAACCAGCGTAATCCATTTAACTGCAAAATTTGAACAATTTGGCTCAAATAATTGAACTGGTTGAACAGTCAAAATAGGGCTAACTGAGAAAAATTTTACAATCCATCTCAAATGGCTAAACCTACTTTAAATGGTCAAATTAATTTCAAGAAATAAACGGCACAAACTGCAGAGTCTATCTCAATTGCTTGAAGAAGTTAAAATGGTGAAACTATTTTAATTGATTCGACAGGTGGAATAGTCAAACCAAACCGTTAAACTGCACAGAGTGCAAAATCATTGTTAATTGGTTGAGGTAGTTCAAATGGTCAAACTAGCTGATATGGCTCGACTAGACGAAAAGCATAATTACCTTGGTCGGCTCAACTGCACAAACTGCACAATCTAGCTTCAATGGTTCAACCGTCAAGTAGCTAAGATAAGCATAACTGTCTTAGTCGGTTCAACTGCACAAACTGCACAATCTAGCTTCAATGGTTCAACTGTCACGTAGCTAAGATGGTCAAACATAGGTTAGGATGGGGTCATCGAACAAAAAACATAACGAGCTTAAACAGAAAAGTGGCTAATTACTCATACTAGCAAGGAGATAGTTGAATTGGAAAAATTGCAAACGCCGGAAACAGTCAAACGGCACAAAATTCAGAGAGTAGCTGAGTTGGTTCAATCGGCTCTTATAGACAAAATTCACCAAAAGCCTAAATTGGATCAAAAGGTTTAAGCGACCCAACAAGCGAAAACAGTGAAACTAAAGAAAAACCTGACAAACTGGCGGAATTGACTTGTTTTGCCACTGAGTTACGCTCTTTTTAGGTCTGTCACATTAAAAAAGCTTTTTTGTCCGCTTGCAGCTAATCACCCTGATATTAGCTTCATTTCACTTAATGCAACGTTTCGGTTATTTTTGTTGCCAAACTACACTTTTCTTAGCTTTTTCGCACCGGAAGCATGTTCTCGTTTCTTTGCAGCTAAATAAGGCTGCTCTAGGGAAGATTTCACGGAAAGCAACGTTTTTTAATTTTTTGTCGCTAAAGATGTCTCCGTTTTTTGTTGCTAAATTTGCACTTTTTCAGTTTTATCTCTCCTCTCCTAGTCTTGTGTTAGCCCAACTACTGTACTCGTCAACTGTATCCTTTAGTCTGCTGATGCCTTCCCCTCAGTAGACTGGGTCTGTCATCACATCAGCTTATTCGGACACAAACTGGCGTAAGTTGTTGCAGCTGGCTGCCTGTCCCTTGTTACTCCTAATCCTGCCAACTCCTTCCTTCCATTTACTGCCAAGGTCTCTCGGCAGTTTTTCTCTAACTGACCCAGAACATTGGCTTTGCTCAAGTCATTCATGTAATGCATGCCTGTTATGGCGTTCCTTGCTTGCTCAAGGGCAATAGAAAATTCTTGCAGCCCTGTTCCGTTATTAGGTTTCACAGCGGGCCCTGTTCCGTCATTAGGTTTCACAGCGGGCCAGCTTGATGGTTTGTTATGTATGCACTTACAACCTTGTATGTATTTCTGCAAAAGTTGTCTAGCCACTTTCTATGAATCTCTACTCTTCATTTGTAAACAGCCCTGAAACAGTTCCTTACCTTTCTACTAGTGTATTGATCCAAAAAAACACAAGCACTCACTAGTATTATCTACCTAAGATTCTATTAGAACCTCAAAGGCTGCTATGAATGATGGGTATGACATCACATCTCCAGAGAACATAAGCGGCTTGTGAATAGGTGACTGACTTCTGGCCTATTGTGTAAAAATCATTTTTGACAGTTCTGCCTGTTTCCTCTGAAGGTCAAAATAGTCTTGATGTGGTCTTGTACTTTCTACAGGGCTTAAATCCTTTCTGTAAACGCACATAGATCCTTGCTTATCGTCATGATATAGCTTCGTATCGGGGGGGGAGTCCCATTGTCTTCTTCAATTTCAATTAATGCGAAGGTTTCTTGGATCAAACGGTTGAGCAGTTGGGTTCATACTTGCAGCACCGACTGAGATGGGCGTGGTTACAGAAGTGGTCGTTGAAATGATGCTGACAATAGCTGATCTTTGGAATTTCACGGGAGGCACCTTTAGTGTAGACTGACCATTAGGTTGTGCCTCAGATAAGATGGGAATGGAAGTGAGTTTAGCTGGTACATTTTTCAAGTAATCATTCATGCTATCAATGACTTGTTGTTCATCAAAATGCTCATAAGTTTTCTCTTCAGCCTTTGCCTCTGCAATTTTCTGCCGAAGCTATTTAAGCTGGTTATGCTTTTTGTCAAATGAAACTCTAACCCTACGCTAAGTTTAGCCATCCTAGCTACTTGGAAGTTGAACCACTGATGGTAGATTGTGCAGTTCGTGTAGTTGAACCGATAAGATAGTTATGCTTTTTGTCTAGTTGAGCCATATCAGCCACTTTGACTATTTGAACTACTTCAACCAATTAACAAATATATTGCAATATGTGCAGTTTCACTGTCTTGTCAAACTAGCTTACATAACAAAATGCGTAACCTGCTATATGGTTTAAGAGGAGAAAATACGTAAAGAACTTAATCAGTTCAACTGCACAAACTTCAGAAGCTGACTTAAATGCGTCAACTGCTTAAATAGTCAAACAAGCGGACACAAATGAACTGCACAAATTGCAAAAGTTACTTTAATTGGTCGAGGTGGTTCACACAGTCAAAGTAGCTTAAGTAGTTCAACTGGACGAAAGCCAAAACTAGGTTAATTGGCGTAACTGCACGAATTACACAAGCTACCTGAGATGGTTCAACTGGTTAGATGGGCAAAGTAGCAGGGTAGTTAAACTACAAAATTGCCCAATATATCTTTATTCCTTAAAAAAAAAAACGTGGTCAATCCAGCTTATATGGGTCAACAAGACAAAATTTAGAACTAGCAGAAAACTAAACTGGATAAGACTAATAGGTAGCCCAGATGGTTTAACCGGCTAAATGTCAATCAAGCAATAACAGTTAAGGTGCACAAACTGCACAATCTATTTTAGTTGGTGGAAGTAGTTCACATAGTGAAACTAGCTTCAATGGTTCAACTAAACAAAATGCAAAAGTATGATGTGCACTTTGTCTGGTTCGACCATTTAAGCTAGCATCATTTTGTGATATAGGGTAGTTCGACTATTTTAATTGATTCTACTTGTAAAATAGTCAAACCAGGTAAGACAATTGAACTGCACAGATTGACAAATCTTTCTTATTTGGTTGAGGTAGTTGAAATGGCTCAACTGCACAAATGGATTAACTGCACAAAATGTATAATTTGATTAAATGGTTCCATTGCACAAACTGCACAATCTAGCTTAAGTGGTTTAACTATTTAAGATAGTAACATAGTACTTAGCGCTTTTAAGGCATTTTCACCTTTTGACTTTGTGTAGTTATTATTGTGCAGTCATTTTGGCTTTTTTCACATAATATTTCCTGAAATCTAAGTGTCTTTATTAGTTTGACTCTTTAACCAACTGACCCATTTTAGGTACTCAGACTATTTAACGAGTTTATCTAATTAAGCTTGATTGTGCAGTTGGTACAGTTGATGTTATTAAGCTAGTTATGCATTTTGTCCGGTTGAACCAATCAACATACTTTAAGCATTTGAACTACACCGACCATTTGAGATAGTACAGTTTGTGCACCTTACTGTTTTCGCTAGTTTGATCATATACAGGGTTTAAAAGGTGGATGGAAAGACTACAAGGCCAAACCAATTGATGCAAACGATGCTCAAAATAAATTATGTCTTGACGCACAAACAAACAATTTATCGAAAACTTTGAAAAAACCGATGTCCACCGATTGCAACACATTTCTACTATAAAGCATATGATTCTTCCAGATGCATTGGTAGGCGCTACACAGAATTCACAGAAACACAAACAATAATTGGATAGATGTTACATTTTTTGGAATATTTGGAACATTTACTGGTCATTCCATATCACTCGGTGAAGATAATGGCACTCTCGATGGTGGGCTTTATGCTCAATTAATGATGAAAAACATCTGACCGCTATAAACATATTACATATGAGCTTCAAAAAGAGGAGAGTTATAAACTTCAATCATATAGATAAATCACTAAAAAAACAATAAATGAAACTACATAACTATACAAATACTCTACTAAAAAGCTTCGGTTGGTAAAAAAAGACCATACGAGGTTCAAAAACCGAAATCTGTCATGCAATTTGTGATCATCCTTTTAATAGTGGGTGGTCCTATTGCTGGAAGGGCATCAAAGAATCCCTTTGTACTTGGCGATTTACCTGGTAGTGGTTTGATATTAAAAACATATTGAGAAATGAAAGACTTTAAAAAGAAGATCGAATTATGTAGACTTGCCTTTACTACCTATGTAACGATACTCATCGACTTAAGGTCCTTTTTAAGAGGAGTTTCATTTGATAAACAGAGTTATTTGGACCATTTGAAAACTATAGATCACATTGTCATAGACAAGTGTTCACTGGTTGATGCTTTTGAGCAACAGTACAAGAAGTAGTTTACTTGTGATGAATGATTTATTAAGTATTATGCTGTTGACATTACTAATTAGTCTCAATACATTGTTTCAGTAGTTGTGATAACATTAAAGGGTGTTCTTTGATCTGATTATTTTTATGCAATCTATATTGATTTGCATATCATTTGAAAACCATGATAAAATTGATATTAATCATCCGCCATCTATGACCATTGATCGGTGGTAATACATTGTTTATCTTTTCAAAGATTGCTATGATCCTACTTTGGCTAGTGGTTACTATAAGAGAGCATTTCCTGAGATATATTGACCGAACTATTATTTTACAATTGATTTTATGGAAGCTACGAGACTCTTTCATTGGTTCATAGCCATCTACTTGCCCACAATTGGTTCACACAATCGCAAAGTCTTTACTCTCTAAAGACAGCTTCTCCCAACATTTTTCTACTACGACTGATCGTTCCTTTATTTGCCTTTAACAGAAGGGACACATTGCTTCATCTAATTCATCTTGAATTATTTTATTGCAATACATAATATTATTATATTACATAGATATTGTATGTTTAAATGGTATTGGGGTTATTCTTTGTTTCCTTATATTATATTCATATCATGTAATTCCTCTTCTGCTTCTAATATATTGCCATCATTAACATATCTTGTATATTTTGTATAGATATTTTACATAAATATTTTCTTGGTCATTAAAGTAATGAGCATCATCGTCCAGTTCACTAACATATATAAAGCTATTATCACAACTATCTGAATAATCGTCTTGACCATCATACACATAATCGCTCTCTTGACTTCTATGATTACTACTATTATCTGAATGTATTTATTGAGATTCCATGTATACCAATACATCACACAAAAATCATGGAATATCCAAAGTTAGGATAGCATATGGATTCCAGGAAATAAAAAGTATTATACAATTATATAGTGATAGGGGTTATCATTGGTTTCCTCACATTATATCTCATATCAGGTAATTCCACTTCTGCTTCTAATGTATTGCCATCATTATAATATCTCATATATTTTGTATATATATTATGTATAAATGATTTGTATACATTTTCTCTTGCTCATTAAAGTAATCAGCATGTCACTCAGTTCAATATCATCTATCAAGCTACTATCATAACTATCACCAATATCTGAATAATGGTCTTGACTATCATATACGTAATCACTATCTTGACCACTATGCTAGTACTATCATTTAAATATTTATCCTGAGATTCCATGTATACCAATACTTTAGATAAAAATCATAGAATTTCCAAGATTAAAAATAACATATGGATTCCACGAAATAAAAAGTATTGTATGAAAAAAGCAGCGCAAAATTACCGCGCAATAATAACAACACAAAATCACTGATGTCTGGTAAATATGCGTAAAAAGGCTCCAGTACTTTACTACTATATTAACTAGTTTAACCACTTAAGCTAGATTGTGCAGTTAATGCAATGGAACCATTTAAGCTAGTTATGCATTTTGTGCAGCTGAAGTATTTGTGCAGTTGAACTATTTCAACTACTTCAACTAATCAAGAAAGATTTTGCAATCTGTGCAGTTTAACTGTCTGTCATGGTTTGACTATTTAACAGGTCGAATCAATTAAAATACTTTGACTATTTTAAATGATCATATAAAGTAATCCACCCGGTTGAGAAAGGTTGTGAAATTTTTTTAATTGACCTTGACTAGTTAACCACTTAAAGCAATTCAGCTAGATTGTTAGTTTGTGCAGTCGAAGTGATTAAGATAGTTATGCATTTTTTTTTAGTTAAGCCACTGAAGCCAGTTTGATCATTTGAACTACTGCAAGCGATGGAGACAGATTATTTTAGTTGTGTATTTAGCAATCTTCGGTGGTTTGACTATTTTACTAGTTAGTAAGACTATCCAAAATAACTTAACTGCACAAATTGCACAATCTATCTTAACTGGTTAAACTAGCTCAAATGTACAGACTAGCTTCAATTGCTGAAGGGGAAAAATGCCTATTTAGCTTAATAGGTTCAACTGCACAAACTTCTCTATCTAGTTTAATTGGTTATAATGGTTAAATAATCAAACTAGCGAAAAAAGTAAGAGTGCACAAATTGTAGGTTCAACAATTAGCCTAAAAAAAATGGATAACTGGCTTAAATGGTTGAACTGCTTAAATAGCGAAACTAAGGAAGAGAGCTAAACTGCTTGAAATAGTGCAATGGTCGAACTATCTTCAATAGTTGAAGTTTAAAAACGGCAAAATGTAGCCCAATTTGTTTAAGAAGTCAAAATGATCAAAGTAGCTAAATTAGCTCTACCAGTTAAATAGTCAAACAAGCGAAGACAATTATATGCACAATTTCTCCAATCTTAATTCGTTGCAGTAGTTCAACACTCGGTTGAACTGGCTAAAATGGTTCAAGTGGACAAAATGCACAACTATGCTAATAAATTCAACTGCACAAACTCCACAGTCTAACTGAATTGGTTCGAATTGTTAAAATGGTCAAGCTAGGTTAGTTGGTTTTACTTCAGAAATGGTCAGACTAGCTTAAATGACAAAATGCGTAACTTTCTGAAATGGTTCAACATGAGAAAATGCGTGAATAACCTAATCAGTTCAACTGCACCAACTTCACAAGCTGGCTCAAATGTTTCTACTGCTTAATTAGTCAATCAAGCGGACACAAATGAAACTGCACACATTGCAAAAGTTGTTTTAATTGGTCGAAGTAGTTCACATGGTCAAAGTAGCTTAAATAGTTTAACTGGACAAAATGCGTAATTAACTTAATTGGAGTAACTGCACAAACTGCACAATCTAGCTGAAACGGTCTAACTGGTTAGACAGGCAAATTAGCAAAAGAAGATAAACAACGCAAATTGCACTATATATCTTAATTGGTTAAAAACGTTAAATGGTCGACCTAGCTTAAACGGGTCAAGAACACAAAACTCAGAACTAGCTGATATGGTTAAAGTGGAAAAAACAATGAGTATCTTAAATGGTTCAACCAGCTTAATGTTAATTGAGTGATTACAGTTAAACAGCACAAACTGCACAATCTATGTTAGTTGGTCGAAGTAGTTTACATAGTTAAATTAGCATAAATAATTCAACTTAACAAAATGCATAAGTATGATATGCACTTTGTACAATTCAACCGCTTCAGCTAGCATCATTTTGTCATATGAGATAGTTTGACTGTTTTAAACTACCTCGATCAATTAAGAGACATCATAGAATTTGTGAAGTGACTTTGACTACTTAATCATATGAACTAATTAATCTAGTTTGATTATCTTAACTAGCTAGCTAAATGTCTTAAAGTATTTAAATTGGACAACTATTTTAAATGATTCGACTAGTAAAATGGTTAAACAAGGGAAGACAGTTAAACTACAGATATTGCAAAATCTTTCTTAATTTCTTGAAGTAGTTGAATGGTTCAATTGCACAAAAGTGCATTACTAAGTGGTTTAACTATTTAAGGTAGGATTATACTACTTGGAGATTTTAAGGCAAATTTACCAGATATAAATGATGTTGTGTTTCAGTTATTGCGCGGTAATTTTGCACTGGCTTAATCATATAATATCTAACCTTTCCTAGAATCCAACTTTCTTCCCTAGTTTGACTATTTAACCAGTTGAACCATTTAAGCTAGTATGGCCATTTAAACAACTTTATCAATTAACGTAGATTATGAAATTTGTGACTATTGTGATTTATTGTGACTATTGTCGTTTATTGTGACTTTGACTATTAACCAATTAAGCTTGATTGTGCAGTTGGTGCAGTTGATGGCATTGTTTCCTGTTGAGCTAGTTTACCTAGTTCGACCATTTGAACTACATCGACCATTTGAGATAGATAGTGGAATTTGTGCACTCTTACTGTTTTAGTTCAGTTTCACCAGCTTAACTAGATTGAGAAGTTTGTGCAGATGAATTTATGAAGCTAGTTATGCATTTTGTCCGGTTGAACAACATAAGATAGTTTGACACAAACTAAACAGTTCTATCTCCGTTGGTTGCAGTAGTTCAAATGATTAAACTAAGCTTAAAATGGTCAACTGGACAAAATGCCCAACTAGGTCAGATAGTTCAAATGGTGAAATAGTCAAACTATCACAGACAGTATGACTGTACAGTCTACATAATCTGTCATTTGATTAGACTAATTCAGATGCTCAATCAATCTGAAATTGTTTGAATGGACAAAATGCAAAGCTAGTTGAGTGGTTAAACTCAACAAAATGCATAAGTAGCTTAAATGGCTCAACCGTATAAATATCAATCAAGTGATAACAGTTAACTATACAAATTTCACAATCTATATCATTGTTGGAAGTAGTTCACATGGTCAAACAATCTTAAATGTTATAACTGGAGAAAATGCATAAGTAGCTTGATAGGGAGAACTGCACAAACTACACATTCTGGCTCAATTGGTCGAAGTAATTCACATGGTTAAACCAGCTTCAATACTTCAACTGAACAAAGTGCATAACTAGTGTAATCCATTTAACTGCACAATTTGAACAATTTAGCTCAAATAATTCAACTGGTTTAACAGTCATACTAAAGTCAACTAGGAAAAATTGTACAATTTATCTCAACTGGTTGAAGTAAATGGTCAATTCCTATTAGTTGGCTCACCCCAACGCATCTTGAATTGTCTACCGTCAAAACAATGATGTTTCCGGAGGGTTTGACCAACTTCACGGAGATATGGTGTTCTTGTCTCTGAAAGAAAGTATTATTCAGTGGCCTTCAGATTGTTACAAGTAGGTCGCTTAATTAGTTTTTCTTGACAAATTTTTAAACTTTGCAAATGCTGGAAACTTGAATTAGCCACCTCAATTTGACTTTGGTACGAATACTCCAGTTTAGCCTTCGTCTGGTCCTGTTCATCCAAAACTTCGTGTGGTGTCATATCACGAATTAAAAAAAAAGACAGAAAAAAAAAAAAACTTTTGCCATACATAACTAACTAAGTTAGTCTTAGTTAAGTACCTGCGGAAAAGAAAGCTTGCATTCGGAAAAAGCGCATCCATCTGCTTCTACTTCTGCTACTGCTGCCGCAGCATGCCCTACCCAATGCTGTAACTGTCAAATACCATAATGAGAGAACAACCTGCATATTTAGGATTATGTAAAAACAACCTCCATTTACTTTACTGCATAGAAAAGACTTGACCTGTTGTTTTCCTTTGTTAATAAATTACATAGAAGAAAGTTTAGAATACATGAAGTTTACTGTAGGTATACCTTTGTAGAGATGGCCTTTACATGGCGGAGGTTCACTGTGGTGTGGTCTGACTACTTCCTCTGCTTTCAATTTATCACCTAGTGATAAGAAAATTAGACTATTAATGTATCAAGGCTGGTCACTTTCCTCTAACGGAACATGGAGGCATGCACCAACAACATCATATACCTGACAACCACGCAGCAATGACTTGGCGTTTGGTAACACCAGCTTGTTGCAGAATAAAGACATAGGCACCACTTAGGGGACGTGGATCTTCACCAACACGTTCGAGCATATGTGACACACAAGGTGATCTGTTGTGTGCCACAAAGACCAAACAGCTGTCTAAGAGGCCAGGGCAAGCTATAACTTTAGCATCTCTTCCTAATGGCAAAGGACCAGCTACAGATAGTGATGGTGCAACAGTAGGTGTCACTGTTGCCAAGGTAACTGTTGATGTTACTGGTGATCTTGCTGTTGATGTTACAGATGATGTTAATGCAGTTGTCACTGCAGATGTTACTGCAGTTAACAATGCTATCAATAGAACAACAATTTGAGCAATTATGATGGGATTGTTGAAAATGTGAGCTACAAAATTTTAAATGGAACATTTACATGTACTTTAAATTTAAAGTTTTACATATGATCAAAAGTTGTGAAAGGTAAATATCTTAAGTAAACTTTATGCAAATACTTTCCCAATCAGTGCTTCATTTTAGAAATGCCTTCAGTGATTGGGGTGTTCAGGAAAGGGATATATTGCAACTGAAACAACTACCACAACTGAATGACGACTCAAAAAAATTCAAACACTGTTAAGAGCTCTTCGTGGTGTATTAAAAAAAATTGGTATTGCAAAGTAAACAAGCTAGTCTAGGATTTTCAATCTAAAATGGGGTTTTTCCTCCAATAAATTATCACAGATTAATTCAATGTGGGTGATAATTATAAGCTCAGCGCAAGCTGTACACATGCCACATTGCTTTTTTAGATACTTGTAACAATTAACCTCCAGAGTCAATAAATAGTTTCTTTATCCTCTGTCTGAGTGAATTTTGAATATTGTATCCATTTGTGAGGCCGTCCGTCGGACGCCGGCGCCACTACCACAAAGTTTGCCGGGTGATTTATAACGTAAGTGCATTGTTGTCGACATCGTTTAACAGGACTTTACTAATTAATTGATTAACTAGTTAATATATTAAAATATTTACTTTTACATTCAAATTTAGCTAGGTATTAACATAAAAATCGAGGAATATTTCGAGTCCATTTCATTTAAAATTGCATAATTTTTCCACAATTTTTATTTCAAATTGTTCCATACTCTCGAGACCTTCTATACCTATCAAGTTTTTTGTTCTCAAATGTTACTATAAAAACCCTTTTTTCCAGCTACCGCAAATGTACCGTGAACCGATGAGCTAGTACCAGTTCAGGCATAAGTGGGGTAAGATTTGCCCCATCTCTTACCTATCTTTCCCATCATTATATTTTTTTCGAGGCAGACATTGGTAGCGAACACTTAAAGAAAGCTAAAAAAATTGTTCAATAACTTTTTTTTCTGAGGAATCACCTTTCGTTTCCTTCATTTGAAACAAAGTCGTGCTGCTGCTGTGTAGCACAGCACGTTCATAGCGAGTAATTAAATTCACCCTAAATTCACAATGTCTGCCTTTATCTACCCCCTTTGAAAGATACCTGGCAATTTTGTAAACTTGTCATATCCAGAGACAGAAAATTAGAAGACAAAACTTGTGAAAATTTCAATGTCTTGATCAAAATGTTACTGTATATGAAGCGTGAACATTGAAAACGTGCTTAAAGAAAATACATTGAGAGGTTTACTCCCGCCAGAGTTGGAATATTCGTCGCCAGTAGATTTGCAATTTCACCAGAGGTGTGTCTGGTAGAGAATTGAATGTTCCTTAGTCTCCTTTCCTGTATCAGAGTTTCCATACGCGATCTTCGAGGAATTGCTTTCATCGAGGCATCTTCTTGCCGCAAGTGAAAAAACGTTCTTGTGACAGATGTGTTTCTGTCTACTTTACCTTGCCACCTTTATAGCATGGCTGAGGCCTTAGGGTTAGGGTTAGCTTTCTTTAAGTGTTCGCTACGAATACGAGAATCTACTTCAGATTCATTGAGTGGAGCAGAAAGGTGGTCTTCAGACATGTTCGATTTCCTTTTGAGCAAATCTCGGTTTTTCTGACTTTTTGCACTGATTAGATGAGGAGACGGGGGACGTTTGATTTTATGTCAACTGGCTCCTAAATTTGGGCGTGTACTTTGATTACCTTGACAGCGTTTTCTGTTAAGTGTGGCCAGGAATAGAGTAATTGGAAATTCACGCGGTCTATTGGAAGAGAAAGCAAGCTTTTTCATGGATCAAAGGTGACACTTGAATGAAGGAGTATGCTGAGATGATAGCCTGCAGAGCAAGGGGTTTTTGGTGTTAGAACGGTCTATCCGAAAGGTTATATGAACGGCACCATTTTCGACGTTGAAAGTAGTTCGGTTCGTCTTATTTTAATTAGCGTTGTTCGGTTTTGTTTTTCATTTTAAATGCGATGTTTCAACTCCTCCTGTTGCGGGAAAGAAGTGTTGCTTGCTACTATCAAGGACTCAGTGGAAACTTTGAGTGAATTTCCTGCCACGAATACGAGAAACTCCATTTTCTGTCGTCAAAACAATTGGCATTTTTGACTCGCTAACCACAGAACTAGCTGTCGTACTTCCGGTGTTATCCAACCGAAATCAGAGAAATTGCGCTATCGTACAGACAATTATTATTGAGTTCGACCGAAAGCAAACGGTGAAAGATCGATTGTTACAATGGGGTACAGCTATTATACTATGCTACATTTCATCTCACTCTGAAGTGTGATCTGGTCGGTTCTTGTGATCTTAATTAAAACAATGGGCAAAGTTCACTCGTCAAATACTGTCAAACTGAATGTGTGGTGCTTTTTCACGGAAGCTCGCAAAATAGTCCGCTGCGAAGTCCTTTGCCTTTTATGAATCGCTTGACAATTCTAAACGAAGTTACAATGCTTTGAACCAATTAGAATTGAGCATTTCGTAGATATTTTCGAGAAATTTCTGACCGCCAGGCAATTAATCTCTATGACACTCTTCCTAGCTTCCATGCATTTCTCCACTACGTTCAAAATATTTGTCGTGAATTGTGTTTATTATTGGCAATATGTCATACACACATTGTAAATGACCTATTGAAAACCGTCTCTAAAATTTTCTGTTTGATTTTAGGTTATTCACCTCTGCGACACAATGAAGTTTGATATAGATGAGTGTACATGTCCACTATTCATCAGCCTAATGCACTGATGTTTTAAAAACTGTTTTAGTTACGAGCTGATGATAACTTGCTACTTGGTGTCAAAGTGTGGCCATTACATTTGCGGTTCGTGCCATAGCAGACAAGAGGAACAAGTTGCGACAAGATGTCCAGTGTGCAATACTACTCTGTTATGTTACATTCCAAACATCGCTCTCAGAAATGCAGCAAGAGCTTTAAATTCCACTTGTGAATATTGCAAAAGTTCGCTGATAGCAGAGGATATCTTAACCCACCAGAAACGGTGTGGCGGATTTCCTGTGCAGTGCAATACATGCCCTGAAAAGATTGCGAGGAATCAACTAAACACACCTCTGTCCAAACGAAACGTCTAACTGCGCTTCTGGAGCCAGAGTAAGGAGGGTGATAATGCATCGCCACCGTTTGGCTCGCATCGTAAATGATCTATCAACAATGCTGGAAAAGCTAAAATCGAGCACGTTGTTAGATAACGGACACGATGGTATGAAAGATCGTTGGCATCGAGCTCACTGCACGTTGAAATCGAATAAACAAGGACGTTCTTTTAACGTCCTCGTTATACTCGATCTTGTGTATAACGAGCACGTTGTTTTAATGTCCTCGTTATACACGATCTCGTGTAAAACGCGCTCGTTCTTTTCAACGTCCTCGTTATACTCGATTTCTTGTGCCGTGCCCAGATGGCAGCATTGATCCGGATTTAGTATTGAAGGAAAGGTCAGGTGGGGCTTATGCACAGGATTTCGTCATTCGTGTCATAGTTTATGGCATCTTAGGACATCGTAGCGATGTTCTACGTAGTGTGTGGGATAAAAAGTTTGAAATAACTAATGGCACTCTGAATAGATATTTGGTCTGATGGAAAGACTACAATGGCTACTGATCTCATTATGGCTAGTAGTAAAATACTCCATTTAGCCACCCCAATTGATGCCAATGATGCTCTGAATAAATCATATGTGGACACATCAACAAACAATTTATTGCAAACTGATTGAACAAAACCAATGTGCGCTGATTTTAATATGTCCAATGAAAAATCAATTTAGTTACGCCAACAAATAGTAATGATACAGCAAACAAATCATATGTGGATGGTGTTAAACAAGGAGAAACATTAGGTTCGTACCTGTATACTTGTTTAATTATGAAATGGGTCATAATAATAAAAATGAAACCAAATTCTAATAGTCAAGATCAAAATATGCAGTTTTCAATGATTTACATTTCACACTATGCAACGAGAAATTAACGTTCGATGTGGTTGGAACATATGAATTTCATTAAAGATATGGTTGCAAGGGGCCTCCAAAACATTTCTACTACAAAGCATATGATACTTCTGGAGCCATTAGCAAGCGATGCAATGTAATGACACAAAATACACACAATAAATAGGTAGACGTTACATTTTTTGGAATATTTGGAACATTTACCGGTCATTTCATATCACTCGTTGTAGATAATGACACTCTCAATGCTGAGCTTTGCGCACAATTGATGATAAGAAAAAAATATCTGACTAATAAAAATATTATATGTGAGCTTCAAGAAGAGACGTGTTATAAACTTCAATCATACAGATAACTCAATAGACAAAAACGCAATAAATGAAGTTACATCATACAAATACTATCATAGGCAGCTTCGATTGTTACAAAAAGGCCAGGGGTCCAAGAAACTAAATCTGGTATGCAATTTGTCATCGTCTTGTTTAACAGTAGGTGGTTCTATAGCTGGAAAGGTAACAACGATTCCTATCCTACTTGGATTATACTTGGTAGTGGTTTGACATGATTAAAAAACGTACTGAGACATTAAAGATTTCAAGAAGATCGAATTATGCTGATTTGCTTTTACTATCTATATGAACACAGTCACTGATTTAAGGTCTTTCTTAAGAGGAGTGTCATTTGATAACGAGAGTTATTTGGACCAATTGAAAACTGTAGATAATATTATCATAGATACGTGTTATATGGTTGATGTTTTTGAGAAACAGTACAAGTAGTTTACTTGTGACGAATTATTTATTAAGTATTTTGTTGTAGTCATTCCTAATTAGTTTCATTGACAATTTAAAGTACTCCAACCAGTTGAGAAAGATTGTGCAGTTTTCGTCTCAGTTGACCTTTGACTGTTAAACGAGTTAAACCATTTCAGCAGGAATGTCCAGATTGTGCAGTTAAATGAACTAAGCTGGTTATGCATTTTTTTCAGTAGAACCAATTTAAGGCAGTTTGATCATTTGATGTACTTCAACCAACTGAGATAGATTGTTGAATTTGTGTATTTTGCTATCTTTGCAGGTTCAACCATTTTACTAGTTACTAAGACTATCGAAAACTGCTAAAGTCGATAAATTTCACTATCTTTCTCAGCTGGTTGAACAGGGTCAAATGGTCACATAAGCTTCAATTGTTGCAGAGCACAAAATGCATAACCAGCTTGATAGGTTGAACTGCACAAACGTCTCAGTCTAATTGAACTGGTTAAAGTGGTTAAATGATTAAACTAGCGAAAACAGTAAGAGTGCACAAAATGCTCTATCTAACTGAAATGGTCGATGTAGTTCAAATGCTCAAAGTTCGTTAATTGGTTAAACCACAAAAAGGCATAACTAACTAGATACTCGTTAAATAGTTAAACTGCACAAATTGCACAGTCTGGTTAACCGGTTAAAAAGTCAAACTAGGGAAGACAGCCAAACTGCTTGAAGTAGTGCAATGGTCGAACTACCTTCAATTCTTGAAGTGCACAAACGCCAAATGTAGCCAAATTTGTTTAAGAAGTTAAATGATCAAAGTGGCTTAATCAGTTAAACCAAGTAAATAGTCCAACCGGCGAAGACAGTTGTATGCACAAATCGGCGTTACTGCACAAACTGCACAATCTAGCTAAAATGGTTTCACTGGTCAAATAGGCAAACTAGGAAAAGCAGTCAAGCAGATTGCACAATCTATCTTAATTGGTTATAAAAATTCGATAGTCCATCTAACTTAAACGGGTCAACAAGAGAAATTTCAGAGCTAGGTTTAAATACACAAGTAGTTTAAATGGTCAAACCAGTTTAAGGGGCTTAACCGGACAAAATGCATAACTAGGTTAAATAGTTCAAACAGTGAAATAGTCAAACTATGGAAAACAGTATAGCTGCACAACTTACACAACAGGTTAGACTGGTTCAAATAGTCAATCAAGCTTAAATTGTTCAAGTAGACCAGGTGCATAGTTATGCATTTTGTCCCCTTGAACAATACAAGCTAGTTTGCGCATGTGAACTAAATCAACCAGTTAAGATAGATTGTGCAATTTGTGCAGGTCAGCTCTTTTTTGAAAGTTTTACCATGTGATGAAATAGTTAAACCAGCAAAGATAGCTAAGTACACAGACTTAACAATTCTAACTCCGTTGGTTGCAGTAGTTCAAATGATCAAACTAGCATAAAAGGTTCAACTGGACAAAATGCATAGCTAGGTTAAATAGTTCAAACAGTAAAATAGTCAAACTATCGCGAACAGTGTAACTGCACAGTCTACGGAATCTGTGTCAACAGGTTAGACTAGTTCAAATGGTCAATCAAGCTAAAATTATTCGAGTGGACAAAATTCAGAGCTAGCTGGAATGGTTTAACTAGACAAAACACATAAGTAGCTTAAATGGCTCAACCGGCTTAGTTTCAATTGAACCGTACAAATTGCACAATCTAGATTGTTGGTGGAAGTAGTTCACATGGTCAAACTATCTTCAAAGCTTTAACTGAAGAAAATGCATAACTAGCTTGATAGCATCAACTGTACAAACTGCACAATCTAGCTTCAATGGTTCAACTGTCAAGTAGCTATGATGGTCAAACTTAGCTTAGAGTTAGGGTTTTATCGGACAAAAAGCATAACCAGCTTAAATACCTTAAGTGGCTAAATAGTCAAACTAGCAGGGAGACAGTTAAGCTGAAAAAATTGCAAACGGCAGAAACAGTCAAATGACACAAAATGCAGAAAGTAACTGAGTTGGTTCAATCGGCTCACATGGGCAAAATTCACCAAGAAGCTAAATTGGTTCAAATGGTTTAAGTGATCAAACAGGCCAAAACAGTGAAAGGAAGAAAAAACTGACCAAACTACCGAATTACGCTCAAACAATTTTGCCTGTTTGCAGCTAACCGCGCTGATTTTAGCTTTATTTCACTAAAAATAATATAATATTTTAATGATTTATGTCGCCAAATTACGCTTTTCTCAGCTTTTTCGCACCGAAAACATGTATTTGTTTGTTTGCAGCTAAATTGGGCTTTTCTGGGCTTTATCTCACGAAAAGCAACGTTTTCCCTTTTTTTGTCGCTAAACTATGCTGTTTTTAGCTTAATCATAACCATTACTAATTCTTCAATTCTTATTGGTGCCTTCGCAACTTAATTTTTTACTAATCATTGCGTGCAGTTGTAATTGGACAGCGTAATCACAGAGTTGGCTGTAATCGGACACCTGTAATCAGACAGTTGAAGCAGCCAATCATACTAGGTCCACTCAGCTAAATCCACCAATCACCGAATTAACCAAAGAAAATAGCAATAACTAAAGAAAAACTAGGCAATTTCAAAATGGAGGAATTTCTAACTAAAGACATTGTCTCCACTGAAGATATTTGTTCTAGGTGTATTTGTTTTTTCGGAAATTGAAATGGTTATGATTAATTGGTAACAGGATTTCTTGTCGTCCGGTTCTGTCTGTAATCATACTCATGATAAACAAATCGGACTCCCTCTTTGCGGTCGTCCGATTTTGTAAATCACTCCTATGATTACAGACCTAACTGGATTCCACTCAGTCCTATTACCATGATTTACGACATCAAAAAGATCTTTCCCTTTGTTTGTCACTAAATTTACGCTGTCGTCGGTTTTATCTCACTGAAGACTAAGTTTTAAGCTTCTACGCAGCTAAATTACATCTCTTAGATTTATCTCACTGAAAACGTTTTCAGCTTGTTTCCCGCTGAATTGAGCTGTTTTTAGCTTTGTCACAGCCAAAAAGGCGGAATTGAGCGGTTTTTAGCTTTATCTAAGCCAAAAAAGGCTGTGATTAAGCCTGTTTTCAGCCAGTCACCCCAATATTTAGCCCATCCACGGTTTTTCATTTTTCACTACTAAATCAAGCTGTTTTTAGCTTTCTAGAACCGAGAAGGTGTTTTTTGTTAGTTTGCTCTTGAGTTACACTGTCTTCAGATTAAGTGCACTGATAAGAGGTTCTTGCATCTTTCTAGCTAATCACACTTTATTTAGCTTTATCTTAGTGCAAACATTGGTTTTTTTGTGGCTAAACTACGCTGTTTCCAGCTTTTCTACACCGGTAAAAGCTTATCAGCATATTTGCAGCGAATCACGCTGATTCTAACTTTATTTTATTAAAAACGACGTTTTTGCTCTTTTGTCGCTGTTTATGGCTTTTTTTGCATCAGGAAAATGTTTTCTGCCTGTTGCAGCTAATCACGTTGATTGTAGCCATATCTTACTCAAACAAACGTTTTTACTTTGTTCTCGCTAAATTACCCTGTTTTTAGCTCCATATAGCACCAGAAACATGTCCTAGTTTGTTTGGAACTAAATTTGGCCATTTTAAGCTTTATCGCGCGTGACACATTGTTGCACTTGTTTGGCGCTGAATTAAGCTGTTTTTTAGCTTTATCATACCGGGAAAAGTTTTCTGCTTGTTTGCAGCTAGTCACGCTCATTGTAGCTATATCTCAGCTCTGAATCAAGCAGTTTTAGCTTTATCTCAACAAGAGCTTGGAGCCTCATCTCATGGAACACAGCGTCTTTGCCTTTTTTTGTAGTCAAAGTTTCGTGATTCTAGCTATATCTATCTCACTCACTTTATCTCACTCGCGTTTTGAGTGGGATAAAGTTGAAGTGAGCTTGATTAGCTTCAAACGGGCAGATAAGCTTTTCCCAGTGTAAAAAAAAAGCTCAAAACAGCGTAGTTTAGCCACAAAAAAAGCAAAATCGCTGTTAACATTGAGATAAATGTAAAAACAGCGTGATTGGCTAGCAAGATACCACAACCTCTTTTCAGTGCACTTAAGCTAAAACAGCGTAGCTCAAGAGCAAAGAAGCAAAAAAACACGTTTTCAGTTCTAGAAAGCTAAAAACCGCTTGATTTAGCTGCGAAAAAGGAAAAACCGTTGTTTGGCTAACATCAGGGTGATTAGCTGAAAACATACAGAAAACCTTTTTTGGCTGTGATAAAGCTAAAAACATCTCAATTCAGCGGCAAACAAGCCGAAAAATGTTTGGTGAAAAAGACGTAATTTAGTCGCATGGGAGCTTAAGACTCAGTCTTTAGTAGGATCGAACTGTAAACAGCGTTAATTTAGCGACAAACAAACAAAAACATATTTCGGTGTCATAAAGCTAAAAACAGCTTAGCTTAGCAATAAAAAAAGAACAACGGTGCTTTTCATGAGATCAAGCCCAGAACAGCCCAATTAGCGGCAAACAAACAAATACATGTTCGGTGCCAGAAAGCTGACAAAAGCAAAACTTGGCCACAAAAGTCACTAAAACGTTGTATTTAGTGAGATACAGCTAAAATCAGCGTGATTAGCTGCATACGGGCAAAAAAAACTTCTTTAATGCGACACAGCTAAGAAAAGCGTAATTGGGTGGCAAACAAGTCAGTTTGTCCAGTTTTTTTTTGCGTATCACTGTCTTTGCTTGTTCGATTGCTTAAACCATTTGACCCAATTTAGGTTGTTGGTGGATTTGGTCCATATGAACCAATTGAACAAACTCAGCTATTTTCTGAGTTTTGTGCCGTCTGACTGTTTATGCCGTTTGCAATTTTTTAGTTTGACTATTCCGCCACTTAAGCTATTTAAGCTGGTTATGCTTTTAATCCGATGAAATCCTAACCCTAAGCTGTATTACCATATTAGCTACTTGAGAGTTGAGCCATTGAAGCTAAATTGTGCAGTTTGTGCAATTGAACTGATTAAGATAGTTATACTTTTTATCTGGTTGAGCCATATCAGCTAGTTTGACCACTTGAACTACTTCAACCAATTAACAAATATTATGCACTCTGTGCAATTGAGATAGATTGATTGACTTTAGTTTGACTTTTAAACCACTTGAATTGTTTGAGCGAAATTGTTCAAATTGTTGCAGGTTGTCGGCAAATTTACAAAGTAGAACAATAGATACATTGTTTTCGATTCCCCAGGGACCATCGTCATTATTAGATGACAATTATATGCAATTATGTGGTTGATTATATATGCTGACGAACGCCTTTCAAAATGACTTTCGGCGGTAGTTTTTCTCCGTTGGCTTTAACTGCTAGGACAACTGTGAAACTCTGCTTGTCCCCACCGCACGACAAGATCCGCACTGTTTGGTTTCCCGTGAATTCGAGGGTTCTTATGGCTGGCAGCTCAAATCGCATGGGAGTTTCGTCTATGTCTAAGATCTGGCTTAACTGGTGGTCATGACGTCTCTGGGCCCTCAACACAAACCGATGGAATTCGACGATCTTCTCCTCCATGTCTGCTGGTAGACGCTGCGCCAAAGTTGTTTTTGCTCTCATAGATACAGTGTGGTGACGTTTCCAGTTGTTGTACCACCCTATAGATGCCTTGAACTCCGGATTGGAGCTGAGTTCCTTCGCCTTTAACCGGAGCATTCTGCTATTAACTGAGACACCTGCAAAAAATAGAACAGTACAGTGTTAAAGGACAAGGTATTTCACGTGCAAGTGTTGCATGTTAACATTGATCTTCTAGGAATTTTGAAAACGCTATTTTTTCAAAGTGAAGATAGTGAAAAGGCCCAAGGTTGAGGTTGCGCCTTATAACCGGGAATTTAGGGGAAAGTTTTGGTTAACAACTTGAAAGAAACCAGTTTAAAAATTCAGGGTGCGTCTTAACCGAGTGTGCCTCATAACCGAGAAAATACGGTATGTCTAAGAGGGATTTTGTCATCCATGTGGGAATCTTTTTCAGACAAGGCGCATGTGCCGAAATTGTAAGTATGGTTTAAATTATCTTATCGTAAAAGACCGCACGTTTCTCAATTGAAGGAAAATTTAAGTCGTAGAGAATATTTCAACCCTAAAGCGCAATAAAAAACCTTAAAGCGCAATAAAAAACCTTAAAGCGCAATAAAAAACCTTAAAGCGCAGTAAAAAAAATGTTCTAATCCATATGAGAGTTTTTTCCATTTAAGCACTTGAACAATAAAAACTCACAAAAAATAGACTTTCAACATGTTTATTACAAAAAGTTTATTGCTGCCAAAGAAGTTTATTATTACAAGAAGTTTATCACAAAAAGGAAGGGCGAAGGAAAAAACCTAAGCCAAATTTACAAGCAGCGAGGAAAAAGGCAAGGGTGAAAGAAAAAACCTAAGCGAAATCTACAAAAGCAAGGAAAAATGCAAGGGCAAAAGAAAAACCCGAAGCAAAATTTAAAACGAGCAACAAAGAAAAAAAAAACCTAACCAACGGCCAGTAAATTTTCTAAGACAAACCGAAACCTTTGAATGGCTTCACGTTTGTTATCGGCCATGAATCTCGAGACTTTACGATTCTCATCCGGATGATTCGTGACCAGATACATTCTACTATAAGCTTGTACCAATATAAGGTTTCCAGCATTCTTTCATGGATAAATTGAAGGAAGAAAGCGTCTCTTTCTGCGGGGATTCTTTCATTCCACACGTAGTGGAGATAGGCATTGTGGCGATGGGCTGCCACCCAATTGAACTACCTCCTTTCTAGTGGTGGGACTCTTTAAGGCCTGTTAGCCAAGTCTACCAAGTCTACCAAGTCTACCAAGTCTACCAAGACTGTCATTGGGGGTTCTACTCTGCAGAATGGACAAGAAGGCCGTAGGTGCCTTTGCTGCTGCGACTGGTACCAGTCCATCAAACGGGAGGTGTGAATCACCGCTGGCAGCAGGGCGTTTCTTCCTCACAGGCAATTACACAAATAGTGCGGGCTCGATCTTCGGTTCCTGAAAGAAATAACGTGAGACTTAGGTCTTTCCATACTTCATTAATTGACAATTATGAAAACAGAAAAAGATTTGAGTGCGACATGAAGTTACCTTGCGGTGCATGCGCTCCAATCATTTTGCAAAGAAATTTATATATATAAGTATTTCCAAAAAGTCAGAGAAGGACGTTGCAACATCAAATGTTCTTTTACGTTCAGTCAAAGTCCGAAAGGCCCTTTTTCTCCAGCCTTTGTGAATATCACACTGTGTGTGTGGAAACGTCTGTTACGTATCAAAGGCCTCTTTCTTGAGCGTTTTGTGAATATCACTCTGGGTGTGGATGGGTGAATGCGTATGTCTGTGAGCGTCTGTTTGGTCCCAAAGGGTCTTTTCTGCTTGAGCGTCAGTCACATTCGGGCTCTTTGCCTGATCGAAGGTTCATCTGTTAAAAGGAAAGTTTCTTTCAATACACTTTAAAATGAAGGAAAGAACAAGGCTGCTTAATCAATAAAGCCTCTTTTGCTCAATTAAAGAAAAGGTCCATGCTATTCAAAGGTTACAATATTGCCTCTTTTACTTAATTAAAGAAAAGGTCCATGCTATTCAAAAGTAAGTTTTATTTTGATAAAGAAACAAACAAAAAAGCTGTAGGAAGCGTCGGTGTCGTTCGGACTCTTTGCTTAATCTAAGGTCCATGCTATTCAAAGGTAACAATATTGCCTCTTTTACTCGATTAAATAAAAGGTCCATGCTATTCAAAGGTAAGTTTTATTTTGATAAAGAAGCAAACAAGAAAGCTGTATGAAGCGTCAGTCACGTTTGGACTATTTGCTTAATATTTTGTTGTACATAATATGATTGTTGATGAAATATCTGAGTAAGCGTGAGTCCATTTATGCGTGTATATGTAAACCCCTCGCAACCATTTTCCCAAGTGAAAACATTTTTGCAATCCTATCCATACATGCCCTACCTTGCTCAAACTTGCCCAGCTAATACAAAAGAAACCCTCCGTTCCCCCTGAGTATTCACCTTTGATCTCCACAGAGAACATTTCATTCTAAACACACGACTTAGTTTGAACACGCATGTTAGAGAACATCGTCAAAAAAAAAAATTTGTTGAGGACTTGAGTGATGAAGAGTTATTAAAGGTTGTAGAAGACGTTGAGTTGAACATGGTTAAGAAGATGAGTGACGAGGAATTGTTGAAGGCTGTGAAACATATCGAATCACCACTCTTTAAATTCAAGTTCAGACCATGGGGCCGTGAAAACGTTGGAAGAAAAATGTGGTGGCGAAACAACGGCTTACAGCATGCTTGAAAGAAAAACGCCAACCTTCACAAGATGATAATGTTGGCGTTTCAATCACTCATGCATTAGAACGTGCAATAGCTCAGCAAATCCAAAACCAACCAGATACTCAGCCACATCACACACTTCATTTTAACATGCGGGCCTAAGGCTACACGCATGCATTTCAATCTACTACGTTTTCCGTGAAAGAGTTTCAATAAGACAGTAAATGAATGCAAACGTATTTGCAAAGTTTAGCAAATAAACTAAACTCCGGAGAAAAGTTTAACACCAACACCAATTTTGAAACCGAACTGACTTTGATCTGTACCCCACCCTCCGGTAGTGGCAGAGGAAAAGAAAGATTCCTGGGAAGAAGAAATGTGAAAGCGCTTTTGAAAGCTAAACATAGTGTCATACAAATCAAGAATACAGACGAATTATGCCCCGCGCAAGCAATCGTCAGAATGAAAGCATGTTTGCATAAAGGTGACAATGTGGATGGAAGACACCTGTATGAAAATTTCCGTGATGGCTATCCTGTGCAAGGTGTTCAAGCCAAAGAACTCCATCGTTTGGCTGGTGTTCCCAAAGGACCGTGTGGATTACAAGAATTGGAAATGCTTCAGAAAGCTTTGAGTACCGAGTACCAGATAGTTATTTTAACTCTAGATAAACCACACATGAATACTTACAAAGGACAAGAAAATTCTACTCATTCAAGTCGATCAGCATTATCATGGCTGTACTCCGTATGGAGAATTTTTAAACAAATCCTATTTCTGTTTTGATTATGAAAAAGGGTTTGTTCATGACGACTTAGCACGTCATCCCTGTCAAGGCCGAAAAATGTACTGCCTGTCATCGAAAAGATTGTCCCGATTATGCATGCCACAAATCACCGGAACTCAGTTGTGATAAATGTCATCGTTACTTCTTTGGAACAGATTGTTATTGACATTACAAAAAGTCCTCCGACAAAGACAAGAAAACCATGTGTGACATTTTCACCAAATGTACCGAATGCTGCAAAATCATCGAACACCCCCGGAAAAAGAAAAACAAAGGAGGAAAAAACACAAATGAGTTGTCACTCAATGTCCCGTATGCCAAGAAGACGTAGATATCAGAACCCACAAATGTTTCATTCAACCTGCCAAAGAAGAGAAATGACCTCGACACTCTAAAGAAGAACGAAATGCTCACATCAAACGATTACAGCGTCAAGGCATCGCTATGTCAGCGATGGACCCTGATGAATTCGATTTCAAAGATCCACACATCTTTGTCGATGCTGATTACGAAGCGATGCAATCAGCTGATGGTGATCATCGACCTATTATGGTATGTTGCAAAACCGATCAGGAGGACCATACACATGTATTTTACGACGAACATTGTTCTCGAGACTTCCAAGCATTTCTAGATCAATTGGCTATCAATGCAGACGAATTCGAACGACCTGCCATTGTCATGTTTCACACCCTGCAAGGTTATGACAGTATGTATATCCTACAAGAACTGTACAATCAACATCGTCTGGTGGAAAATCAAGTCTGTGTTGGCATCAAAAGAGACTTCCAAGTAGTTCTCCAGAATCTGAAGTCCCTCATTAGGTCAGTTTTTTTCACTTAGTTATTTCAATCTACTAACTTTTATAGGTAGCTGCCTAAATTGCGTATGAAGCAAGTTTGTTTTTTTCTTTTTCTGACCGGTAGTTGAATTTAAGCTTTGAAATTGTTGGTCTCAGTTGCTAGTGACTCAGTGACCATTTTTTTAAATTCACGATGTGTTATACTTTATGCATTGTCATATATTACAAATTGAAAATACTAAATTACTTAAAACACTTAGAAATAGTATAAATGAAGCGCCAGGAGGCTAATTAGCTGCTAAGTTTTCAAGTCAGCTTCCAGTTCACTCAAGTAGCTTAAATTAAACTAATGAGTGAACTTTACTTAAAGAAAATAGTAATCATGATAATGATAATGATAATAATAATAATAAGGTAGATATTAAGGTAAATGTTCAGAGTATTGCCTAGAGAAATGGAAGATTTCAAGTTATAATGAGTTTAGAAGGATTTTTTCATAAAGACTAGTTCCTAATTAGACAACTGCTTGTTTTCCAGAGTTATTGCACACTTAAAGTTTTCATAAATTTTGACGAGAAGCAAATCTGGTGTTGTATCAATGAAAACTACCTACATATTGAAAATGGTTTTTGAAGGAAAATGGTTTTTGAATGGTTTTTAGAATACCATACGCTATGGTAAACACACACTTAGGTATCAAGGACCATATATCTGGTCCAAATTAGAAAATGGTATGCGTGAACTACCAAGCCTTAGCATCTTTAAAACTAAAATCCGTAGAGTTGACCTGGCCAGCCTAATGGAAGACAGTGGCAACTGCTGCAATCTTTGCAGCACGTGATTTTTTCTAATTATCTGCATTGTACAAGTATTTTTATGTTATCTGAACATTGTTAATATTTCTAAATATTTTTAAATTTTAATGCTTAGTTTATCGGCTATATTGTTACTTACTTATATTGATACTGTACATAGTTTTTTATTAATTTTGTAATAGTAGGTGTTCCCAATTAGCTCTATGAGCTAAATACATTGACACGGTAATAAAGATTTTATTATTATTATTATTATTATTATTATTATTATTACTCAGGCAGGCCTTTGTGTCATGGATGCAAAAACTTTTCATCAAATTTGTTTATCAATAGTACAACTATATTCATCTCTTAAATCTGCAAAGGGCACATACATGGCTAACAATGTATGGCACACAGCATCTAGTTCTCTTCGTTCACTTTTACAAAGTGTTTTTCACTTAGTTATTTTAACTTACTAAATTTTACAGATAGCTGGCTAAATTGCATATGTAGCAAATTTTTGTTTCCTTTTCCTGACTGGTAGTTGTATTCAATGTTTGAAATTGTTGGTCTCAGTTCCTAGTAACTCAGTGACCATCTTTTTAAATTCATAATGTATAATACTTTATACACTGTTATACATTACAAATTTAAAATACTAAAGTACTTATTAGAACACTGAGAAATAGTACAAATGAAGAGCCAGGAGGCTAATTAGCTACTAAGTTTTCAAGTCAGCTTCCATTTCATTTAAGTTGCGTAAACTTATCAAATGAGGGAGAAAAGAACTCTAGTTAAAGAAAATAGTAATCATAATGATAATGATGATAATGATGAGGTAGATATTAAGGCAAACGTTCAGAGTGTTTCTCAGAGAAATTGAAGATTTTAAGTTATAATGAGTTTAGAAGGATTTTGTCATAAAGATATAGTTCGTATATAGACAACTGCTTGTTTTCCAGAGTTATTGCACACTTAAGGTTCACATACATTTTTCTGGGAAGCATACCTGTTGTATCCGTGAATACTACTTACATATTGAAAATGGTTTCGGAGGGGATCCACTTAGGCAGGCCTTTGTGTCATGGATGCAAAAACTTTTCATCAAATTTGTTTATCAATAGTACAACTATATCCATTTCTTAAATCTGAAAAGGGCATATACATGACTGACAGTGTATGGCACACACATCTACTTCTCTTTGTTCACTTTTGCAAAGTTGTTTTTCACTAAATTATTTCAATTTTTTAAATTTTCTTAATTAACTAACTTTTGTAGATAGCTGCCTAAATTACGTATGAGGAAAATTTTTGTTTCCTTTTTTTGACCGGTAGTTGTATTTATGGTTTGAAATTGTTGGTCTCAGTTCCTAATGGCTCAGTGACCATCTTTTTATTCATGATGTGTATTACTAAATACACTGTCATACATTACAAATTTAAAATACAAATTGCTTAGAATACTGAGAAATAGTACAAGTGAAGAGCCAGGAGTTGCTTGAATTAAACGAACGAGGGAGGAAAGAACTATACTAAAAGAAAATAGTAATCATGATAATGATGATGATGATAAGGCAGATATTATAAGGCAAATGTTCAGAGTGTTGCTGAGAGAAATTGAAGATTTTAAGTTATAATAAGTCTAGAGGGATTTGGTCATAAAGATTAGTTCCTGAATAGACAAATGTTTGTTTTCTGAGTTATTCACACTTAAGGTTTACACAAATTTTGTTGGGAGGTATATCTGGTGTTGCATTCAACCTGCATATTGAAAATGGTTTTGGAAGGGATCCACTTCGATAAGTCATCTTATAACGATCTTTCTTTCGTGGTATTGTGAACCTCTCAGTACCTAGCTAGTTAAGGGGTCGATAAAGGATTATGTTAATTGAGAAGACGGTATTAAAAGAAAAAATGGCAATTTTGCAAATCCTGAAAAGTTTCCCTCAAAAACTAACAGAACTCCTTATAAAGGTCTTTTGTAAGTAGATAGTGATTGAAATAAAATATTCCTATGGATGTGATCTTTTGGTTAGGTTGAGTGAGGAGTACTGTATGTGGCGGTGGAGGCAGATAGTGCGCCATTTGGTAAGGATGACACAGTCACTGCATACTTAGTTAGCTTTCTCAAACTGCTGAACAGAGTACATAGTTGTGATGATAATGCCATGAAGCTATGGTTTTATTGGTGGCCCTAAAGTAACATGGTAACCATGGCAGTACACCGAGAGACTGGCCATCGCAGAGAAAGTGGAAAAGTCAAAGGAAAGACTTAAAGATCCCATGGACAAACAAAGAAGTCATATTACAAATTTATTGCTAAAAACAAGTTTAGACAGGAATTTGTTCCTCCGTCAGGGAAGTATGTTGATTTACTCAAGGTGAAGCCTCTACATAGCACAAACAATGCTTAATTGGCACGACTGGTTTTCAGCTGCACTCTCTGTTGTAATGCAGTACACAAACCAGAGTCACCTCAAGGCAGAAACAACAGTCTCTGATCTTCCAGAAAGTTCCCCTCTGCTAGCACTTTTGAAGTGCCTGAAAGACAAGGTCAAGTATGGGCGATTACACAAGGCCTTTCTTCGGTGGTTCACCGAGAAGCAAAAGAAAGGTATGACATTCTAATATGGACTCACAAGGCTTGAATCAAAGTACTTTTGTGGGCATTTTGCCTCTTTGATATAGGAACTTCTGAAGATCAACTCTTTTTGAAAGGGGTTAGTTGTGAAACTTCACACCGGCATTTGTTGTCGTCGAATTCAGAGACGCAGTTTCTATTTACTCAACAGTCGAGGTGCACATTGAACAAGTCGAAAAGCTAAAGACCTCATGCCAACACTTTTTAAAAGCCAACTGTTTGTTGCTTAATAGTGTCACTTCTGCTGTGAGGACAGTTGGACACGAAGGTTAACATCTAGACAGGAGGTTTAACATCTGAGGCTTTGCTATGGATTAGGCCTCAATTCAATGCAGGGTAGAGAGGCAAAGCATGTTAAGATGGCCTAGTATGTGGAAAACAAATGCAATGCCAAAAAGAGCTTACAGTGGTGGAGAGTGTTTAAACACAAATTTGTCCACATCATGTGCCTAAGAGAAAGGGACCCCAAACAGCATTGCTTATTGCATCAGAAAGAGGAATATCAGTGATTCTTACATTCCTAGGAGAGTTTGAGATTGTGACCACAGGTTTTGCTATTGTGGACTTTCAAAGTCAACTGTTGATAATGAAGGGTGAGATTTGCGCAAGTGATGTCATGAAGGCCATTAAGCAAAGTGTTGCTAGTGGAAAAATTAGTCCAGAACTCAAACAATTTCTTTAGAATTAGATGTAGGTAATACAACCTTTCTTCCATTATGGTGCAGTATCTATAAAGTGTCACTTAATTTCCACCAACATAACGTTAAACTTGGTTACACAATTATTTCTACACATATATGTATGATCCAAAAAGAGACTTGGTAGTTATTTCAATATTCAACACAGCCCAAGTTAATATATAAAAAAAAACATCTTGAAAAATTTATCGGTCAAGTCAAGTTTATCCACATATGATTAAAGCCAATGGAACTAGTTAAACATACACCTTTGCATCTGTTTGTTCAGTGCTGCAAGATGCTGCTCACATTCCAGTATCCTAAAAGGAAATTTAATGATGAGAACTTCACCACCTAACTGTCCGCCATCAGAGGAGGAAACTTCCGAGGATACCCTCCTTCACTGCAGTTAAAGTCGACCTTCAATAAGAATTTTGCCATACATATTGTGTACATATTTTTACCACAGGAATTAGATGGACCAAATGTAAGTAAGGCAGGGAAGAAACTTACCTTAGATCCAGTTAAATAAAAAAGATCGAACCAATTATATTCAAATTCTTCCATTGATGTTGACACAACAGGAACTGCTGTGGATTGCTCTAAAGCTATTGACAGTTATATCTGTAACAGAACGATGGCTGAACAGGCATGCACTAATAGTATCTAATAAGACTCTTTTTGTTTTGTTTCAAAGCTTTTATAGCTAACTTCTTATTGACTTTGATTTTCTATTGTCGAATAAACAATGTTATAATGCGAATAAAATATTTGGATTGTTGCCAGACTTGAAATTTGTGAGTGTGTTTTGAAAGACCTTCAAATTATTTACAGATGCTTCCATAACATGATAATGAACCATAGTCTGTTGAAGCATTTTTGGTTTTCAAATGAATATTCATCTTTGTGATGGCTAATTCCTATAACTTTACATGCTCTGCAAACAATCAAATCATCATGAGTGATTTGAAATGAAAGTGTTTTCATTCCAATACATACACACTGATCAGAGCACTGGATCAGAGGTTAACTTGAGTGTTTCCTACTTTAAAAAGCTCAAACCGCTTGAAATTGGTAACCTCAATTCTCAAGCCATTTTTTTAAATACTCTTGTAATGTAGTAGTTACTGATAATTTTTCTTTAATTGTTATTCTTACTTTATTATATCTTTAGAATAACTTTTCCCTGACTGATTTATTTTTTAACACAATCTAAAATGATTTGATGATCGATAAAGAATATCCTTTTGATCGAACGCAACCTTATTTCCCTTTTATAATTACGCTTTGTTTTGTCAGTGCTACACAACAAGTATAAGTATAGAGTCCACAGATCTCCTCAGGTGAAACACTTGTGCAAACTGAATAAGCAAAAGCAAAGGTAAAACTTTTAAGTTTCTCACTATGTTAATGAACTTTGGAGAGAGCAGAAAATGTTTTTCTATGCACTCACAGACGCTTGAGAAATTGGTTGTTGGTTATTGTGCAAATATCATAGTATCCTAACAACAGTCTGATCACACAAGCATTGTGATGACCTGTATATATAATTACTTTAATCAAGATTCTTCTGTCAATTACAAAGCCAAGAGCAAACTTATGTAAAGTCCAATTAATGGTCCAGATATGTTTGCTGAGTTCAGTAGAGTTTCTGTGTTTTTTGTGTTAGAATAATGTGGTGTGGTTTCTGTATCTACTCTTGAAGTCATTTTCTGTAAGTCTGATGTATGTCTCAGTGGTGGTGTTGTCCTCACATGCAACAGTGGCTTGGTAGATTGGTGATGACTAGAGGTAGTTTCCGTTAAGTGGACATGTGATCTTCTGCCGGCAGTTGCAAGTTTTGCTGTCTTTTGTGTTGGTGTTATCTATGGTGTCATTGATGTGTTTGGATGAATTTTCAATGCATTTGTTGTGGTTGTCGATGATCTGTTAAGTGTTATTCATGCAGCTGTGACTGATTTTGATTGTGTTACGATTAAAGATTCTTCTGAGTTTGTGGTCTTTCGGGAAATACTTGTCTACTAGGGCAAAGAATTGGTGTCCAACCTTGGTGCTGACAATTTTGCTTAATGGGGGGTTGTACCAGAGTATGTTGTTCCGTTGTCTGCTTTTTGGTTGTTAGTTGTGGGTGGTTCGTAGTGTAGAGTGTACCAGTATCTGTATTCTTCGAGTGCTTTTTGATATGGAGCCGCCCCTCCATATCAAAAAGCATTCATCAAGTGCTTTTTGATACGGAGGAGCGGCTCCATATCAAAAAGCACTCAACAAATGCGGATACCAGTCCACTCTACATTATGAACCACCCATAACCAAAAAAACGAAAAGACAGTCAACCGAACAACATACTCTGGTACAACCCCCAATTCAGCAAAAAGGTCAGCACCAATATCAGACACAGACTCTTTGCCATAGAAGACAAGCACTTCCTGAAAGACCACAAACTTAAAAGAATCTTTAATCGTAACACAATCAAAACTTACTACAGCTGCATGAATAACAATGAGCAGGCCATCGACAACAACAACAAACGCATTTTAAACTCATCCAAACCTTTCAATGACACCACAAATAACACCAACACAAAAGACACGAAAACTTGCAGCTGCCCATAGAAGAACACATGCCCACTTAACGGAAACTGCCTCCAGTCATCACTAATCTTCTGAGCTACCGTCACACGTAAGGACAACAGTACCACTGAAACGCACATCGGACTTACAGAAAACGACTTCAAGACTAAATACAGAAACCACAACACATCATTCCAACACACAAAACACTGAAACTCTACCGAACTCAGCAAACATACCAGGACCCTTAAAGAAAATAACATTGACCACTTTATTTTATGGCACATCCTTTCATCAAGATCATCCTACAACAATGCAAGCAAAAGATGTAACCTCTGCCTCAAAGAAAAATTACTTATCATCTACCAACCTGAATTATCATCACTCAATAAACGTAATGAACGTGTCCACATGCCACCACAGAAACAACCACTTACAGTGTAATAATTGAAAAAAGCATTGAAATTTCTCGCCATGCTTCTATGCAAATTTGTAAATTATATAAATGATGGTTATGAATATTCTTCACATTAAAATCCCCTAATGAGTGAGTAATTACGAAACAGGCTTGTAGGGATGAAAGTATAGTCTCTGTTTTTTCGCCTATCTCATACATATTGCGCTCTACTTCTACGTATCAAGCACTGTACAACAGAGAAATCAGATCACAGACTTCCTATATGTATATCTATGTATAGTTTTACGTGAGGCACATGTCTTGAAAGGGAGCTCATGAGATAGATTTCTAGCAAGCTACAATCAACCTGACAACTAACTTACCGAGACTTTTCTCTTGAGGTAGTGATTGTCCTCTAAGATGACCAGTAAAAAGTCCTAAACCATTATAGAAAGAAAAGAAAGGCACGCTAGAGAAACACCCCCTGTGAATAAAGTTGTTGATGCAGACTCCTTAATTAATAATATGCCTTGGACACTCCACTCCACCTTAGCAACAAGGAATTGTTAGGTCTCTGAGGATAATCTTGACTCCTATGAAAATTACACTTTTTCAGTCGTTGCTCCCTCACTCTGGAACAATTTACCAGACCAAATAAGAACTGTAGCATGCTTAAGTTTCCTTAAGAGTAAAGTTAAGACATTTTCATTTAGTCATTCCTTTTAGCTTTCAAACACCTCAAATTTGTTCCTGAATTAACAAATATTAAACTTAAAATGTAATTTACGTATGTATTAGCAACTTTGATAGGTGCTTTTGGTCAATTATTACAAATAACAATTATCATTACTATTATTATCATTATTACTATGATTATACAACACCTGATACATCAACAAGGTCAATTGTGTTTGAATCTGACATTGATCGACCAATCGGTGAGTCTAGATTCAATCTGGCTCTATCAGACTATTGATCATAAAGTTCAGATGAAGAAAGAGATTTTTAAAAGAGAAAGATATCAGCGAGTATATCTCAGCCCGTTTTCCTCAACTATCTCTATTATTTAACATGTGGCCAACTTCAATTGTTCTGAACAGTTCTCTGAAAAATGTTTCAATTTTGTTGTTGAACTGTTTCTGTTTGACTATGTGTATAAGACAGTAGGTACATAGCTGTTGATTTATTGTTTGGCAATGTTTGCTCTACTATAAATTAATTTAGTAATTCAATCAATAATTTTTTGCTTTCCGCTTGTTCTGTATATTTAATGCCCAACAGTTTCCTTGAGGCAAGTGTTTTTCACACGAAAAAGCCAGTTGGAGGGCGTGGCCATCTCACACAAACAAGTAAAGATTCAGAGATATCATGGTCTAACCATTACACATAACGTTCTGTCAACCTCAAATCCATCTGATAGTAAGATAAATGTAGCTGTTTACACCATGAAAAAGAACTTGATAGCCATCTTACACCACTCTGTCCAAGCTGGAGATTCAGCAAAGAAACACAGATTTTTTCCCCTTGACAAGATTTCCTGGTTTGACTGGCAACAAGAACGTTGACCGATAAAGGGATAACTGCTTTCCCCAGGTTTTTGTGGAATTGTTGCACCCCACCCTCGTAATGTTAAGTTACACAGAACTGAAATGAATACATCAATTCTCTGGTTTGGGTTCAGTGCCCAAAGCATAAGTGTCCTGATGTGAAAGTGATTCCCTGTGCTGTGGTTTCTGCAGTGTTACAATTTTATCATGGAACTGTTAGCTGCCAAAGATATCATCAGAGACCACCATATTTTTACTAAAACATTTCAATTTTAACTAGTTTGTACACTTGTAAAATTTAAAGCATGTTGTAATTCTAAATAATTTTACCCGTAATTTAGTCTGTACTTTCCTAATAACCATTATAATTAGCTTTTATAATCATTAATTGCAAGTTTACTCAGAATAGACTTCAAGGAGAGGAAATAAACTACTGCATGGTTACTCTGGGAGACTGGAAAGACACAAAGGCAAAGAAGGTTAAAGTTAACCAACAAGCAAAGCAATTCTAATTCGGGCCAAAAATGCAGACGAGAAATTAATGCACCCACCCAGTCTCCCTACTTGGAAACTTGAGGCTATTAAGGAGCAAATGGTAGATCATGAAGACATTTCGTTAATACCATAACCTCATTTGAAAGTGGTAATCCCTTCTGCCACACTAACAAGTCCATACATATCTTTGCCTTGTGATCCTTTTCATTCTTTACATTCACCTCTGGGAGAGCCTTCATGTGTCTGCTTTAAATGCCAAGGTTAAAGCTACCACTCAAGCCCCAACCAAAGTACAGAACATGGAAAACTCAAACCTTCCAAAGACTGCTCACAAGAATTGACAGATACAAAATTAATGTTATTTAATACAATCTGTGTATGGAAAAGACAATTCCTAGTTTTAACTAGTCATAAACGATTTTCAATGACTAAATATCAGTTTTACATAAATAAAGTCTTAATAAGTAAATTTGATATCAATAAACATATATTTAATAATGCAAATTTTACCATGTATAGTAGTTTTTAAGGACCATGCATAATGTTAAATTTTTTCCAAAATTGCTTTAAATTTTCTGCAATTCAGCTTACTAGCTGTAATGTGATATTGTGTGCATATTTTCTGCCTGATAAATCCACTAAATTTATCAAATATTTATCCAGCTAAGAATTCTGCCAGAGTTAATCCAACAACAAAGATAAGTCCACACTTTTGCCCCCCTCAGACTGGAAGTACCTTTATACCTTAACCAATCAGAGAAACGCCATCAGCAACACACCTGCCTCAGCCTTGAAATTGAATACGTCCACCGGAATTTTCAAGATCAAAGTGCCAAATTCAAGGTGGTATTAAGTAGCTGTGGTTCTGGCCACAACAGAAAATGCTGAAAGGTTTGGCAAAAAAGCTTGTTTAACTCTTCTAGAAGGGCGAAGAAAGAGAGGGAAAATGCCATAAATTTATCTTGAAGATAAAAATTCCAGACATTAATTCAAGTAAAATTTGAGGTAGGCTATCCAGAGATACTATGACTCTTTGTTTGCAGAGCATTTGTTGTCTTTGGAACATTGCATGATGTGACCTTGAAAGATCATGCACTCAAAAGTTTGTCTTTCCAGCTTGAGGTGTTTGTAAGCTTAATTACAAACTATATTTCCTTTGTTGCCGATTTCTTATACCACAGTCTTTAAAGCACTGATTTACCTGTGACAATGAAAGTTTCAGCAATAGAAGAGGCAGTTTCATCTATAAGATTTCATCTGAAGCACATACTTGAGCAGTCATTTTTGATTCTTGTTTACCCATTTCAAACCATGTGACCACATGGCTTAAAAGGTTTAATTACTTATAAAACTCAGAATGCAATGTCTAATTGTTAAACAGGCTATCAAACAACTTCTTTGAAAACCAGTCAACTTTAGCACACTGATGCAACCATCGACATCCATTCAGCATACCTTAAAAGCAGACCTATGGCGCAGAATAACTGTAATCATGCGGTTTCATCTTGTCACAATTTCATCTAATTTGCCAAATTAGGAAATTCCTTAGTCCTGAGTCCAGGAAGACTCTCATTCGTGCATTTGTGACGTCACATTTGGACTACTGTAACTCTCTTCTCTTTGCATCCCAAGTACCAGACAGATCGTGGCCAGAAGGTGGTTAACGATGCTGCTCAATTAATATTTAGGATTCCAAAGTTTGATCACATTTCGTCCGCCTTATCGCATCTTCACTGAGAAGAATATCTGCAGCCACGCTCCATTTCTGGTCATCACTAACATTCCTGGCCTTATTAAGATCCCAAAAACTAATTTCAAGACCTTTGGTGATTGTACCTTTGCCTGTTCTTTGGGTGCTTTAGAATATTTTTATAATTTTGGTGCTCTAGAAATGTTAATTATCATTATAATTATTATTGTCTAAGACACACGAAAGCAATGTGGACCTATTTGTTTTGTAGAAGGCAAGATCAGGGAACATGACTTTCTACTCATTAAGAAGCAATTGATCTGACTATTTTAAAAAACTTTAAAACTTGTTTAATTGGTGACGAAAAAAGAAAGTACAGTGTATGGCCTTACATCAAAATGGTCACCTTTCATCGTAATGCAGATGACTCTCATTCAGAGTGCATCACCGCAGTGTGAGGGCAAATCTACTTGTATCACCGCTATTAAATGTCGTCTTTAAACTTCTGTAAAGCCAGTGATAACTATTAAGATCATGGCAACATGTTCCTTTCCCATCTTTCAGAATGTTTTATTCTTTCACAAGAGCGAACTCAATACCTTTCAACCCCTTGACCTTAAAAATAAGACACTTGTGTTCCCTATAGAAACACTTGACACCTCCGCTTTAAATTAACCACCCTGGGAAAGTAAGGTTTTTTAATTCATTACTCCCTTGGCACAGACGACAGTCAAATGCACATGAGTTGCACCAGGCAGGAAGGGGGCAGGTTGAAACAACATATAAGCTCCTGTGCTTTATCATAAGAATTAGCATGTTTGTACGAATAAATAGAAGATCTATCAAATATTAGATGACTCGCCTAGTTTGGCTCACCAAGTGTCTGCATATTCCCCAGACTTCGCCTTCGGCCACAAACTCTGTAAACTGGATGGAACTCACTCGATATTCTTTTTTCTTCGAGGTTTTCATCCTCGTGAGGCCGTCCCCGCTTCATTACGACCCTTCCCATCACCACCTAAAATCCTAATGGCATGAAATCTTTACTTGAAAATTCTTCCCAAGTCAAGAGTCAACCAGCGTAGTACAAGATTTCCAAGATCAGAGGCGTGAACAACCCTCCGGCACTTTGGAAACATACTGAATTTTCCACCAAAAACAGCCCATTCTCCGAGTTTGGAGCTTCAACTTTTCTTTTGTAAAAATACCAAGAGACTTAACAAAAAGATTCTGCCTACTTTACGATTGCTATGATGCTAACCTCATTACCACAAAACAGTTATTCAACCCGACACTTTAATGTAAATTTCGATCAAGAGGCCAAGCCAGTAAGTAAAATTAGTTCTCAGACCTCTCGCATCATTGAAACCTTGTAATTTCAAGGATTTTGGGCTTCATTGGGACTCGAAAGACTAAGCGTAACTCTGTTTTGTTAGAGATTTATATGCCCCCACTTTTAACTTGTTAAAAGGTATAGATAATAGATGTATTTAAAATTAGAAATCATCCACCTCAGTGCGTAGCGAGTTTTCCTGAATAGACCATTTTTTGTGCATTATTTTATGTTATTTTATTTTTCTGAGCAATAGATATGGCCTTCGCAAGAGGTTCAAATGTTTTTAATTCATGAGATATTCTTAAATCATGTATTCACATATTTGTTCATCATAAGCAGGTTAGATTTAGTTTTCTATTTCTTTACTTATTGTAAAGCGCCATTGGGCTAAATTATTATTGTCATTCTTATCATTATTAGTATTATTATTATCATTTCAGTTATAAATAATGCTGGTTAGAGGGCCTGTCCCCACACGTTCTACTTCCTATGTTGAATAAGTACGTTTCGTCGTAGGCGCTGCGTGGTAGTAGGCATTATATTTCGATGGGTCAACTAGTTCACGATTTTTCAAGAGTATTAACTAAAAGATAACTTTTCAATGTTTTTTGTGATTAGAAATTAGCTTTTTAGCGATTACTAGGACAAATGAAATAAATTTCTGTGTTTGTTTCAAACATTTTGTGTCATAATTTGTTGGGTACGAATCGACCAGAGAGTTGGGCACGAACTAATCGAAAGCACGTACGAAACGTCTAAGCCTGGGCACGAATCGTCTGGGTACGAAAGATCCATGGGTACGAAACGACTGGATACTATGTATTTACATATTTGTTCATCATATGCAGGTTAGATTTACTTTTCTATTTCTTTTTTGATTGTAAAGCGCCATTGGGCTACATGGAGATGGTGCTAAATAAATATTGTTGTTCTTATTAATATTATTATTAGTATTATTATTATTATTATTATAATGAATTCATTTATAAATAATGCTGATTAGAGGACCTGTTCCCACACTGTACACGATTGTTCAACATTCCTTTCGGCTGACATTTCGTAAGCGAAGAATAGTGAGCTCCTTATTGTTGTTTATTTCACGCGCTTGAGATGCACTCATACTCCTTGTCTTTCCACATGACTACATTTGCGCTTTTCTTATCGTAGGAAAATTCCATCAATTGTAGTTCTATCGTATTTTGATAATAGAAATATATCGTTTGCAATAAAGTTCAAGCCCTTTCCTGCGCTGACCGACAATACTATCCAACAGTTTCAAATCTCCAAACCTTACAAAAAATCCTTATGAGCAAGTGGCATTTAGTACAGCAACAACCATTGCTAAGAGAAATCCATAAAAAACCGACAATATCATAATCAAATGATCACTCAGACATACTCGTGAGAGAAAATTGCGAGGACGAGAAAACTGAATTTACCATGGTGTTCCGTGTAAACATTTGCAGCTAATACAGAGAAAACCGGAGGTACTACTGAATCATTTAAGTATGTCAACCTCAATTTACACGAGAGCATTAATTACGTCCGTTTCTAAAGCAAAGAGGTACTTTTTATGAGCTCGCCTATACCTGTCCCAACCCCTATCCCGCATTTGAATCGGAGTGTGTCCCGGTCTCGCCTTCATCCCGCATCTCGCCTTTAAAGTATCACGTATTCCACATCTCGCCTCGATTTGAAGCCTCATCCTGCATCTTGCCAAACCTATGTTGGACCCTCTCTACCACTTTCATTTAGTATACGGGATTCACTACTGGATTTAATACACTGAGCACGCAGGATATCTGCGGAGAGAGCGTTAAAGCTGTTAAAAATGATTTGATTACCTTTATAACTAAGATGCAGTCCTCTCTTTATTAGGGCATTCTCTGTGATCTTTAGATGCTGGATAAGTTTCCATCCATTCTGACGGCAGTAGCTCTCTAGATGTTTATTCGTATCTTTCACTGCTCTATTGAATTCATCTCTTGTAAAAGTAAGCCTCGATATAGCGGAGGTGGCGTCGGATGAATTTTCGATTTGTCTATGATCAATTCAGCATCTTGTAACACCTTTTATATTTAAGGTTATGGAGCCGACATGGAGAACGACTTGGTTCGGCGAATACTTCAGGCTAGCATTGAGGTTGGCCATCATAGCTTTTGAGGTGGCCATACAGAATAACTTGACCACTACCCGATGGCCAACGGCTTTTTCCAGCTTTTTACAACATATATTTGTCTTTGTTAAGGAAGCTCCAATTGATAGGGTTGTACATCGGTGTTGTAGCCACAAATGCTCGTTACATGTCCAACTTCACTTCCAAAATGGCTAAAACAACGAAGTTCAGTAATAAATACTTAACCGGTTGCAAGAAATGGATTACAAGTTATAGTTGTCACAATTCAAGGTAAAGAAATTAACAAACGAGAAAACAAAAATAAAGGAAAACAAAAGACACTTACAAACATCGCTCGAGATCTGGGTCAACTGCCAAATTAAAGACGATGTGAAGCGACGTAAAGCAACGTAAAGCGGTGTAAAGCGATCGACAGAGACGGTATAAACAGTTAGACGGTTCGAATAGTTAAACGATTGATCCGAATGAATAAAATCCGCGGAAAAGGCTAATACAAGGGACATAAACAAAAGGTAATTATGCAGGAAAAAGTAACAGAATATTGATGAAAGTTATGCGCACAGAACAAAAGGTATGAAAGAATTATGACAAAAGAAGAGTACGAATATGTAATCAATCGAATTTTGGCGGCAACAGTAATAGAATTATCGGAGACCTTAGCAACGGACTGTGTCCCATCTTCATTGTTCCTTTGTTTTTGTTTTTTAAATCTTTTTATTTTCCTTGCTAACAACTTGCGATTAGTTGCGCATTTGTATTGTCAGAAGGTATTTTTGACTCCTTCTCATTAATTGGATTCATTGCCAGAAATGAAAGACAAAATGGCGGCGGTGGTGGTTTGCTGCTTTGGAACGGAGTATTTAAAAATGGCTGGAGTGTTACAATAACATGCATGGAACAATGAACTAGATTTAAAAATAAAAATACCCCGAGATACTGCACATGTTTCCCCGACCTCTCATTTTTTTTCAGAACATCTGACAAATTCGAAAATATAAATAGATCAATCAACGAGACTTCCTTGTAAAGTCCAAATGCATATCAAATAGGGTGTTTCTTGCTCCAGTGTAACTCCTTTAAGTGTCTGAGATTTGTCTGAGATATCATCAATAAAAGGTCGTAAGGTTAGGCGTATTAAGACAAAAACTGGTTCCCCGATCTCGCATAACATTCTCCTGTTGTTGCAGTTTCTTTTAGTGTATTTCGCGGCTTCCGCCCTTGCAGGAAATAAGTTCCAAGGGAACTTAACCTGAAAAAGGCAAATTTTACCCTGTAAATACGTCTGCAAATGGACCGATATGAGTGTGTGTGGAGTTCGAGAAACTACCGTGGTCTTGCGCAAAATTTCTTTACGACGGGCTTCCATTATCTTTCTCCCAAAACAAACTTTGTAACCTTGCTTATTCGGCTGTATAGATGCACTATGTGTGTGGGCACAGAATGTATACCCATTGAAAGAACCGGAGATTTGAATGAATCGTTCATCAGACACGTGCGTTCTAATACATCGAGGAACTGGGACTTGTTATAGAAAGCCTAGATTTACCCACTTGTAAATTTGATTTCAGAAATGCAGATTTCCTTCACATAAAATATAAGAAACCCAAAATACATCGCAACAATGTCAGATGTAATTTAAAGGTACATGCAAAGAAGCTATGAATGGAAAATCTTTGTCCCAGATCCACCTTTATCATTTATAAAACAGGCAGTAAATATATCATACCTATTACTAAAGATATGGCATGAAAATGTTCAGAATGGATGTGATTATATTGACTTTCTCAATGCCACGGTTTCCAGATCATGGTTTAGAGTTAGTTGAGAGACAGGCTACCCTATCCAAGGCAAGCTAGAAAGAGAAGCAAGAGTTGTGGGAAGCAAATATGGGCAAACCAAAGGAAGAAAAAGGGAACAGCTTTAATCAAAATATCTCACTTTAAGAGCGCTTGTCTGTAAAAATCAGACAAATTCTAAATTTAGCGGCAAGGGTGAAAAATTCGACTTCTTCCTTATTTTAATATTAGATAGGCTAGACCATAACTAAAATCACTGGATACAAAATTCCGTTAAAATCGTCATTTTTAGCAGCAAATTATTGCACAAGTTTGAGGGCTTCGCGTTCAAAAACGAATCACTATCTCGTCTTTTTAACACTCAAATCTTCTTTTTTAACCTTATAAGACCTTACAAAACGATTTTTGTAAACACTGCGTTCCTCTTTGCGTGTAAAATAATTTAAATTCGAAAACATACATTTCTCTTCAGTAAAAGTACTTGGGGAGTAAAGTTAATTTTCAGCATGTGCTAAACCTTCAAATGGAAGGGTGGTATCTTATCCAGCGGTTCAGTTGACTGTGAGTGTTGTTCGGTTTGTGGTGCAGTAGATCTCATCGATGCTTTTAAAAGTGGCACTACACATATTGCAGTCAACGTAGTGTTGTATACGGAGAGTCGTCACGCAATGCAAATCATACAATAGAAAGTTATTTTTCTGGGGGTAGGGGAGGGGGAGAGTAAAAAGACATCACTCTGCTGCTCAGATTTTTTGTTCTTATGAACATGGAAATCTCTTATATGTTAGTAGCGGAGATCGGGCCTTTGGCTAATACTCGTTAAAAAGCGAGATTTAGTACCTGCTAAAAGTAGTAAGCCTAAGTAAACAAAACCTGGTTTATGGTAATTATACGATGCCTATTGTTTGCTTAAAGGCGGGGCTTCGGACTTTGTTTTTCACAAACACACTAACTTACACGGTCAACTTTTTTACATAAAAAATGGCAGGTTGTTGTTCGTTCAAGTCGCTTATCGGCGGAGTTTGTTGTTATAACACTAGAGATCGAAAGCGTGAGACGGAAATTGTTCCTTTACTTTCATACACCAAGAATATCGCAAGTCGTAAGTCGGCTTTCAAATTTACCGGTCCTGAAGATGAGATCGACCTAAATTTGTGCCGAGCGCACATATGTCGGCCCCTCTGTAGTTGAAGGTTTTAAACGGTAGTTGGGTCTGTTAACAGTGCTTAATAGTACCACTCCCTTTTGCAAGCCCCACCCATTGGCCACGGAACATAGTACCCCTGCCTCACATAAGCCACACATCCCCACCACTGCGTTTTGTAGCATGGTGAAGTAAAAATGTACAAAAGGTTCTCTTTCATGCTATTCGGGGTATTCCTTGCAATTTTTAGTGAAAACACCCCTTACGAGTACGAAAGGCACAGAACGCCAAAAAAACAAGAATAATAGATGTTTGTCACCAGACAAAGATGACACTACTACAAAAATAGTTACAGAATAAAATATTTTGTAGATTCCAAGAGCTCAATTCTGATAGTGCTTAATTATATGGAGTTTTGCCCTTCACCTACCCCCTAAAGTTCCTTTGTCACCGGTAATGCGTGACAACCCAATACTCAAAGAGCGTACATGTTTGTAGTCAACTCAGTTTAGCATTGAATTAGACTGTTAGATGTAATCTTTTAGTGCATTGAAAACTGAGCAATACTCGCAGTCAACTGAACCGTTGAATAAGATGCCACAGTGAAGAAAGATATCTAACGTTTGACAACAAGATGGTGTTCGACAGGGTTGGTGGTTTCATCGGACGTTATCATTTATACAGATCTAAATACGACGAACGACAAGAGAATCACACTAAAATGGTCTCTGGATCGGTCTTCTGCGGTAAATGAGGTTAGAGCATTTGGAAATATGTTTCTATGTACTTTTTTCGGCCTCATATTGGTTGAAACATATTAAAATATGTGTGACTCGCGACTGGAATGTTGACCACAAAAGGTCAAATAACTGCATTTTAACGGACTTTGAAAAGCTTTTGAATCGCTCTCAATCATTTGCCCAAACAAATTTTTACAGTAATATTGAGAACATCTTTTCGAAATTCAACCACCAAAAGCTTAATCCATTTGGAGGTTTAGCACATAGTGAAAATTAATTTTATTCACGAAGTATTTATACTGAAGAGAAATGCATACTTTCGAAATTAAATAATTTTAAGCGCAAAGAAGAGCGCAATGTTTAAAAAAATCATTTTGTGAGGTCTTATGAGATCGCTAAAGAAGATTTGAGTGTTTAAAAGACGAGATAGTGATTCGTTTTTATACGCGAAGCGCTCAAACTAGTGCAATAATTTGCTGCTAAAAATGACGATTTTAACGGAATTTCGTTATTCGTAATTTTTTCTGAAATAAAAAGATATTTCGCCAAAAGAAGTATGCAGTGATTTTAGTTATAGCCTAGCCTATCTAGCTTTAAAATAAGAAAGAAATCGAATTTTCCACCCTTGCCGCGATATGTTTAATTTTTACAGACAAGCGCTCTTAAGCATTCTACACAGTGAACTAGTGTCTATTAAGGGAGCGGAAAGGGACCTTCATCTCAGAAGAGATGAGCTTCCAGACGGAAAGAAAAATTTTAATGATCTAGAGGCAGAAACGCAAAAGCTGATACATGAAATGAGGGATTTACAAAGAAATACAGAAGAAGAAAGGACCCTGCAAAATGAACAAAACCCAACTTATTTCTCTCCTTCACGGGCAACAGGGGAGGCATTGTTGCACAACTTCTATTTGGCTTGACTTTTATATCTCTTTGACTTGTATTCACTTGAAATTCTGCTATTTTTCAAAAGCTGACAACCAGGGGAAATAAATATCAATCAAAATTAAAAGCACCTCTAAGCACGTTCAGTTTCATATAAAAGCATAATTTAATGTTATTGATGACAGGCATGTTGTGCTATGTCTTAAATAAATTCAAATGTAAAAACTGTATACCCTTCTTTAAAAGTACCTCTATCAACCAAATATCAATGCCTTATTGGTGTTACAAAAATTATTAATTAGCTAAAAGTTTTAACTTTTACCAGCTTAAAAGTTGGTAAATATTCTTCAATGCATGCTCTAGTATTAGTTGTGAGAGATACTCATCTCAAGGGGCATTTTTGATGCTTGAAGAAGTTTCCCTACTCACACAACGAAATGCTTTGGTGAGTTTCCAAGATAAGCTTTCATCTTTAAAGGAAAATCATAGGCCTTTCCCCGGCCATAAGGATATATACCACCAATAATAGGGTGGAGACTACTTGTTAAAATCCTCTAAGCTGAGCATGGTGTATTTGGAATCCCTTGACGATATTCCTTTGTAGTTAAAAAATATCGAGAGACATCATGCTCTATGTTAACTTTGCAAGTGTGCTGCACTTTGACAGCATTTGATTTTAAAGGTGACTTGACTGCCAAATAAAAGCCATTAAATGCTGAAGCAATTTCACTTTCTGAGGGCTGTGGAGGCCTTTTATAAAGTCTGAAAGAGATTCAGAAAACAGATTTATAAGGACAAAAAAAATTCGTTTAAAACGATCTGAACAAATTAACTAAATTTTTGAGTTTATGTGTATTATTTTATAATAAAAAAACAAGATGTTTTAAATATTAAAGGTCAACTAAAAAGCCTGTCTTGTTCTAAAGGAATTATATCAACTTGAGCTTTTTTAAGCTTTCTTTACATTTTGGAATGAACTGAAAAATTATGTTGTTGCGGTAATAATTCATCCTACTCGATAAGCTCTTTAGATAGATGGAGGGCGGGCTCCCAGGTACATGATGACATGGGCCATCATTTCCCCTTGATAAGGTACTCTATCTCCTGTGAGAAAATAAATAAGAAGTGAAACGGTTGGCTAAAGACAAGCCTTGGAACAGCACCTTTAAAACAGGCATTAAGTACTTACTTTGCCGCTTTTCCGCTTCGAAAGCAGTGTTTCGTCTTTCCGTTAAGATTAGAGAGTAATTAGAAAGTAAGATTGAGTTCGATATAATAGTCTCCACTTTTGTTAGGACGTAGACATATGGACCCCCCGGCGCAACAAAACTGAGTGAAAACATCATCCTCATCGTTCTAGTAAAAATAGATGATACTTTACGTTCCAGTCCGTACTAAAGTATGTTTTTAATTCAAAACATATCGTTAATGCATACGAACTGGCAGCTGTCAATGTTTCTTTCAACCGAGGGAAAATGGGCAAGCATTTAGTTTAATTTTTGGAAAAAAGTCGTTTCTGAACCTTTTCCTCGATAGTCGAACACTGCTAGACTCAATAAGAGGGTTATTATTTTAGAAAATCAGACTGAGTTATTTTTGTGACTGAACGCAATAGTCTCCACTATTGTCATGACGTTTCGTATCAATGTTGATTTGCATCAGAAGAAGCAAAGATCTATTGTAACAATTTCAATAGTACGAATGCAGTAATTTGTTCGCATCTAATTCTTGCGTATACTGTACGACTCGCAATAATAAATGCGGCAGAATTGGAACGAAATGGCTGTTTTCTGTACCTTTATGGAGGAATGTTGTGTTGCGATTGAAAAGAACATCGACAGAAAGCTTGCAAATAGAATTAGTTACCAAATACGATACAAACGATGCTCACGAGGGGGTCCAAATCTGCGAAGGGAGGTCCATATCCGCTAGCGAATATGGACGGGGGAGTCCAAATCCACGGGGGATCCAAATCTGCTGTGACACCGGCGCAAAATGTCCGTGATTTCTGGTAATGAGCTCTACTAGCTTTAGAAGTGTTTAAGCAGTTTCGTCAAACGTGTCGGATGAGACAGTTCTGTCGACTTTGTTGACCGAGGTGGCCAATTCGGTCGTGTTAGTCGAGGTAATCTGGTCAAATGGCTAATTTGGTTGGAGAGGCAGGATAATGGTCGAGCTACCTGCTGCCATCTTTAAAATGGTGAAGTTGGAACATTGACCCTTGTGCATGTGATTGAGAGGAGCCATCGTGAATGATTTTTTTTTTTTTCAGTCTGGCTGGGTTGATTTGTGGTGGTCGCCCATTGCATGGAGATGCAGCTGATTCTGTTGGATTTGGTTACCATGTTGTGCATCAAGTCCTTCTTCTCTTATACTGACAACCTTTGAAAAGTAAGCTCTCAAGCCGCATCTGTTTTGAATTACTTCAGCACGTCATGGTTATCATTTTAGGATTATTTTCATGTCTATATTCTTTCCTAAGGTAACATATAATGTAAATTTTTAATTTTATTGAATTTAAATGACAGATTTTCTTAATTCTTTGTCACATTTATAATCAATTTTCTGCTACTCACTTCATTTTTATTCCAAAACTTTGTATCATTGCAGCACGTCACTCAAAAGTTTCTTCACAATAACATTTCAATTCTAATACTCTGCCATTATAAATCTGAAAACTTTGCATTTTCAAAAATGAATTTGCGCAGCACGCCACTGTCACCATTTTAAGATTATTTTTCATTACAATGTAATTATTATCGTTGAATAAACTTGATGTAGCTCTGTTTTTTATTGATTGCTCTTTTCCCAGCTTTATACTGAAAAATTTCTCAACGTGCACGAGAATACCAGGCGGAATCGGGTGGGTTGATAATGCTCAAATCTATATCAATATGGGTTTCCCATGGGAAAACACCCATTTCATGTATTTTTTGCTCAATGAAATACAAGTTACTGTGACAGACATAAATGCCATCTGTAAATGAAATCCACTGTGTTATATTCTATATCTATCAGACTTCAGGAACATTGAACTATTTTAACTTGTCCATTTCATTTCTTCCTATCCTCACCTTAGAGTAAAAGGAACTTAACCTGGTTTTGACAAAGTCCAAAAATTGGGGCATTTGAAGGCACAATGTCTCCACTGAGCAACCAATTTTGATCAGAACTCCTATATTGGCATTGAAAGCCACCGCGTAACCTTCGATTGCAATAGGAAAATTTGAAGGCAACTGATTTCCTGATCAGTAGTAGCATGAATTGCAATATTAACTGCAGTGATTATGGATACACCTTTTGATCCGCAGGGTATGGATTAAAAGTACAGGAATCAAATTTTTCATGACGGAAGAGGCTACTCTTCTTTGTTTATTATTCCACCACCTCGTAAGCATCGAGGAGCATTTTTTTGAATAATGTCGACCCAGTTCTAATATTTGCCGATAATTTTAGTCACAAAAATTAAGTATTGATTGATAAGTTTAACTGTAAGGACGTGAATGGAATACCGTGAGTTTTAGCAGGGAAGGTCAAAAGGAAAATCCAGGCAATCTCTCACTTTCGAGTGTATTTTAGCATATGAATGTCAAATAGAAGTTTGTGGTTTATTTTTATCTTTTAATGTAATATTACACAGGAACAGAACGAGGAAAAGAGCAAGAAGAGCTCGAGAGGTATGAGTATAAAAGATAATGGGAAATTCGATACGAACTTTTAAATTGGTGTTTGATCTAATTCATTTCGCGGTTTTATGTCCAGGTAACACAAAACAGATCATCCGTGAAGCTACATTGATTTGAGCATTGGCCTAAATTCAAAATGGAGAAATAGTGTTCACTGAATCTTTTAACTGATATTTTCCTTAGAAATGTTGAGCAACACTTCAGAGACGAAAAGTTGAGTTATATTATTCACAGTTTAGTGCGGAAGTTAGACTGATAATTAGCATAGGTTGAGTAGAAATGGAAACCGTGTCACTTTGGAAAATCTCACGATCAGTTGCAGCACTCAGTTCACTCTGACTCATTTACTGTGTTTGATTCCTGCCCTTAAAGTGTGGATGAGCTGCTTAAAATCAAGCACGAGCTGACAAAAGAAAGAGATGAAAAGCTGTCTGAAATTGCCAGAGTAAGGGTTTTTTATTTCATATTTTCCATTCAAATTTTCTTTCGCTCTTTTGCATTCTCTGTGAATTTTCACGAGCCAGCAAATGTGAAACAAAAATTGCCACAAAATACAGTCTTATCTGTGCAGTTTAGTAACTTTGCAAAAACATCGACGTTATCGTGCCTAAAAACTTTTTAAAACAATACAAAGTAGGACTTGCAAATCTGTGCAAAGCAAGTGCTAGACCCTGTTGTGATTTTTTGTAGAAACTGGCAAATATGGGGTCCCATATAAATTTTCATGTCTGCCACAAGTTTCCATGAAACCTCACAGACTCTTTGACATTGATATTCTTTTTATAAATGTTTATTAACAAGCAAGGAATTTTTTTTAGTAAAAAGCTAGAAAGCATGCAATCTCCTAGGGGGTCCATCAGGTTTCATAATTGATAAAAGACAGGTTCAAAAAGTGTCGAATTTCTGTTTTAAAAAACCTCAGGGACGTTGACGTTTGAAGGAAAGGGAATATGGGTTTTGCATGAAACATGGTTCTTTTTATGAAAAAGATCATCGCTTAGATAATTCTCTTTAGGCAGGCTAAATACTAACAATTTTGATTGAGCTATATTGAATCAAATTTACGAGGGAAAAGGAATATGCATTTACCTCATGATCGAACAAATAAACAAAGAATTAATAGATTGATATGCCTCGTGACATTTGAATACTGGTGAGTTTCAATTTTTTTGCATTTTTATAAGGTTCAAGAGCGTCCTTTACCATGTTATGGTAAATTTGAGCGATCACTATTTCTATCCTGTATGCTGTGGAGTCAGGCGGTTCATGTCGCAGGACCTTATCTGCTGCGTAATGAATGCACTTGGGGTATTGCCATTCCCCCTGGATTGAATGTTTGTCCATTTCAGGTTCCCCTCCTCCCACTTCTCCCCTGGACTAACTGCTAGTCTATTGCAGGTTACTCTCCTCCCAGTCCACCCTTAGGAGGTCTTAACCCCCTAAGCACCGCAATTTTTTTCATCCTATGTTTTCGAGTATGATTGATAAGAGAGAGGATTTGAGTTTTTCTGTGTTCTTCAATACACACAGGAGGAGATGGAAGCAAAAAAACAAAATTAAAATGTAACAATGTAAATATAAGGCTTTCTCATTTTTTGCATTAGCACCGTGCTTTTTAAGTGCTTTCATGTCTCTCGATCTCATTGCAAATGTATAAGCTAGGGAGTTATAGTTGTGTCAACTTAAGGTCAATGTTTGCTTACCTGAAAAACGGTAGGGAGTTATACTTGTGTCAACTTAAGGTTAATGTTTGCTTACCTGAAAAACGTTGAAATGACTAGAAAACAGCCAAGTCTATCTTGGAATCAAATTTTGGCATCGTAAGCTGCGGGATTATTCGCACACAATCAATTATCAATCCACCAGTTTGGGAAGTTATGACCTTTCCCCTTATTTTAAACCCAGCAGCACCCTTCTGCCTTTCCTCCTAATATTTAACTCCTCCTTAAAAATTAACATTACATCTAGAATTAATAAGAGCCATAAACATTTCTATGTGCCAGAAAATATTTTGTTCACATATTTTACCAATTTTAAAGTATTCCCTAACGCTATATGTTAAGGAGCTCCAGTACAATGACACGAAATTACATTATGTTTGTCGTTGTGAAGTGATATCATAGAGTGCTATAATTTTTTCTTTCTTTACAGAGAATTTACGAAATTAAAAGGTAAAGGTTAAATATAATGGAGGTAAAATAACTGTAATTGTACATTTTGTACGTAGAACGTGTCATCTGGTTCGTGAATCTACTGTCCAAGCTTATGTATTAAGCGGAATCAAGTGACAAATATTTTTGTTTGTATTTACGAGCGAAATATTTGAAGGAAGATTATTGTCTTACCGAAACGATTGATGAGATTAGAAACATGCTGTTGAACTTAAAGGTGTCCATCAAGTTTTGAATCTTGTCGTGCCACAAAAGTGAAAAAGCTCGTCCAAATATCTTTAAACTGCTCTTTAAAAAAAAGACACAAAAGCTTGTTTCTTCTTCAAGAAACTATGTAAGCATTCTTGTGACTTGTTGATTTTGACGAGACCTCTGTGAAAGATCTACTTTGAGCAGAGGCGACGAAAGTAATTTAGAGAAAAATATTGCATTGAAGGTAATTTAGAGTAACGACCAGTAAACTTCTCTTCACGGCTCAGGTTACTGTCTCTCAATTTTATCAAAGTAACGATCAAAAACTACCCGCTACCTGCAACTGATGTCAATTATTTTTTTTACGATGCAATTCTTCATTCTCTTTTCCATTTTTTTAATGCTTTTCCGACGATCTTTTTATCTTAGACAGTACCTTCTTTTGTTCGGTTTCGGTTTAGAAGTTTTTATTACTGGTGTCAATTAATTTTATACTGATAGCAATTTTATAATATTCCATGATCTTTTTATCTTAGGAAGTACCTTTCTTTTATTTAGTTTCGGTTTTAGAAGTTTTTTATTACTGATGTCAGTTATATTTAATTATTACGAATATCAATAAAAAATTAAAATAAACTTTGATCATTTTGACTTCTTAAACAAATTGGGCTACATTTTGCCGTTTGTACACTTCAACAATTGAAGGTAGTTCGGCCTTTGCGCTATTTCATGCAGTTTAGTTCTCTTCCCTAGTTTCACTACTTAAGCATTTCAACCATTTAAGCCAGTCATCCATTTTTCCAGGTTAATTAATGAACCTGGTATGGCAATTCGAACAACTTTAACCAATTAAGAAAGACTGTGCAATTTGTGCAGTTTAACTATCTTAGTTACCCTGACTCTTTAACGAGATTAGCCAATTAAGCTTCATTGTGAAGTTGGTGAAGTTGATCCTATCAAGCTAGTTATGCATTTTGTCGGGTTGAGCCTAGTAACCTAGCCTGAGCATTTTAACTACATCGACAATCTGAGATAGACAGTGCAATTTGTGCACTCTTACTGTTTTCGCTAGTTTGATTATTTAACCGTAATAAGCAGTTAAACTAGATTGAGAAGTTTGTGCAGTTGAACCTATTAAGCTAATAAGGCATTTTGTCCTCTTCAACAATTGAAGCTAGTTTGAACATTTGAGCTAGTTTAACCAGTTACGATAGATGTGCAATTTGTGCAGTTAAGTTATTTTGGGTAGTCTTACTAACTAGTAAAATAGTCAAACCACGGAAGATAGCTAAATACACATAGTTCAAATGATCAAACTGGTTTCGGTGGTTTAACTAAAAAAATGCATAACTAGCTTAATCACTTCAACTGCACAATCTAAACAATCTAGCTGAAATGGTTTAAGTGGTTAACCAGTCGAAGATCAACAGAGAAAAATTGCACAATCTTTCGCAACTGGTTGGAGTACTTTAAATGGTCATTTAAACTAGCCAAACTATTTTAATTGATTCGACATGTTAAGTAGTCAAACCACGGCAGAGAGTTAAACCGCAAAAATTGCAAAATCTTTCTTAATTCGTTTAAGTAGTTGAAATGGTTCCACTACAAAAATAGCTCAGCTGCACAAAATGCATAACTAGCTTAAATGATTCCACTGCATAAACTGCACAATCTAGCTTTCGTCGTTGAACTAGTTGGGCCTTTTATCGCATATCTACCAGATATCAGTGATTTTGTATTGCTATTATTTCGCGGTGATTTTCCGCTGGCTTTTTCATGTAATACTTATTTTATCCTGGAATTCATATGCTATTCTAAATCTTGGAAATTTACGATTTTTATCTAAAGTATTGTTATGCATGGAATCTCAGGAAATATATTCAGATGATAGTAGTTAAGATAGTGATTATATATATGGTAGTCAGATAGTAGTGATAGTTATGACAGTAGCTTCATAGATAAAAGTGAACTGGATGATGATGCCCTTTACTTTGATGAGTAGGAGAATATTTATGCAAAATAGTTATACAAAACATAAGAGATATTTCAATGATGGCAATATATTAGGAGCAGAAGAGAAATTACATGATATCAAATATAATCCGAGGAAACCAAGGATAAGCCCTAGTAATATTTAAACATGAAATATCTATGTAATATCATCATATAATTTATTGCAATAAAATAATTAAAGATCAATTGAATCAAGTAATGTGTCCCTTCCGTTAAAAGCAAATGAAGGAACGGTCGGTCAGAGTAGGAAACTACTGAAAGAAACAGTGCTTGAAGTCATTCTAGTTATATCTTGAACATCGTCTGAAACAGTTTTGTCAATTCGGTTGTTATTATTCTCTCCAACGTTAAAGAGCTGTTTCCAGTTAGGCGAAATGGCGGAAAAAATGCCTTGTAGGAGTAAGTAATCTGACAAGGAGAGATTTTTCTCTCTAAAAGCGTCCCACCTTTTTAATTTTGAGTCATTTGAGAGAATATCTCCAAGTTTCACAAAACCTGCTTCTTTTATTCTCTTGCTGTATATTGATTTCTTGTTAATCAAGAGGTTCTGGTTGTTCCAGATAGTCACATTTAAAACGTCCTGTTTTGTAGCTATTATATTGTGATTGCCATTAAAGTCATACAAAATTTCAAGACATTCTTTATAAAAAGAAGGTAGTTTACAGGGTAGGCGCGATGGATTGAAATTGCACTGAAGCAGAAAACTGGTTCCTACATTCTTAAGATAATGAGACAAGAAAACTTTCCATGGACTACTATTATCATCTAAATACCTTGCAAGACACACAATTCTTTGAGTTTTAATTAAAGATTCAGGGTGAGGCATTTTGAGGCCACCGTCTTCGTATTCACTAATTAAGGCTAGTCTTTTGACTTTGTCTTTGCCTCTCCACACGAAATTGAATATCACAGAATTTATGCTTTTAATTATATCCTTATCAAAAGAGATCAAGGAGGCCCGATACATAAACTTAGGCATAGCAAATGTTTTGACTAATTGAATTTTACCAATTAATGTTAAGTTTCTCCATTGCCAGCAACTTAAGGACTTTCTTATTGACTTTAAAGTAAGGTCAAAGTTAAGCTCTCTGCTTTTACGCTGATCATAAGTGAAAAATATACCTAGTATTTTAATTGGCTCATTCACCTTATTAATATCGAGAGCTTCGTGAGTTCGATAGGAACTTCCTAACCAGTAGGCTTCTTTTTTGTCCTTATTTAGTTTAAGCCCTGAACATTCACCATATGTGTTCAATAAGGAACTAAGAGAGTCATAAGATTCCTTATCGCGTAAAAAGTTTGTTAAGTCATCGGCGAAAGTGATACATTTGATTTCTTTGTTTTCTACTACTATACCTTTTATATCTCGAGTCTGTTTGATAGCGGTAAGAAGGGTTTCCAAGGCTAAAATAAATAAATAGGGCGAGAGAGGGTCTCCCTGTCTAGCCCCTCTTCCGATTGAAAAAAGAGGAGTTGCTACACCATTATTCATAATGCAGCTGGATATATTAGTATAGAAAAGACGTATCCACCTAATAAAGGATTCTCCAAAATTGAACTTTTCCAAGGTCTTAAAAAGGAAGTTCCAACTTAAGGAGTCAAACGCTTTCTCGAAGTCAATGGTCACCATGAGACCGGGGAGATTGTATAACTTTGTATAGTCCATAATATCACCTATAGTTCGTACTGCATCAAAGATGTTCCTTCCTTTCACATATGCGCACTGTTCAGCACTAATTAAGTCGGAAAGAACTTTCTCGAGTCTTAATGTTATAGCTTTGGACGCAATCTTAACATCCACTTTTAACAGAGAAATGGGTCTCCAATTCGCAACATATCTTTTATCCTTGTTTTTCTTCTCAATAAGTTTTATAATTCCTTGTTTTTGGGAGTTTGCCAATTCTCCTTTTCCATAGGAACTGTTTAAAGAGTCAACTAACAAATGTCCTAAGGTGGGCCAAAATACTTGAAACAGTGCTTGGAGAATAAGGACTATGTGATTGTGTGCACCAATTGCTGGCAAGTAGATGGCTCAGAACCAACAAAATATTCTTGTAGCTTCCATGATAACAATTGCAAAATAATAGTTCGGTCAATATATCTCAAGAAATACTATCCTAATGAGGTAATATTTAATGTAACCAAAAAGTACGACATAATAATGACCACAAAAGACAATAGCGGACTTTGAAAATAGAAACAATTTATTACCACAGATCAATGGCGATAGAAAGCGGATGGTTAATATCAATTTTATCATGATATTAAATGATATGCAAATAAATATAGATTACATAAAAATAACCAAATCAAAGAAAACCCTTTAATATTATCACAACCACTGGGACAATATATTGAAAGTCATTAATGATGACTACAACATAATACTTAATAAATAACTCATCAAAGTAAACTACTTCTTATACTGTTTCTCAAAAGCATCGAACAAAGAACACATGTCTATAATAATATTATTTACAGTTGTCAATGAGTGCAAATAACTCTCTTTATCAAATGGCACTCCTCTTAAAAAAAGGACCGTAATTCAATGAGTGTAGTTACATAGGTAGTAAAAGCAAACCCACATAATTTTATCTTTTATTTCTCCGTATGTTTTTGATATCAAACCATTACCAGGTGTAATGCGAAGTACAATGGGATTCGTTGTTAATTCTTCCAGCCATAGTTCCACCTACTATTAAACAAGACGGTGACAAATTGGATAACAGATTTAGTTTCTTGAACCTCTTATGGGCTTCTTTAAGGAACCGAAGCTTCTTATGACAGTATTTGTATAATGATGTAATTTCATTTATTGCGTTTTTGTTTAGTGATTTATCTCTATGATTGACGTGCATAACACTCCTCTTTTTGAAGCTCATACATAATACGTTCATATTAGTTAGATACAAATGTTGCAGGCCCCTTGCGACCATATCGTTAATGAAATTCATATGCTCCATCCACATCAAACGTTAATTTCTCTCTATGTACTGTGAAATGTGAATCATTAGAAACTGCGTGTTTTGATCTTGACTTTCGGAATTTGGTTTCATTTTCATTATCATGACCCATTTCATAGTTGAAAAAAACATACAGGTACAAATATGTTGCTGCTTGTTTAACACCGTCCACATATGATTTATTTGCAGCATCATTTACCATTTGTTAATGTAGTAGATTGGTTTTTTTAATCGGACATATTTAAATCAGCGCACATTGGTTTTGTTCAATCAATAAATTGTTTGCTTGTGTGTCCACATATGATTTATTTAGAGCATCATTAGCATCAATTAGTGTGGTTAAAATGGATTATTTTACAACTAGCCATAATAAAATCGGTGGCCATTGCAGTCTTTCCATCATACCTAAAATCTCCTTTATCATCTTTGCCACATTTTGGACTCTGTGGACCAGTATCTTCCTTCAATCCTCTAATACCTTGCAAACCTGGTGGACCACGTATACTGATTACTCTGCTTCGTCTTGTATGACTGCCAGCAAAAATACCCATATATATTATGTGATTATACTAATTTAACTGATTTTCTAATAAGTATCTGACTTTAAGAACCACTATCCAACATTTCTTGACCTGTTTGAATAATCCTTATTTAATATCCAGCAGTTACACTAATAGGGTGGAAAACTTTAATGTCCTTCCATTTATTGTTTGTGTCTTTAATATAGACGAACACAATATTAGGATTGACGTTCCTAGGACTCGTATGTATATTACAAGCTGGGCCTTTGTATCCGTCTTTGAAATTGATTTCAGAAATACCAGATACATCAAAAGTTATATGACCAGTCGATGTTTTGAAAGAGAAATTTGCGCTATTTGATTTTGAAACATTAGCTCCACTTGTTACAAACCCCACCGTAACTTATATTATGTGAAAGGTTATTACAATAAAAGTAAACACTTTCGCTTTTGTCATCAAACATTGTAAGTAGACCATCGTTATGATATCCCAAGATGCCATAAACTATGACACGAATGACTAAATCTCGTGCATAAGCCACACTTGACTTTTTCTTCGTCAGATATTAAGGTGTTACACTATTGTACTTGTGTATGTAATAGAAACAATAATAGTCACATAGGACACTGAAAAATCCTGATACTGTGTACTACACATAATTGAAGTTTAATGTATTAGACCCCTTCATAACCTCTTTTGAACAATTGAGACCAAAACTACCCAAACATTTAATTATCTCTTTTGATGTTCATAACAACCCAATGTGTATCACCACCCACATCGTCATCAACATCGATAACATATCGTATACTATATCGTATCCTATCCTATGCTTATCACTTATTTGATCTCTGAAAAACACACCCATAAACTGCTTTGTCCTCATTCACTTTACCTAGTCAATTATATCATAATTAGACGATGCTTTATAACGAAAATTGCACCCAATGGAGGGACTTAGTTGAATGATGAGGTTTTGCCCAACAGTAATCCTTTTTCCTTTCCTGATCGTCTTTTTTATTTTGCTTTTATTAGAACTAGCACCTATGGTAACTGCGTAATTAGGCCAACAACCAATGAATGGTGGTGGTGCTTGAGGGTTCACTTCTCCCCCTTTAGACCAACGACCGCGAGATGGTGGTGGTCTATACGGCACCAATGACTCATTGTATGCTCTAACCTCCATGTCAATACCATCTGATTATGGTGGTGGAAGAGGTGGTAGTGGTTGACTTCTGCTATAACCCTGAAGACCATTTCTAGTTAATTCTTTTAATAACAATGGCACATCGATTCTTGTAAGCAATGTACCAAGGAACCCACTACTTTGTTTCTTCATTGGTCTTATAATAAGATGACTTCCTGACCTTATTGCCTCTGCTAGTTTATTAATCTGATGTTTATGAGCAACAGTACAAGTAATTTCCCTGTGATGACTTATTTATTAATTATCATGTTGTAGTAATTACTAATCAGTTTCACTGACAATTTAAAGTACTCCACCAGTTAAGAAAGATTGTGCAATTTTTCTCAGTTGACCTTTGACTGTTAAACGAGTTTAACCGTTTCAGCTGGATTGTTCAGATTGTGCAGTTAGACTGATTAAGCTAGTTCTGCATTTTTTCAGAAGAAACAACTTAGGCAGGTCGATCATTTGATGTATTTCAAGCAACTGAGATAGATTATTCAATTTGTCCATTCGCTATCTTCGCTGGCTCAACTATTTTACTAGTTAGCAAGACTAGAAAACTGCCAAACTTCATAAATTTCACTATCTATCTCAACTGGTTGAACTAGTTCAAATGGTCACATCAGCTTCAGTTGTTGAGAGGACAAAGTGTATAACCAGCTTGATACGTTGAACTGCACAAACCTCTCAATCTAGTTGAACAGGTTAAAGTGGTTAAATAATTGAACTAACGAAAACAGTAAGAGTGCACAAATTGCACTATTTAACTCAAATGGTCGATGTAGTTCAAATGATCAAAGTAGGTTAATTGGTTCAACCAAAAAAAGTGCATAACTAACTTGGTAGGAGCAACTGTGCCAGCTGCACAATCAAGCCTAATTGGTTATACTCGTTAAATAGTCAAACTTTCTGAGACAGTTAAACTGCACAAATTGTACAGTCTATCTTAATTGGTTAAAGTTGTTCGAATGGCTATACTAGGTTCAATGGTTCAACTGGAAAAAAAGCATTACTGGCTGAAATAGTTGAACTGGTTAAAAGTCAAACTAGGGATGACAGCTAAACTGCTTGAAGCAGTGCAATGGCCGAACTACCTTCAATTCTTGAAGTGCATAAACGGCAAAATGTAGGTAAGTTTGTTTAAAAAGCTCATTGATCAAACTAGCTTAATTAGTTAAACCAATGCAGAAACCGGCGTTACTGCACAAACTGCACAATCTAGCCGAAAAGGTTTGTTGAATAGTTGTTAAATAGGCAAAGTAGGAAAAGCAGTCAAACTGAACAAATTGCAAAATTTATCTTAATTGATTAAAACAATTCAATGGTCCATCGAGCTTAAATGGGTCAACAAGACAAACTTCAGAACTAGCTGATTTGATAAAACCGTACAAAACCAATAAGTAGCCTAAATGGTTTGACTGGCTAAATGTCAATCGAGTGATTACAGTTGACCATTTTAAACTACTTCAACCAAAGATGCATTGTGCTATTTGTGAAGTTGAAATGTTTTCGCCAGTACAACTACCTGATCATATGAACCAATCCATCTAGTTTGATTTTCCTAACTAGTTAAACCGATTAAACCTGAGCAAAACTGCACAAATTGCAAAATCTACCTTAATTGGTGGAAGTGGTTCACATAGTCAAACTAGCTTAAATGGTTTAACTATAAATATATCAGTATGATATGCACTTTGTCCGGTTCAACTGTTTTTAACTGAAAAAGTGCATAACCAGCCTAATCCATTCAACGGCACAATTTGAACAATTTAGCTCAAATACGGTCTAACAGTCGAACTAAGGTCAACTGAGAAAATTGTACAATCTATCTACACTGGTTGAAGTTCTTTAAATGGTCAAATTAACTTCAAGGAATAAACGGCACAAACTGCAGAATCTAGCTGAATTGCTTGAAGTAGTTAAAATACTCAAAGTGCTTTAACTATTAAAACCAATTAAACTAATTAAGCTCTACAACCCAGTAAGCCTTTTTGACTATTTTCACTAGCTGAACTAAGGTAAGTTGTGCAGTTAAACCATTTAAGCTAGGTATGCATTTTTTCCAGTTAAATCTTTTCAGTCAGTTTGACCATATTAACGACTTAATCTATTCAATATAGATTGTGCAATTTCTACAGTTTCACTGTTTTCGCCGCTTTGATTATTTAATCAGGTCAATCAACTAAGCTTGATTGAAAAGTTTGTCCAGTTGAACCTATTAAGTTGTTTATGCATTTTGTCCTTTTGGACAATTTAGGTAGTTTAACCATTTGAACAATTTTAACCAGTGGAAAGAGATTTTGCAATTTTGTAAGTTTACCATTTTGGATAGTTTGACTAATTCCTTAAAGAGCAAAACCAGCGAAGATGGTTAAATACACAAGTAGTCTAAATGGTCAAACCAGTTTAAAAAGCTTAACCGGACAAAATGCATAACTTGGTTAAATAGTTCAAACGGTCAAATAGTCAAACTATCAAAAACAGTACTGCTGCACGATGCAAACTGTTCAAGAAGATAAACTGCATAGTTATGCATTTTGTCCCCTTGAACAATATCAGCCAGTTTGAGCATTTGAACTAGTTCAACAGATAAGATAGATTGTGCAATTTGTGCAGGTTAGCTCTTTTTAATAGTTTTAATATCTGATGAAATGGTCAAAACAGCAAAGATAACTAAGTAAAAAAACTTAACAATTCTATCTCCGTTGGTTGCGGTAGTTCAAATGATCACACTAGCGTAAAAGGTTCCACCGGACAAAATGCACAACAAGGTTAAATAGTTCAAACGTTAAAATAGTCAAACTGTCGCAAACAATATAACTGCGCAATCTACCGAATCTATGTCAAGAGGTTAGACTAGTTCAAATGGTCAATCAAGCTGAAATTATTCGAGTGGACAAAATTCAGAACTAGCTGAAATGGTTAAACTAGACAAAACACAAAAGTAGCTTAAATGACTCAACAGGCTAAATTTCAATCGAACTGTACAAATCACACAATCTATATTGTTGGTGGAAGTAGTTCATATGGTCAAACTATCTTAAATGCTTTAACTGGAGAAAATGCATAACTAGCTTGATAGCATCAACTGCACAGACTGCACAAACTGCACAATCTATCTTCAATGGTTCAACTGTCAAGTAGCCAAGCTGGTCAAACTTAGCTTAGAGAGGGTTTTATTGGACAAAAAGCATAAGCAGCTTAAATACCTTTGGTGGTTAAATAGTCAATCTAGTAAGGAGACAGTTAAACTGAAAAAATTGCAAACGGCAGAAACAGTCAAACGACACAAAATGCAGAAAGTAACTGAGCTAGTTCAATCGGCTCACATGGACAAAATTCACCAAGAGGCTAGATTGCTTTAAATGGTCTATGTGATCAAACAGGTGAAAACAGTGAAACGAAAAATTTTTAACTAAAGACATTGTCTTTAGTGAAGATATTTGTTCCAGGTCTATTGTTTTTTCGGAAATTGAAATGGTTATGATTAATTGGTGATAGGATTTCTTGTTGTCCAGTTCTGTCTGTAATCATACTCGTGATAAATAAATAGTCCGATTTTGTTAATCACTCGTATGATTACAGACCGAATTGGATTCCACTTGGTCCTATCACCATTGTTTATGACACCAGAAAGATGATTCCGTTTGTTTGTCGCTAAATTTACGCTGTTTTCAGTTTTATCTCACTGAAGACTAAGTTTTAAGCTTCTATGCAGCTAAATTACATCTATTTTAGATTTATCTCACCAAAAACGTTTTTCCGCTTGTTTGCCGCTGAATTGAGCTGTTTTTAGCTTCGTCACAGCCAAAAAAGGTTGTGATAAAGCCTGTTTTCAGCCAATCACCCCAATATTCAGCCCAACCACGGTTTTCCTTTTTCAGGTATTCTGCCCGTGTGCAGCTAATCACGATGATTGTTGCTTTATCTCAGTCAAAACAACGGATTTTGTCTTTTCTTGCTAAATTACGCTTTTGTCAGCGTTATTGCACCGAAAACATGGTTTTCTCTGAATCAAGCAGTTTTCAGCTTTATCTCAACAAGTGCTTGGAGCTTCATCTCATGAAACACAGCGTCTTTGCTCTTTTGTAGCCAAAATATCCTGATTCTAGCTCATCAATATCTTCACTTAATTATGATGTTAATGGAGTTCCTGATACTTCGCAAGACTTAAACGAAGATTTGGCTATTTTTTCGACGAAAATAGATGAACTGAACGTGTCTGAGGCTATCGCACGTGGTCGCCATTTTGAATCTCTTTTCCCTTCTGCTAGAACAAGAAGACTTCACCAGGCCAGGGTTATTTATTATTCAAATTCGTGTGCTACACACAATGTGGAATATTTATTGATGTGTGGAGACGTTCAACCTAACGCTGGTCCTTGTCGTAAGAGCACTGGACGACCCTACTCTGATAACCACCAGCCTCGAAGAATATTCTTCGTTGTATGTCACTTAATGCAAGGTCAATCTGCAGTAAGCTGAATGAGTTCCTTTACTTAGGGAAAATGAGAAATGTGGACATGGTAGCAGTTACTGAAACCTGGCTTCATCAAAGAATATTGGACGCAGAAATTCTCGACTCAAATTAAATTACTTTTCGTCGGAATAGGCCAACTAGATCTGCAAATGACAACTCAGCAATACTTGATTTACTTATCACTTCTGTTCCTGAATTTGTCAGACACATTACAATTCTCTCAGGTGAATTTTCCTCGGACCATATGTTAATTACTTTTGACATTATTATATTATACTTTTGACGTTATGTTTACAACTATAAGGATGCTGATTTTGACGAATTACAAGAACTCTGAAATTATATTCCTTGAGATGTAGTTTACGATGAAAATGACATGTATTTTTCAACTGTCAAGTGAGTGGATCTTTTTTTTGCAGCTGTTAACGATTGTGTCCCCAAGATTAAGATAAATCAGCTAATAGTGCTCCATGGATTGATGATGAAGTTCTTAAAGCTGTTAGAAAGAAAGAGAGACTTAGAAAGCGGGCCAAAAAGTGATCCTCCGAATATTACTGGGCAATGTTTCTATTTCATCGTGCGAAACTCAAATCACTTATTAAATGTAAGCATAAGTAATATTTCAAAGGTCTGTCATCAACTCTGACAGAAAACCCTTAGCGATTCTGGGCTTATTATTAGACTAAATACAAGAATAAAAGAATTCCAACATATTTGAAATACAACGGACTGAAAGCCTCTGACGCTCAAGAAAAGGCAGAACTATTCAATAACTACTTTAATTCAGTTTTAAAAAGAGATGATTGTGTTGCCCTTCATGAAGACCATTTTTCAGTGACTTTGATAATGACAACCAGTCTCTAAGTAACATTACCATCTCACCATCTATGGTCAGGGAATTTCTGGATCAGCTGAACACTGCCAAATCTCGTGGACCAGATGAAATCTCGTCTGTTGAAGAAATGCTCAAAATCTTTGTCTATTCCCCTCTGTACCCTGTTCAATAAATAACTGGACAGTGGTTGCTTCCAAAAAGTATGGAAAGCTGCAAATTTGGTTCCAGTTTTCAAGTCTGACGATAAAGAGATGGTTGAGAGCTGCAGAGGAATATGATTGCTGCGTATCATATCAGAAGTCCTTGAAAAATGTGTGTTCTTATATGTTTTCCCCTTCTTCCAACCGCAAACTTACCATCTGCAAGACGGCTTTGTTAGTGGACGCTCTTGTGTTACTAGTCTCTTCCGATCTACTCATGCCTTTGCCAAAGCACTCGACGAAAGAAAGCAAGTTGACACTGTCTTTTTGGATTATAGTAAGGTATTTGACTCTGTTTCCTTTAACTGTTTATTAAAAGAGCTGCTTGATGTGAGTATAAGAGGTCAACTGCTTTCCTGGTTTAGATCATATTTAACATGTAGACGCCACAGAACAGTCATTGATGGTTGTGAATCGTCGTTGTTACCAATATCATCAGGAGTGCCTCAGGAGTCCAATTTAGGACCACTTTTGTTTATTATTTTAATGAATACGGCTCCTAAAGTTATACACTCAAGCACCACTGTACAACTATATGTTGATGATATGAAATGCTTCAGAATCATAGATAACACCAATAACGTTCAACAACTACATAGTGAGCTGTCGAATCTAAACGATTGGTCAACTGATCACTTCATGGAGTTTAATTCAAAGAAATGCAAATATCTTGCAATCACAAGGAAAAAGAATGTTGTCGATTTAAACTTTACACTTAATGGCTCACAGATTATGTCAGTTAAAACTGAGAAAGACCTTAGTGTGCACGTTTCTACCAAGTTATCTTGGAATAATCACACTGACGTCATCACCAGTAAAGCCAACGAGATGCTGGGCATAATCAAAAGAACCTATATCAATGAATATGATCAGAAAACACTGATAATTTTATACAAATCACTTATTCGATCACAGCTGAACTATGCTTTACAGGTCTGGTCACCTTACACTTAAGAAAAGATCACTGCACTTGAGCGTGTACAAAGACGTGCAACTAAATTTATCCTGAAAACTGACTTAAGTTATCCTGAGAGACTTGTCAAACTGAAACTTTTACCTTTAGAATATAGAAGAGAGATATTGTATCTTTGTTTTTTCTTTAAGTGCCTAAAAGGTTATATTTATTTCAATGTTTTGTCATATGTAAATTTTAAGACACCCAAATATAACATCAGAAATAGTGAAGCTACACTGGTGAAAGGCCTTTTTAAAACTGACGTTTTTAAGTTTTCTTTCTTCAATCCTATTGTAGCCCTGTGGAATTGCCTACAATTGAACGATTCTCATCATTTAATCAATTTAATCTTAATAAATTTAACGTAAATAAGAATAGATTTTTATAATAGATTGATATATTGTCATGATATTTCATACTTTTTGGGCAAACTTTTGTATATATATATGTTTTTTAATTGAGGCAGAATCCTTGTATTCTGTATACACTGACCTGATTATTCAGATCTTATGATTTTTTCCCTTTTTTTCTTTTCATCTATTTTAATTGTTAACTTACCTACAATTTTTATATTAAGATCTGTATAATTAAAGTAGACAAAAAAGTTATAAAAAAAACCTTTTCGGTGCGATACTGCTGAACGGAGGATAATTTGGCAACAAAAAGGCAAAAACGTTATGTTCCATGTTATGAAGCTCAAACTATTTGGTGAGATAAAGTTAAAAACTGCTTGATTCAGAACTAACCGAGCGAAAAAACGTTTTCTGCGCGATAACGCCGACAACAGCGTAATTTAGCAAGAATAGAGATATGTGTGATTGGCTAGCGTTATTGGCTAGCAAGATATCACAACCTCTTTTCATTGCGCTTGAGCTAAAACAGCGTAACTCAAGAGGAAAGAAGCAAAAATACGAGTTTTCGTGTATAGAAAGCTAAACACCGCTTGAGTTAGCAGCGAAAAAGGAAAAACCATCGTTAGGCTAGCACTAGGGCAATTTTGGCTGTGATGGTGAAGCGGATGGAAGGCTGCTGGTTGTTGCTGTAAGAAGTCATCTACGCTTTCGCAATCCAGGATGGTAAAGGTATCGTACACGTAGCGTTTCTCTCGTTTCTTGTTATCTCGCTTTTGCTTGTTTGATCGCTTAAACCATTTGAGCCAATTTAGGTTGTTGATAGATTTGGTCCATATGAGCCAATTAAACCAACTCAACTATTTTCTGAGTTTTAAGTACCTTGGCTTGTTTGACTATTTAACCAGCCGAATGAATTCAAATAATTTAATTATTTTAAATACTTTAAGCATTTCCGTTAGATTTTTTAGTTTCTGCTGTTTATTCCTTCAAGTTATTTTTACCATTTAAAGTACTTCAACCAATTGCGATAGATTGTACAATTTTTCTTAGTTGACCTTAGTTTGACTTTAAAACCACTTTAATTATTTGAGCTTAATTGTTCAAATTGTGCACTAAAAGGGATTATGCAAGTTTATGCACTTTGTTCATTTGAAGCATCCAAGCTAATTAAACCGTGTGAACTATCTCGACCAATTTAACCAGACTGTGCAGTTTGTGCAGTTGGTCCTATTAAGCTAGTTATGTATTTTCTCCGTTAAAGCATTTAACCAATAAGACAGATTATAAAATTTGAACAGTTTAACTGTTATCACTCGATTGATAGTTAGCCGATTGAGCCATTTAAGCTACCTATGCGTTTTGTCCAGTCTAACCATTTCAGCTAGTTTTGAATTTTGTCCACTCGAACGATTTCAGCTTGATTGACCATTTGAAGTAATCTAACAACTTGACATAAATTCTGTGGGCTGTGCAGCTATACTGTTTGCGATAGTTTGACTATTTTGCCATTTGAACTCTTTCAACTAGTTATGCATTTTGTCTGGGTAAACCTTTTAAGCTAGTTTAATTATTTGACCTGCTGCAGCCAACGGAGATAGAATTGTTAAGTTTGTGTATTTAGCTATCTTTGCTAGTTTAACTATTTTCAAACCGTATAAATTGCACAATCTATCTTAACTCGTCGAACTAGTTTAAATGGTCAAACTAGCTTTTTTTTAAGAGGACAAAATGCATAACTAGCTTCATAAGTTCATTAGCACAAACTCCTCAATCTAGTTCAGCTGGTTGAACTGGCTAAATAATCAAACTAGCGAAAAAAGTAAAAGTGCACAAACTGCTCTATCTATCGCAAATGGTCGATGTAGTTCAAATGCTCAAAATAGGTTAATTTGTTTAACTGGAAAAAATGCATAACTAGCTTGATATCATTAATTGCACCAACTGCACAATCAAGCTTAATTGGTTAAATAGTCAAAGTAGGTAGGACAGTTTAACTGCACAAATTGCACAATTTATCTTAATTGCGAATTTTAAGAGATCCTCGCCGCTAAGAACATTCCTGAGCTAGAAGTTGCAAACAGGACCTGACAAAAATTCAGGCCCGTGCAGGATTTGAACCCATGACCTCTGCAATACCGGTGCAGTGCTTTACCAAATGAGCTAACTAGCCAACCAGGAGCTGTTAGCTCAGTTGGTAGAGTGTTGCACCATACGGGCTTAATTTAATTCAGGTCCTGTTTTCAACTTTTAGTTCAGTAGTGTTCTTAACTGCTAGGACCTCTTAAAACTCGTTTCTTTATGGCAGTGCAAATATATGAATTTCATATATCTAGAATCATTATTTATCTTAATTAGTAAAGTTGTTCAAATGCCTATACTAGCTTAGATGATTCAAATGGTTAAATAGTCAAACTAGGGAAAACAGTTGGATTCCAGAAATGATAAGTATTACATGAAAAAGCCAGCGCAAAATTACCGCGCAATAGTAACACAGCAGAAACATTGATATCTGGTGATAACTGTCTTCCCTGATTTGACTACATTGCAATTTGAATCAATTAAAATAGTTTGACTGTTTTGAATACTTTAAGAAAATTAGCTAAATTGTGACGTTTGATTATTTGAGTTAATTTGATCATTTAAAGTACTCCAACCAGTTAAGATGCAATTTTCAGTTGACCTTTGACTGTTCGACCTCTTGAAACATTTCAGCTAAATTGTCTCGATTGTGCAGTTCAACTGATCAAGCTAGTTATCCGTTTTGTTCAGTTCAATCATTAACAGCTAGTTTGACCATGTGAGCTACCTCGGCCAATTGAGACAGATTTTCCAATTTCTGCGGTTTTACCATTGGAACAATATATTGAGACTAATTAACCAAAAAGTTGCGATTTTAAGCAAAAAAAAATGGTGCGATTCGTGAATAAATCGTACCAATTAGAGCCAATCAGATTACAAGGACCACCAGTGATTTCAAAATGGGTGTAATAAAAGGCAATAATATCTATTTAATATCATTATATGATGTATTGCAATAGAATAATTCAAGATAAATTAGATTAGGTGATGTGTCCCTTTTGTTTTAAACAAATCAAGGAACGATTAGCAATAGTAGAAAAATGTTGGGAGAAGCGGTGCTTGGAGAATAAAGACTATGTGATTGTATGCACTAATTGTGGGAAAGTTGATGACTTTGAACAAATAAAAGAGTTTTGAAGCTTCCATGATAACAATTGTAAGATAATAGTTTGATCAATATATTTCAGGAAATACTATCTTAATAAGTAAATATTTAACTAACGAAAACGTTTGACATATCCACAAAGTACAAAAATAGGATCATAGCAGACTTTGAAAAGACAAGCAATGTATTACCACTAATCAATGATAATAGAAGGCGGATGATTAATATCAATTTTATCATGATATTAAATAATATGCAAATCAGTATCGATTACATAAAAATAACCAAATAAAAAACTCTTGAATATTATGACAACCACTAGAATAATATATTGGGACTAATTGATGATATCGACAACATAATGCTCAATAAATCATTTATTACAAGTAAACTAGTTCTTTTAGTGTTGCACAAAAGCATCAACTAATGAACACGTCTATGATAATATTATCTACAGTTTTTAGTTGGTCCACCTAACGTTCTTTATCAAATGACATTCCTCTTAAAGAAGACCTTAATTCAGCGAGTGTCTTTATTATGATGGTAAATGCAAATCGACATAATTCGATCTTCTTATTAAAATCTTTTATTTCTCAGTATGTTTTTAACATCAAACTAGTACCAGGTATAATGCTAAGTATGATGGGATTCGTTGTTTCCCTTCCAGCTATAGTACCACGTACTATTAAAAAGACGATGACAAATTGCATAACAGATGTAGTTTCTTGAACCTCCTATGGGCATTTTTTAACAACCGATGCTTCCTATGACAGTATTTGTATGATGATGTAATTCCATATATCGCGTTTTTGTTTAGTGATTTATCTCTACGATTGAAGCTTATAACACTCCTCTTTTTGAAGCTCATATATAATATGATCATAGAAGTCAGATATTTTTTATCATCAATTGAGCATGAAGCCCACCATCAAGAGAGCCATTATCTACACCGAGTGATATGGAATGACCAGTAAATGTTCCAAGTATTCCAAAAAATTTAACATCTATCCATTTATTGTTTGTATTTTGTGCGAAAACCGTTTATCACTAATCATTGGATCCAGAAGTATTCCATGCCTTACGGTAGAAATGTGTCGCAGGTCCCATGCAACCAAAGCTTTAACGAAATTCATATGTTCCATGCACATCAAACGTTAATTTATCACTATATACTGTGAGATGTAAATCACTGAGAACTGCATATTTTGATCTTGACTTTAAGAATTTGGTTTTTTCTTTTTACTATCATGATCCATTAAAAAAGTATGTGGGTACAAATACTGATGTTTCTGCTTTTTTAACACCATCCACATATGATTTATTTGCAGCATCAGTTCTATATGTAAATGTAGCTAGATTGATCTTTTTTTAATTGGAGATATTACAATAAGCGGATATTGGTTTTGTCCAGTCAGTATTCAATACATTGTTTGTTTATGTGTCCATATATGATTTATTTAGAGCATCATTTGCATCAATTGGTGTGGCTGAATAGATTATTTTATTATGAGCCATATTGAAGTCATTAGCCATTGCAGTTTTTCCATCAGACCCAAAATCTCTTTAATCACTTTTGTCACCTTTTATACCCTGTAAATAATCAAACTAGCGAAACAGTAAGAGTGCACAGATGGCGCTATTTATCTTAAATAGTCCATGTAGCTCAAATGCTTAAAGTAGTTTGATTGATTCAATCGGACAGATGCATAACTAGCTTAATAGCATCAACTACACCAACTGCACAATCAAGTTTAATTGGCTAAACTCGTTAAATAGTCAGAATAGCTAAGACAGTCAAACTGCACAAATTGAACAATCCATCTTCCTTAGTAAAGTTGTTCAAATGCCCATACTAGCTTAAATGGTTCAACTAGTTAGATAGTAAAACTAGGGAAGACAGTTAGATTCCAGGAAATTACAAGCATTATGTGAAAAAGCCAGCGCAAAATTATCACGTTATAATAACAACACAGAATCACAGATATCTGATGAGTGTGCTTTGAAAGTCTCAAGTGCTATACTACTATCTTAAATAGTTAAACCACTTAAGCTAGATTGTGAAGTTTGTGCAATGGAACATTGAAGTTAGTTATGTATTTTGTGCAGCTGAACTATTCGTTCAGTTGAACCATTTTAACTACCTCAATCAATTAAGAAAGGTTTTGCAATCTGTACAGTTTAATTGTCTTCTGTGGCTTGACTATTTTACAAGTCGAATCAATTAAAACAGTTTTACTATTTATATGCTTCAAGAAACTTAACTAAATTGTGCAGTTTGTGCCGTTAAGTCACTGAAGTTACTTTGACCATTTAAAGTACTCCAACCAGTTGAGATATACTGTGCAATTTTTCTCAGTCGACCTTTGACTGATAAGTAAGTTGAACCATTTCACCTAGACTGTCAAAATTGTGCACTTGAACTGATAAAGCTAGTTATGCATTTTAATCAAGTCAACCATTTAAGCTTGTCTGACTATGTGAACTACCTCAACCAATTAAGACAAATTCTGCAGTTTTGTCCAAGTTAAATTGGTTTCACTAGTTTAGATAATCAAACTACATTAATTGGTTCATGTGATTAAGTAGTCGAACTAGCGAGAACAGTTGAACTTAAAAAATAGCACTATGCAACTTTATGGGTTGAAGTAGTATAAAATGGTCGAACTACCCTATATGACAAGATGATGATTTCCTCACTCGTGACTTTCCGCTTTACACGTGGAGTCTAAGGATGCTTGATAGAAGGCTTCGTCATTTTGCCATATTTTTCAATGTTGGTGCTGTTAAAGTAGATCATGTCATAAGGGCATTTGAAACTGAGCCAAACAGGCCTGAGGAGTTATCGGGAGCTGTCTACTTTCGGGAGCTATCTTACTTTGAATCGTTCTTTTTCCTTTGTTTTGCAGTCACGTTCCATTTTACTTTAAGTTTTGTTTAATTTTTTTCTTTTATTTTTTATTAAATCTTTGAAAAATTGTAAATTTTTGAGTGGCAGCCCTCGGCCACCATACTTCTGCTAATTCTGAATTTTGTCGTGTTGACCTATTTAAGCTATATCGACCATTAAACGTTTCTAACAAATTAAGATAAATTACCCTATCTATCTCAAATGGTCATGTAGTTCAAATGCTCCAAATAAGTTAATTAGTTCAGCCAGAAAAATCCATAACCAGGTTGATACGATCAACTGCACCAACTGCACAATCAAGCTTAATTGACACTTAGTCTGATTGGCTACGGTTGCTCCAATGGCCACACTAGGTTGAATAGTTCAACTGGAAAAAATGGATAACTAGCTTAAATGGTTAAGCTGGTTAAGTAGTCAAACTAGGGAAGACAGCTACACTGCTTAAGGTAGTGTAATGGTCGAGCTACCTTCAATTGTTGAAGTGCACAAACGGTAAAAGAAGTTAAAATATCAAGGTAGCTTAATTAGTTCAACCAGTTAAAGAGTCCAACTGGCGAAGACAGTTATATGCTATTAGCTATATAATTTTAATTGGTTGCAGAAGTTCAACACTCGGTCGAACTTGCTTAAATGGTTCAACTGGGCAAAATGCACAACTATCTTAATTAGTTCAACTGTACAAACTGCACAATCTAGCTTTATTGGTTGAAATAGTTAAAATGGTCAAACTGGTTTAATTGTTTTTACCCTATAAATGGTAAAATTAGCTTAAATAACAAAATGCGTAACCTGCTCAAATGGCTCAACAGGAGAAAATGCGTAAATAACTTCATCAGTTCGACTACACAAACTTCAGAAGCTGGCTCAAATGCTTCAATTGCTTAAATAGTCAAAAAGCGGACACAAATAAACTGCACAAAATGCAAAAGTTATTTTAATTGGTTAAAGTGGTTCACATGGTCAAAGTATCCTAAATAGTTCAACACGACAATTGGCGTAACTGCACAAACTGCACAATCTAGCTGAAATTGGTTAAGAATATATGAAATTCATATATTGAACTGCGGATAAAGACGTGAATAAAAGTGATCCTCGCAGTAGCACCTAGCCGAAATTGTTGAACTGGTTAATTAGGCAAACTAGCAAAAGCAGTTAGACTGCACAAATTGCGCAATGTATTTTAAGTGAAACTCTCGCTAAGAGCGGTCCTCTCGAATTGAACCGATTTGGACCGGGGGGTCCAAATCCGCTAGGACACCCGGGACGACGTATCGAGTTATTTGAAGTACTACCAGCTATCCAGCGAAATCCTCGATTACAAGTTAATTTTGTTTCGTTCCGGTCATTTTGACCACGATATCATGGAAAAAATATAACAGTTAATTGTATGTTTTAAACATCCAAGCACTCTAAGAAACATTGGACATGCAGTGAAAGTACTCGTTAACAGCCACAGCACAAGGGAAAATGTAAGGCAGTAAAAAAAAAAGCCAGACTGACTGGAGATGTTTTTTAAGTTTTCGGAATAAAGTTGTAGTCAGATCACATGGGTAATATATTTGCAATTTCTCGAGAGTGAAGGCTATTATTTAACTAAAAATTGGTTCGTAAGTGTCAATCTGGGCTATCTGCGATAGCAGACAAAACCAGAATTCTCTTGACAAAATCAAAGGACAAATTGTGTCCTGACGAATTTTTGTTTCGATTTTTTTGCATCCGCTTAAAACTTCAAAACTGTCAAATTTCGTCAGAGCTTGATCTGCTCATGTGGCCAGCAGGCATAGTTTGCCAATGGACTCAAACTTCAGTTTCAGGATTCATCGTAAGTCGTTCCTTTCAAAGTTTTAAAATCCACGAGTTTCGCGACAAAAGAAAGTTAATATCTTCTAGGTAAATTTCAGTGAGTTCAATAACAAGCTGGTAGCAGCTTTTACGACAAATGGCGTTGAAAACTCAGTCTCCTTCCACTACCTCACATTCTTCTTTTTGCTCTGGATGCTAAAAAATGCTTTTATTACATTTCCAATGTCCTCTCAGGTGTTCTGGTGTTTAGAACATATCCCTAACTGTTTTATTTTTTTCCAAATCAGGGCTAATACCCAAAGCCACTCCAACCTTTGCCTTCCATGGATCAAGTAAACATTTAAACGATAAAATTCTCATTAAAATATAAAATTCTTCAGTCCATTTGAAAAACTTTCGATTCTAATTCGTTACATTGACTAATTTTGGTTCCAACATGCAGAACCAGCGAAACAGGTCTTATGACAAAGGGAAAAGTTTGCACAATCACGTCACGCAACACATCAAGCTGGGTTTGTCCTATTGATTTTGATGGTCGCAAGGAAATGTCGAGTTTGTCGCTCAAAACTGTTGTGGTTCATGAGAGCGTAACATCATTAGTGACGGAAACAAATTTCCAGAAAGGAGGGTTAGTTCATCGGGTTCCGTATACTAAATCTCGGGAGAAACGGCAAGAATTGTTTCAGAGAGTATGCGTGTTGTTTTGTAAATATAAACGCTGCAACCTATTTTAACTTGTTTTCGTGTCCTTTTAAGCAATGCGGTATGTCTGTTGTGACCACAGTGCCAAATTTTATTCTTTAAGTTGGATCTTCTCCACACTGTGCATAGTTCATGACCTGATATTTCAACGTAAATTATCGAGAAGGCGCCTTCCGATCATCTTTGTCTACTTTGTAAGTCACAAGCGCGCAAGCGTTACGACCGATCACGTTTACGCAACGTTTTAGGACAACTCGGCATCTAATCTCCATTCAGTTGCTGTGAAAACCTAAAATCCTCAACGAAGAAGATAAACGAACGAAGTTTGAACGGTCAAAAGGAGATCTTGGTCAATTCTAAGAATCATGCAAATGATCTTTGACACGAGCGCAATTGAGCAGACACATGGATTTGCGTTGTTTTTAAGAAGTTGGTGGATGGAAGCTAGAGATATACCCGCGGGTTTGAAGCAATCCGTGACCTCATTGGTGTATAAACTATGCACTGATTTGCTTTTTCAGCCCGATTAACGCGTGCATTTTGAGAATTCTTTCGTACAAAGTAGTGAATTTTTGATATGCAAATTAAGGTGGAAGAGAAGGGTCTCCTCTGATCACGCTGGTATGAAAAATATTTCTGCTGAAGTTTCCATATTTTGTCTGTGAACTAACTGAAGACACCTTGTAACTTGTAGAAAGATAGAATTCCGTGAGCTACATTGTTGCAGTCGTTGCGCGCTGGACAAAATCTTTGAAATTTACACTTTCGATCGCTGTCCCCAGGGGTGGTCTGGCCAAAACTCATTTTTGGCTTGTGGCGACGCAAAAAAAGAGAATTGGAGTACAACAACTATTTTTGAAACATATGTCCTAAACCCTTTTTATGGGCAAAAAATAAAAGGAAACTTTTTCCCGACGGGAAATCGAGAGGACCGCTCTTAGCGGGAGTGGCACTCACTTGGTTAGAAAAGTTCAATGGTCGATCTGGCTTAAATAGGTCAACATGAAAAATTCAGAACCAGCAGAAATGGTTAAACTAAACAAAACCAATAAGTAGCTTATATGGTTTAACCGGCTAAATGTTTATCAAGTGATAACGGTTAAACTGCACAAATTGCACAATCTATCTTAATTGGTGGAAGTGGTTCACATAGTCAATTTAGTTTTAATGGTTCAACTAAGCAAAATACATTATTATGATATGCACTTTGTTCGGTTCAACCGTTGCAATCAGAATCATTTTTTATATAGGGTAGTTCGACCATTTTAAACTACTTCAACCCATAAAGATGCATTGTGCTATTTTAAGTTCAACTGTTCTCGCTAGTTCGACTACTTCATCACATGAACCAATTAATCTAGTTTGATTATCTTAACTAGTGAAACCAATTTATCCTAAACAGTCAAACTAGCTTAAATGGTTGAGCCGATTTAAATGCATAACTACCCTCATCAGTTCAACTACACACTTTGACAATCTAGGTGAATGGTTCAACTAACTTTAAAGTCAAAGGTCGACTGAGAAAAATTGAACAATCTATCTCAACTGGTTGGAGCACTTTAAATGATTAAATTAACTTCAATGACTAAACGGCACAAACCACACAATCTAGTTAGGTTTCTTGAAGCATTTAAAATGCTCAAAATATTTTAATTGATTCGACTTGTAAAATAATCAAACCAGGGAAGACAGTTAAACTGCACAGATTGCAAAATCTTTCTTATCTGGTTGTGGTAGTTAAAATGGCTCAACTGCACAAATGGTTTAACCACACCAAATGCATAATTAGCTTAAATGGTTCCATTGCACAGGCTGCACAGTCTAGCCTCAGTGGTTTAACGATTTAAGATTATAGTCTAGTATTTAGAGATTTTAAGGTGTACTCACCAGATATCAGTGATTCTGTGTTGTTACTATCGCACAGTAATTTTGTCCTGGCTTTTTTTTTGTTCAGCCGGACAAAATGCATAACCAAGTTAACTACTTCAACTATCCAGTATAGATTGTGCAATTTCTACAGTTTCACTGGTTTTGCAAGTTTGATTGTTTCACCAGGTCAACCAATTATGCTTCATTAAAAAGTTTCTCCAGTTGAACCTATTAAGTTCCTTATGCATTTTGTCCTTTTGAACAATTTAGGTTGATAACTGCTTGATAATTTAACCATTTGAACAATTTTAACCAGTGGACAGAGATTTTGCAATTTTTGGAAGTTTAGCAGTTTTTGATAGTTTGACTAACTGCTTAAATAATAAAACAAGCAAAGATAGCTAAATATATAGGTAGTTAGAATGGTCAAACCAATTTAAAAAGCTCAACAGGACAAAACGCACAACTAAGTTAAGTAGTTCAAACGGTGAGATAGTCCAACTATCGAAAACAGTATAGCTGCACAACTCACACAACCTATGTCAACAGGTTTGACTAGGTCAATGGTCAATCAAGCTTAAACTGTTCGAGTAGACAAAGTGCATAGTTATGCATTTTGTCCCCTTGAACAATATAAGTTACTTTGACCATGGGAACTAGTTCAACCAATTCAGATAGATGATGCAATTTGTGCAATTTAGCTCGTTTTGACAGTTTTACTATCTGGTGAAATAGTCAAACCAGCGAAGATAGGTAAGTACACAAGCTTAACAATCCTATCTCCGTTGGTTGAAGTAGTTCAAATGATCAAACTAGCTTAAAAGGTTCATCCGGACAAAATATATAACTAGGTTAGATAGTTCATACGGTGAAATTGTCAATTAAACTATCGCAAACAGTATAGCTACACAGTCTATAGAATCTATGTCAACTAGTTAGACTAGTTCAAATAGTCAATCAAGCTTAAATTGTTTGAGTAGACAAAATTCAGAACTAGCTGAGATGGGTAAACTGGACAAAACGCATAGGTAGCTTAAATGGTTCAAACGGCTAAATATGAATCGAGCGATGACAGTTAAACTGTACAAACTGCACGATCTATATCACTAGTGGATTACTTCATATGGTCAAACTATCATAAATTCTTTAACTGGAAAGTGTTTTGTTACGGGAAAATTTACTGATTTTTCCCGTGAGAAAACGAAACATATTTATTCGAAAATATTTATTCGAAACATATTTATTCGTAAACTTTCACATTTAACCATTTCAAGTCCTTTCATTTTAAAAATAAAAAAAATGCATAAAAACCACAGTAGCTTTTGATTAGTTTTTGTTGTTACTCGCTTTCATCATATGCACCTGGTTGTCGGCCCTTTTGTTTTTTGTTACATGGTTTTTTCAGGTAAATATAAGTGTTAATGGTCTTTCTGGAAACATTGGTTTTTATGGTAGATAGCAGCTGAGTTTATACTCGTAAATTTAATTTATTTTCATGCGATGGTTTCCAAACCAATCTTGCATAGATAAGCAGAAACTTTTAATTGCTTTTCCGTTTTTATTTCCTGAGCTGCGCTACTGCGATTAAGATAGGTATTGTTTTCCATACCAGAGCTGTAAATTCGCACCTAAGTTTCCCTAATGGCATAGAGTTTATTGCATCCGTCTTTTTAATTTTGAGATTCTTTCCGTCGTAGAAACAGATGAAATATTTAAGTAGTTTTCGTTTAACTTCAAAGAGACTTTTTTCACTCCTTTGTGTCCTTATTCAAATTTACGATTTGTGTAACAATAGCACCTCACACCAATTAGTTCTTAAGCAAGTACCTCGAACAGCTTTAATGATTACAAACTAGAGTATGCTGGAGGTCATGTCTCTTGTTGGCCTGACCTAGAATAAAAGTACTGTGGAACCAAAGATTGTCTTATCCTTGACGTCCGTATAAGCTCGCTCGAAGTAGATCTCCGTGTACCAGGAAATCGTGACGAGTTTCCGTTCTCGCTGCCAAGTCGTCTCTACAGAGTTACTTCCCCCAGTTGTCATTGTCCCGTCCGCGAAGATTCAGTTTTCCAGTTAGCGAGCGAAAACTTATCGTCACAGTTTAACTAGCTTGATAGCATCAACTGCACAAACTGCAAAATCTGGCTTAATTGGTCGAGGCTGTTCACATGGTTGAACTAGCTTGAATGCTTCAAGTGAACAAAGTGCATAACCAGCGTAATCCATTTAACTGCAAAATTTTAACAATCTAGCTCAAATAATTTAACTGGTTTAACAGTCAAAATAGGGTTAACTGAGAAAAAATTTCACAATCTATCTCAAATGGTTAAACTTTAAATGGTCAAATTAACTTCAAGGAATAAACGGCATAAAATGCAGAGTCTATTTGAATTGCTTGAAGAAGTTAAAATGGTCAAACTATTTTAATTGATTCGACAGGTGGAATAGTTAAACCACCAAAGACAGTTAAACTGCACAGAGTGCAAAATCTTTGTTAGTTGGTTGAAGTAGTTCAAATGGTCAAACTAGCTGATATGGCTCGACTAGACGAAAAGCATAACTATCTTAGTCGGTTCAACTGCACAAACTGCACAATCTAGCTTCAATGGTTCAACTGTCAAGTAGCTAAGATGGTTAAACATAGCTTAGGATTAGGATCATCGGACAACAAACATAACGAGCTTAAACAGCTTAATGGGCTAAATCGTCATACTAGCAAGGAGATAGTTGAATTAGAAAAATTGCAAACGGCGGAAACAGTCAAACGATACAAAATTCAGAGAGTAGCTGAGTTGGTTCAATCGGCTCTAATAGACAAATTCACCAAAAACCTAAATTGGGTCAAAAGGTTTAAGCGACCAAACAAGCGAAAACAGTGAAACTCAAGAAAGACTGGCTGAATTGACTTATTTTGCTACTGAATTACGCTCTTTTTAGGCCTGTCACTTTAAAAAAGTTTTTTTTGTCTGTTTGCAGCTAATCACCCTGGTTTTGGCTTTATTTCACTTAATGCGACGTTTCGGTTATTTTTTTTGTTGCCAAACTACGCTTTTCTTAACTTTTTCACACCGAAAACATGTTCTCGTTTGTTTGTCGCTAAATTAGGCTGCTGTAGGGAAGATTTCACGGAAAGGAACGTTTTTCTTTTTTTTTTGCTAAACTACACTGTTTTTTAGCTTTATGACACCGAAAAGATGTTTCCGTTTTTTGTTGCTTAATTTGCACTGTTTTCAGTTTTATCTCTCCTCTCCTAGTCTTGTGTTAGCCCGAGTTATGGTACTTGTTGCTCCTAATCCTGCCGACTCCTTCCGTCCATTTACTGCCAAGGTATCTCGGCAGCTTTTCCCACAACTGACGCAGAACATTGGCTGTGCTCAAGTCATTCATGTAATGCATGCCTGTTATGGCGTTCCTTGCTTGCTCAAGGGCAATAGAATTAGTACGGGCCAGCTCGATGGTTTCGTGATGTATGCACTTGCAACCTTGTATGTGTTTCTGCAAAAGTTGTTTAGCCACTTTCTATAAATCTTTACACTTCATTTGTAAACAGCCCTGAAACAGTTCCTTTACCTTTCCACTAGTGTATTGATCCAAAAAACACAAGCACTCACTGGGATTATCTACCTAAGATTCTATGAGAACCTCAAAGGCTGCTATGAATGATGGGTATGACATCACATCTCCAGAGAACATAGTCGGCTTGTGAATAGGTGACAGACTTCTGGCCTATTGTGTAAAACTCATTTTTGACAGTTCTGCCTGTTTCCTTTGAATGTCACAATAGTCTTGATCTCGTACTTTCTACAGGGCTTGAATCCTTTCTGTAAACGTACATAGATCCTTTCTTATCGTCATGATATAGCTTCGTATCGGGGGAAGTCCCATTGTCTTCAATTTCAATTAATGCTAAGGTTTCTTGGATCAAACGGTTGGGCAGTTGTGTTCATACTAGCAGCACTGACTGAGATGGGCGTGGTTACAGAAGTGGTCGTTGAAATGATGCTTACAATAGCTGATCTTTGGAATTTCACAGAAGGCACCTTTAGAGTAGACTGACCATTAGGTTGTGCATCAGATAAGATGGGAATGGAAGTGAGTTTAGCTGGTACATTTTTCAAATAATCATTAATGCCATCAATGACTTGTTGTTCAAAAAACTGCTCATAAGTTTTCTCTTCAGCCTTTGCCTCTACAATTTGTTGCCGAAGTTCAAGCTCCCTGGAGGCCATTCTTAGCGCTTGCTTCCTCTAGAAGAATTTTGCCTTAACCTCTAATGCTACAGCCTTAGCCTTTGCTTCAATCAACTTTAACTTAGCGGATGATGTTGAGAAAGTGGAGAGCCTTGAGTGACCAGATGATTAGATTTCACCTTGAGTGTATCATGTGATTCACCACGCAACTTCTTTGCCTCACCCAGAAACTCAATAATACTTTGTTTTAATTGAAACACAAACCTTATCACGATTCTTATACCATTGCTGAGCTCATTTAATCTCACCATCATCATTCAGGCAACTGAGATACATACCATTGCTGAGCTCATTTAATCTCACCATCATCATTCGGGCAACTGAGATACATATCGTGTGCTCCTTGAATTTTAACAAGTAACTTATCGAATCACTTAACTTCAGTAGGCACTTGTTTTTCGCTCTCAAAATCTGCCAACAAGGGCGAGATTATGTTTATCTGCTTAGTTAAGTTACCGAGTACAGTTTTCCGATGTTCCTTTAACCTTTGAATCTCAAATTGCTTATCCTTTTCCATTTTTTTGCGCGTCGAGTGGAGATACTGCAACTGGTGACCAACGGCGAGATGATTTGTTTTCCAGATCCATTTCACACCAGGTGGCATCCTTTTCTTCATCGAAAGGATTTTCCTTTGGAAATCTCCCTCCTTGCCTCCTTTATGTCCTTCCATGTGTGATTCACTCTATGTCAAACTGTATCAGCCGTAAAATCCATTCTTTATTCCCCTAGATCAGCGAAACGCTCGACACAGTGCGGTGGTTTACAATGCAAAAATCACGTTACCATAACCATTAATCCACGAGTTTACACAATTTTCAATCCTTTAGCTTCCTCGTAAGTTCCTTGACAAACGACAGTCCAGTAACTGGTTCCTTAGCCATATACAAGGGAAGTATGAACGAAGCGAAAGAAAAGGCTCAGTGCCGAGGTGTGGCCTGAACTGGAATGAACCTCGGTAAAATCACGTGACCTAAGATGTTCGAACGGACTGCTTCGATTACAAAGGATAACCAATGTCAGAAACTGGTATTTACAATATCTGCTACAACCTTGAACACCATTACCAGTTAATGCTTTTAATAACAAGGGCATACCAATACTTGCATGCAATGTATAAAGGAACCCACCACTTTGTTTCTTTGTCGGTTTGATGCCCCTGCAGTGCTCAATCGAGCTAACAGTTTATAACTGCGAAGATCGCTTTCATATTCACATCTTTATCCGCAGCTCAAATATATGACTTTCATATGTTCACAGCCGTTTATTACATTTGTTACAATTTAACCAGTTAGTCAAACTATCGAAAACAGGAAACCTGCAAAAATTGCAAAATCTCTTTCCACTGGTTAGACTTGTCTAAATGGTTTAACCACCTAAACTTGTTTCAGGGGACAAAATGCATAACCAACTTAACATGTTCAAATGGACAAAATTTTCAATCAAGCTTAATTGGTTGACCAGGTTAAATAATCAAACTAGCAAAAACAGTCAGACTGAAGAAATTTCACGATCTACATTGAATGGTTGAAGTAGTTAATACGGTCAAACTACCTGAAAAGATATAACTGGAAAAAATGTATAACTAGCTTAAATGGCTTCACTGCACAACCTACCTTAATTAGTTCAACTGGTTAAAACTAGCTCAATCGGTTTAAGGGCTTAATTCGGTTGCTTTACATAGTCAAACTAGCGAAAAGAGTTGAGCCAGTCAAATTTAACAAGCTATCTTAATTGGTTAAGGTCGTTAAATGACACTAGCCTTTATGGTTCAACCAGACAAAATGCGTAACCAGCTTCAACGGTTGAATTGAAGATAATGCATAACTGGGTCTAATGATTCAATTGCAACATCTGTACAATGTAGCTTAATTGAATCCAGTAGTTATAATGGTCAAACTAGGTAAATGGATTCAACTGGTTAGATAGTCAAACAAGGGAACACTGTTCAACTGCACAAAGTGGACAAATTATCTTCATTAGTTCAGGTAGTTTAAATGGTCAAAGTAGCTTAGAGCTAGGGCTTAATCGAACAAAAAGCATCACTAGCTTAAAAAGTCAGACGAACAAATATAGTTCAACTGAAAAAGTTGCAACAAGCGGAAAGAGTTAAGTGAGATATAGCTAGAATCAGTGTGATTAGCTGCAAACAAGGGAAAACATAATTAACACCTAACGTAGTTGAGCAGAAAAAATACAAAAATATTGTGTTGAGTGAGATATAGCTAGAATCATTGTGATTACCTGCCAAACAGGCGAAAACCTTTTTCCAGTGCAAAAAAGCTGAAAACAGCGTAATTTAGCAACAAAACAGCAAAAACGTTACTTTGAGTGAGATGTAGGTACAATCAACGTGATTAGCTGAGGATAGGAGAAAACCCTTATACAGTGGAAAATCAGTGTAATTTAGCAACAAAACAGCAAAAACGTCCTTTTGCGCGAGGTAAAGCTCAAATCACTCAATTAGTTCCAGAGAGGCCAAAAAACCAGTTTTAGTGCAAAAAAAGCTGAAAACAGCGTAACAACAGCAAAAAAAGTACAAAAACGGTTTTTGGTGCGGGAAAGCTGAAACGAACGTAGTTTAGCAGCAAAAATACAAGAGTGTTGTTGTGAGTGAGATAAAGTTACAATCAGCGTGATTAGCTGTAGACAGGCAAAAAAAAACTGAGAGCAGCGTAATTAGGCAACAAAACAGCAAAAACGTTCTTTTGAGTGTAATGTAGATACAATCAATGTGATTAGCTTAGAACAGGCGAAAACCCTTATCCAGTGCAAAATCCGCGTAATTTAGTATAGGTAATCACATGATTTCGAGTGCAATTTGGAATAAACAAGCACGAGTAATTTTTTTTTTTGCGGTCTTTGAAAAAATTAACAAGTGCTTGTTCATTTGAAATTGCACGAAAAAAGACATGTGACTACGCGTAAATAATATACATGGAAAACAAACGAGATGGCTTATTATAATTATGCATAAGCAAAGCCCAGCGCATCAACTGCAAAAACAATTTATTTGAACTATGTGTTCGAGCGATAAAAGTTAAGCTGCACAAATTGCACAATCTATCCTAGTTAGTCAAACTAGCGTAAAACTAGCTGAAAACAGCGTAGTTTAGTAGCAAAAAAGCAAAAATGTTCTTTTGAGCGAGATAAAGCAAAACCCAGCGTGATTAGCTACAAGGTGCAAAGACATTTTTTCAGTGCGCTTAAGCTAAAAGTAGTGTTACTCAAAAGCAAACAAGCAAAAGAAAAACATTTCCGGTTCAATAAAGCTAAAAACAGTTTTATTTAGCAACGAAAAAGGAAAACCCGTGGTTTGGCTAACATCAGATGACTAGCTGAAAACAAGCAGAAAAGCATATTTGGGTGTGGTGATAAAGCTAAAAACAGCTAATTTCAGTGGCAACAAGCAAAAAATCGTTTTCGATCAGATAAATCTGGAAGGAGCGTAATTTAGCTACATACAAGCTTACAAATTATTCTTCAGTGAAATAAAGTTGACAACCGCACAAATTTAGCGACAAACAAACGAAAACATCTTCTCGGTGTCATAAAGCAAAACACAGAGTAGTTTAGCAATAAGAATGGGAAAATGTCGCTTTTCGTAAGATAAAGCCCAGAACAGCCTAATTTAGCTGCAAACAAACGAAAACATGTTTTGGCTGCGAAAAAACTGAGAAAAGTGTAATTTGCGAAAAGAAATGGCCAAAACGTTACATTAAGTGAGATAAAGCTTAAATCAGCGTGATTAGCTGCAAACAGGCAAAAAGCATTCTTGATACGTCACAGATAAAAGAGCGCAATTCAGTGGCAAACAAGCCAATCTAGCTAATTTGTCCAGTTTTTTTGGCTTTCACTGTTTCGCTTGTTTGATGGCTTAAAACATTTGACCCAATTTAGCTTTTTGGTGGATTTTGTCCACAGGAGTCAATTGAGCTAACTCAACTACTTTCTGCATTTTGTGCCGTTTGACTGTTTCTGTTCCTTAAAAAAGTTTAATGGTCGACCCAGCTTATATGGGTCAACAAGACAAAATTTAGAACTAGCAGAAATGTTTAAACTGGATAAGACCAATAGGTAGCCCAGATGGTTCAACCGGCTAAATGTCAATCAAGCAAGAACAGTTAAAGTGCACAAACTGCACAATCTCTTTTAGTTGGTGGAAGTAGCTCACATAGTCAGACTAGCTTCAATGGTTCAACTAAACAAAAAGCAAAAGTATGGTGTGCACTTTGTCTGGCTCGACCATTTAAGCTAGCATCATTTTTTCATATAGGGTAGTTCGACTATTTTAAACAACTTCAACTTATAAAGATGCATTGTGCTATTTGTGAAGTCTGACTAGTTCGACTACTAAATCATATGAACCAGTTAATCTAGTTTTGATTATCCTAACTAGTTAACCTAATTAAACCTGAGCAAAACCGCACAAATTGCACTATCTATCTTAATTGGTCGAAGTAGTTCACATTGTCAAACCAGCTTAAATGGTTGAACTGATTAGAATGCATAACTAGCTTAATCAGTTCAACTGCACAATTTTGACAATCAAGGTGAAATGATTCAACTAGTTTAACAGTCAAAGGTCAACTGGGAAAAATTGCACAATCTAGCTGACCTGGTTAGGGTACTTTAAGTGGTCAAATTAACTTCAATAAATAAACGACACAAATTGCACAATGTAGTTAAGTTTCTTGAAGTATTTAAAATGGTAATACTATTTTAATTGATTCGACTTGTAAAATAGTCGAACCAGGTAAGACAATTAAACTGCACAGATTGAAAAATGTTTCTTATTTGATTGAGGTAGTTGACATGGCTCAACTGCACAAATGGATTAACTGCACAAAATGCATAACTAGATTAAATGGTTCAATTGCACAAACTGCACAATCTAGCTTAAGTGGTTTAATTATTTAAAATAGTAACAAAGTACTTAGGGCTTTTAAGGCATTTTCACCAGATATCAGTGACTTTGTGTAGTTATTTTTGTGCGGTAATTTTGGCTTTTTCATATATTATTTCCTGAAATCCAAGTGTCTTTCATAGTTTGACTCCTTGACCAACTGACCCATTTTAGCTACTCTAACTATTTAACGAGTTTAACTAATTAAGCTTGATTGTGCAGTTGGTGCAGTTGATGCTATTAAGGTAGTTATGCATTTTGCCCGGTTGAACTAATTAACCTACTTTAAGCATTTGAACTACATCGACCGTTTGAGATAGTATAGTTTGTGCACTTTACTGTTTTTGCTATTTAGATTATTTACAGGGTTTAAAATGTGATAAACGATATTTTGGGTCTGATGGAAAGACTACAAGGCTACTGATTTCAATATGGCTGATGATTAAATAATCTATTTGGCCAAACCAATTGATGCTAACGATGCTCAAAATAAATTATATCTTGACACATAAACAAACAATTTTTCGAAAACTGATTTGAAAAAACCGATGTCCACCGATTGTAATACGTTCAATTAAATAAAACACTAGTTTAGCTACATTTACAAATGGCAATGGTGCTGCAAATAAATCATATGTGGATGGTGTTAAACAAGCGGCAACATCGGTACTTGTACCTGTATACTGTTTAAATTATGTAATGGGTCATGATAATAAAAAGGAAACCAAATTCTTAAGGTCAAGATCAAAATATGCAGTTTCCAATGATTTACATTTCACAGTATATGGTGACAAATTAACGTTTGATGTGGATGGAACATATGAATTTCATTAAAGATATGTTTGAGTGGGGCTTGCAACACATTTCTGCTATAAAGCATATGATTTTTCCAGATCCATTGGTAGGCACTACACAGAATTCACAGAAAACATAAACGATAAATGATAGGTGTTACATTTTTTGGAACATTTGGAACATTTGCTGGTCATTCGATATCACTCGGTGTAAATAATGGCACTCTCGATGGTGGGCTTTATGCTCAATTAATAATGAAAAAACATGACTGCTATAAAGATATTACAGACGAGCTTCAAAAAGGGGAGTGTTATAAACTTTGATCATATCGATAAATCACTAAAAAAACAATAAATGAAACCACGTTATATACAAATACTCTACTAAAAAGTTTCGGTTGGGAAAAAAAGCCCATACGAGGTTCAAAAACCGAAATTTGTCATACAACTTGTCACCGTCCCTTTTATAGTAGGTGGTACTATAGCTGGAAGACTATCAAAGAATCCCTTAGTGCTTGGCATTTTACCTGGTAGTGGTTTGATATTAAAAACATATTGAGAAATGAAAGACTTTAAAAAGAAGATCGAATCATGTCGACTTGCCTTTACTACCTATGTAACGATACTCATTGATTTAAGGTCCTTTTTAAGAGGAGTGTAATTTGATAAACAGAGTTATTTGGACCAATTGAAAACCATAGATAACATTGTCATAGACAGGTGTTCACTGGTTGATGCTTTTGAGCAACAGTACAAGAAGTAGTTTACTTGTGATGAATGGTTTATTAAGTATTATGTTATTGACATTACTAATTAGTCTCAATATATTGTTGTGATAATATTAAAGGGTATTATTTGATCTGATTATTTTTATGCAATCTATATTGATTTGCATATCATTTAATATTATGATAAAATTGATATTAATCATCCGTCATCTATGACCATCGATCGGTGGTAATACATTGTTTATCTTCTCAAAGATTGCTATGATCCTACTTTGGCTAGTGGTTACTATAAGATAGCATTTCCTGAGATATATTGACCGAACTATTATTTTACAATTGTTATTATCGAAGCTTCGAGACTCTTTCATTGGTTCATAGCCATCTACTTGCCCGTAATTGGCGCACACAATCGCATAGTCTTTACTCTCTAAAGACAGCTTCTACCAACATTTTTCTTCTACGACTGATCGTTCCTTTATTTGCCTATAACAGAAGGGACACGTTACTTCATCTACTTCATCTTGAATTATTTTATTGCAATACATAATATGATTATATTATGTAGATATTGTATGTTTAAATGGTATTGGGGTTATTCTTTGTCTCCTTAAATTATATTCATATCATGTAATTCCTCTTCTGCTTCTAATATATTGCCATCATTAACATATCTTGTATATTTTATATAAATATTTTATATAAATATTTTTTTGGTGATTAAAGTAATGAGCATCATCTTCCAGTTCACTATCATATATAAAGCTATTATCACAACTATCTGAATAATCGTCTTGACCATCATGCACATAATCGCTATCTTGACTTCTATGATGACTACTATTATCTGAATGTATTTATTGAGATTCCATGTATACCAATACATTACATAAAACTCATGGAATATCCAAAGTTAGGATAGCATATGGATCCCAGGAAATAAAAAGTATCATGCAAAAAATTGCAGCGCAAAATTACTGCGCAATAATAACAGCACAAAATCACTGATAACTGGTGAGTATGCGTTAAGAGCCCCTTGTACTTTACTACTATCCCAATTAGGTTCGGTTATGAAAAAACCCTATTAGCGGTTCAAGAAACCAAATCTTTGCATATCATTTACTATCATGATGAAATTGATATTAATCATTCGCTCTCTATTATCACTGATCTGCGGTAATACATTGTTTATCTTTTCCAAGTCTGCTATAATCTTTGTAGTTATTGTTATGTCTTACGTTTTGGTCATATTAAATATTACCTTATTAAGATAGTATTTCCTGAGATATATTGACCGAACTATTATTTTACATTTGCCATTATGGAAGCGACAAAGCTCTTAGATTAGTTGTAGTCATTTACTTGCCCACAATTGGTGCACACAATCACATAGTCTTTATTCTCCAAGCACCGTTTCTCCCAACATTTTTTATTATGACTGATGGTTCCTTTATTTGCTTATCTTTAATTATTTTATTGCATTACACTTTATGATGATATTACATAGATAGTGATAGGGGTTATCATTGGTTTCCTCACATTATATCTCATATCAGGTAATTACACTTCTGCTTCTAATGTATTGCCATCATTAAAATATCTCGTATATTTTGTATAGATATTATGTATAAATGATTTGTATACATTTTCTCTTGCTTATTAAAGTAATCAACATGTCACTCAGTTCACTATCATCTATCAAGCTACTATCATAACTATCACCAGTATCTGAATAATGGTCTTGACTATCATATACATAATCACTATCTTGACCACTATGATAACTACTATCATCTAAATATATATCCTGAGATTCCATGTATACCAATACTTTAGATAACAATCATAGAATTTCCAAGATTTAGAATAACATATGGATTCCTCGAAATAAAAAGTATTGTATGAGAAAAGCAGCGCAAAATTACCGCGCAATAATAACAACACAAAATCACTGATGTCTGGTGAATATGCGTAAAAAGGCTCCAGTACTTTACTACTATATTAACTAGTTTGCCAACTTAAGCTAGATTGTGCAGTTCATGCACTGGAACCATTTAAGCTAGTTATGCATTTTGTGCAGCTGAAGTATCTGAGCGGTTGAACTATTTCAACTACTTCAACCAGTCAAGAAAGATTTTGCAATCTGTGCTGTTTAACTGTCTATCATGGTTTGACTATTTAACAGGTCGAATCAATTAAAGTAGTTTGACTATTTTAAATGATCATATAAAGTAATCCACCCGGTTGAGAAAGATTGTGCAATTTTTTCAGTTGACCTTTGACTGGTTAACCACTTAAAGCATTTCAGCTAGATTGTTTACTTTGTGCATTCGAAGTGATTAAGATAGTTATGCCTTTTTTTAGTTAACCCACTGAAGCCAGTTTGATCATTTGAACTACTGCGAGCAGATTATTTAAGCTGTGTATTTAGAAATCTCCGGTGGTTTGACTATTTTACTAGTTAGTAAGACTATCCAAAATAACTTAACTGCACAAATTGCATAATCTATCTTAACTGGTTAAACTAGCTCAAATTTTCAAACTAGCTTCAATTGTTGAAGGGGACAAAATGCCTATTTAGCTTAATAGGTTCAACTGAACAAACTTCTCTATCTAGTTTAACTGGTTATAATGGTTAAATAATCAAACTAGCGAAAAAAAGTACGAGTGCACAAATTGCACTGTCCATCTCAAATTGTCGATGTAGCTCAGATGTTCAGGCTAGGTTAATTGGTTCAACCCGACAAAGATAGCATCAACTTCACCAATTTCACAATGAAGCTTAATTGGCTAGTCTCGTTAAATAGTCAGGGTAACCAAGACAGTTGAAGAACTGCACAAATTGCACAGTCCTTCTTAATTGGTTAAGGTTGTTCGAATTGCCGTACTTGGTTCAATAATTGGCCTTAAAAAAATGGATAACTGGCTTAAATGGTTGAACTGCTAAAATAGCGAAACTATGGAAAAGAGCTAAACTTCTTGAAATAGTGCAATGGTTGAACTACCTTCAATTGTTGAAGTTTAAAAACGGTAAAATGTAGCCCAATTTGTTTTAGAGGTCAAAATGATCAAGGTAGCTAAAATAGCTCTACTAGTTAAATAGTCAAACCAACGAAGACAATTATATGCACAATTTCTCCAATCTTAATTCGTTGCAGAAGTTCAACACTCGGTTGAACTAGCTAAAATGATTCAACTGGACAAAATACACAACTATGCTAATAAATTCAACTGCAAAAACTCCATAATCTAACTGAATTGGTTCGAATTGTTAAAATGGTCAAGCTAGGGAAGTTGGTTTTACTTCAGAAATGGTCAAACTAGCTTAAATGACAAAATGCGTAGCTTTCTGAAATGGTTTAACATAAGAAAATGCGTGAATAACTTAATCAGTTCAACTGCACAAACTTCACAAGCTGGCTCAAATACTTCAACTGCTTAATTAGTCAAGCAAGCGGACACGAAAAAAATGCACACATCGCAAAAGTTATTTTAATTGGTCGAAGTAGTTCACATGGTCAAAGTAGCCTAAATAGTTCAACTGGACAAAATGCATAATTAGCTTAATTGGCGTAACTGCACAAACTGCACAATCTAGCTGAAATGGTTTAACTGGTTAGATAGGCAAACTAGCAAAAGCAGATAAACAACACAAATTGCACTATATATCTTAATTGGTTAAAAAAGGAAAATGGTCGACCTAGCTTAAACGTATCAAGAAGACAAAACTCAGGACTAGCTGATATGGTTAAAGTGGAAAAAAACAATGAGTATCTTAAATGGTTCAACCGGCTTAATGTTAATTGAGTGATTACAGTTAAACAGCACAAACTGCACAATCTATGTTAGTTGGTCGAAGTAGTTTACATAGTTAAATTAGCATAAATAATTAAACTTAACAAAATGCATAAGTATGATATGCACTTTGTCCAGTTCAACCACTTCAGCTAGCATCATTTTGTCATATGAGATAGTTTTACTGTTTTAAACTACCTCGATCAATTAAGAGACATCATGGAATTTGTGAAGTGACTTTGACTACTTAAACACATGAACAAATCAATCTATTTTGATTATCTTAACTAGCTAAACCAATTAAACTTGATGGCTGCAGTTTGTGCAATAGCTTAAATGGGTCAACTGGATAAATGTCAGTCGAGCGATAAAAGGTAAGCTGCACAAATTGCACAATCTATCTTAGTCAAACTAGCTTAAATGGTTGATCTGAAATAAGATGGATTGCTAGCTTAATTAGCTCAACTGCACAATCTGGACAATCTATCTGAAATAGTTCAAGTGGTTTTACAGTCAAAGTTCAACTGAGAAAAATTGCACAATCTATCTGAGCTTGTTGGAGTACTCTAAATGGTCAAAACAACTACAATAATAAACGGCCATCTAGCTAAATGTCTTACAGTATTTAAAATGGACAACTATTTTAATTGATTCGACTAGTAAAATGGTTAAATGGCAAAATCTTTCTCAATTTGTTGAAGTAGTTGAATGGTTCAATTGCACAAAATGCATTACTAGCTTAAATGGTTCCATTACAAAAACTGCATAATCTAGCTTAAGTGGTTTAACTATTTAAGATAGGAGTATATTACTTGGGACTTTTGAGGCATATTTGCAAGATATCAGTGATCTTGTGTTTCAATTATTGCGCGGTAATTTTGCACTGGCTTATCCTTATAATACCTAACCTTTCCTAGAATCCAACTTTCTTCCCTAGTTTGACTATTTAACCAGTTGAACCATTTAAACAACTTTATCAATTACGGTAGATTGTGAAATTAGTGCAGTTTAAATGTCTCAGCTACTTTGTCTATTAAACGTGGTTAACCAATGAAGCTTGATTGTGCAGTTGGTGCAGTTGATGGCATTGTTTCCTGTTGAGCCAATTTACCTAGTTTGACCATTTGAACTACATCGACCATTTGAGATAGATAGTGGAATTTGTACACTCTTACTGTTTTAGTTCAGTTCAACCAGCTAAACTAGATTGAGAAGTTTGTGCAGATGAATTTATGAAGCTAGTTATGCATTTTGTCCCGTTGAACAACATAAGATAGTTTGACGCAAACTTAACAATTCTATCTCCGTCGGTTGCAGTAGTTCAAATGATCAAACTACGCTTAAAAGGGTCAACTGGACAAAATGCACAACTAGGTTAGATAGTTCAAACCGTAAAATAGTCAAACTATCACAAACAGTATGACTGTACAGTCTACATAATCTGTCATTTGGTTAGACTAATTCAGATGCTCAATCAATCTGATATTGTTTGAATAGACAAAATTCAAAACTAGTTAAATGGTTAAACTCAATAAAATTCATAAGTAGCTTAAATGGCTCAACCGTCTAAATGTCAATCAGGTGATAACAGTTAAACTATACAAATTGCTCAATCTATATTATTGTTGGAAGTAGTTCACATGGTCGAATAATCTTAAATGTCATAACTGGAGAAAATGCATAAGTACCTTGATAGGTACAACTGCACAAACTGCACATTCTGGCTTATTTGGTCGAAGTAGTTCATATGGTTAAACCAGCTTGAATACTTCAACTGAAAAAAGTGCATAACTAGTGTAATCCATTTAACTGCACAATTTGAACAATTTAGCTCAAATAATTCAACTGGTTTAACAGTCAAACTATGGTCAACTGAGAAAAATTGTACAATCTATCTCAATTGGTTGAAGTACTTTAAATGGTCAAATTAACCTCAAGAAATAAGAGGCAAAAACTGCAGAATCTAGCTGAATTGCCTGAAGTAGTCAAAATGGCCAAACGTTTTTATTTGATTCGACTGGTTAAATAGTCAAACAAGCCAAGACAGTTAAACTGCACAGAGTGCAAAATTCTAAAATCGTTGATTGGTTGAAATAGTCCAAATGGTCAAACCACCTGATATGGCTCAACTCAACAAAAAGCATACCTATCTGAATCGGCTCAAGTGCACAAACAGCACAATCTAGCTTCAGTGGTTTAACTGACGAGTACCTAAGGTGGTCAAACTTAGCTTAGGGTTGGGGTCGATCGGACAAAAAGGATAAACAGCTTAATTACGCTCTCCTTAGTTGCGTCGCATTAAATAGGTGTTTTTGCTTGTTTGAACCTAGTCACGCTGATTTTAGCGTCATCTCACTTGATGCAACATTTTGGTGATTTTTTTTTGCCAAATTACGCTTTTCTCAGCTTTTCGCACTTAAAACACGTCGGTTTGTTTGCAGCTAAACTGGGCTGTTCTGGGCTTGATCTCACGAAAAGCAACGTTTCCCCATTTTTTTGTTCCTAAATTACGCTGTTTTTAGCTATATGACACCGAAAAGATGTTTCTGTTTGTTTGTCGCTAAATTTACACTGTTTTTAGTTTTATCTAACTGAAGACTAAGTTTTAAGCTTCTATGCAGCCAAATGCAGCCATATTACGTCTCCTATATTTATCTCACCGGAAACGTTTTCACGCTCTTTTGCCGCGGAATTGAGCAGCTTTTAGCTTTATCACAGCTTAAAGACGTTTCCTGCCTGTTCTCAGCTAATCACCCTGATGTTAGCCAAACAACGCTTTTTCCTTTTCACAGCTAAATCAAGCTGTCTTTACCTTTAGAGAACCGAAAATGTGTATTTTGGCTTGTTTGCTCTTCAGTTACACCTTTTTTTAGCTTAAATGCACGGAAAATAAGTTTTTGCATCATACCAGCTAATCACGATGGTTTTAGCTTCTTTTAGCTTTATCACAGCCAAAAGACGTTTCCTGCCTGCTTTCAGCTAATAACCCCCAACAAATCTGCAGATCATACCAGATCATTGGTTCATATACACAAGTACCATAAGGTAACACTCTGTTACATGATGATGGATTTAGGGATCAATGGTGCCATCTGGTCACGGCACACGAAATCGAGTACAACGAGGACGTTGAAAAGAACGAGCGCCTTATACACGAGATCGAGTATAAAGAGGACATTAAAAAAAACGTGCTCGTTATACACAAGATCGAGTATAACGAGGACGTTAAAAAGAACGTCCTCGTTTATTCGATTTCAACGTGCAATGAGCTCGATGCCAACGATCTTTCGTGACATCGTGTCCGTTGTCTAACAACGTGCTCAATTTCAGCTTTTCCAAAATTGTTGATTAGATTGTTTACCATGCGAGTCAAACATTGACGATGTAATTGTCGACACCCAAATCGTCGACCGATGATGTCTACATTGAATCGAATCAAAGGAGCAAAAGTACAGAACGCGGTTCTACGAAATTTCAGTCAACATTTCACTTGATTTTCTTACCGTAATATCTTTTGATAACACAGAGAAAAGTAGAAAATAGAGCAAATAAAGCGTGGAAAAGGAAGAATGCAACCAACAGTATTTGATGATGGGTGTTCCGAGCGACTATTTGGGAAATAAAAGAGAGGCACAAAGAATGATTCCTCAGAGACCTGCAGTTTATTATACATTCATGGGTGCTTCCTCAGGTAAATTCACATTACCACGTTTCCTTTATAAGATTTCCCCTTACAGGTTTTTCTAGATGTTGAACATGTATACGGAAAAACAAAATGATTAAAGTAATTGCACTTTTCCAAAAAATAACATGCTTGATTTTACCGAGGAAAGAATTATTGTATCAACTTAATTATCAACAAAATCAGTACATTTTATTCCCTCCTTTATGATTCTCGTTGCGATATAAAAAAAATTAACACATGATACTTCGAAAGTAGTTTAATTTGTTTTTCAGCCTCAGGAGAACTTGTTTGTCCTCTCCTGCAATATTCCTAAATATTGTGCTTGGCGGGAATAAAATTGAAACATTTTCTCCGCTAAACATCCTGACCACAACACCAGCGTGTCTTTCTTGGGTAGTGAGTATGCTCTGGTTGGAAAAATAAAGACAAACATTATATAGGATTAACAAAAACTAACGAGACATTGCAAGGTCAGTGCGTTTTATTGAAAACAACACGCAACAATCATAATAAAAAAACATTCATGTGTCTCGTAGCGGCATAACCGCAACTTGTCACGGTTAAAAGCTCCAGTAAGTCTGGGCAATCATTACGATCGCAATAGACTCACGGATTCCTAGCTTAAGGTTTAAGCGGATAAAACGTGTCAGTTTAAGAACTGAAGAGTCGAGTAGCGTCAACATATCAGGGGAGGAAATTCATGTAATAAAGCAATCAGTAGGCATCAGAGTAGGATCAACGAAAATTAAAGATTCGAGCTTACAACAAATCTTCGTCACAACTTCTGCAAGATGCAGGGCTGTACCAAATTACTAAGTAGAAGGTGGTAGAAATTATTACCATTGGTTGGCTCACTTCAACGCATCTTGAATTGTCTACCATCAAAACAATGATGTTTCCTGAGGGTTTCACCAACTTCACTCTGCCAATAAATTAGTCTTAATTAAGTAACTGCGGAAAAGAACGATTGCAGTCGGAAAAAGCATCCATCTGCTTCTACTTCTGCTGCTGCTGCTGCCGCAGCATGCCCTACCCAATGCTGTAACTGTTAAATACCATAATGAGAGAACAACCTGCATATTTAGGATTATGTAAGAAACAACTTACATTTACTTTACTGCATAGAAAAGGCTTGACCTGTTGTTTTCCTTTGTTAACAAGTTACATAGAAGAAAGTATAGAATATATGAAGTTTACCGTAGGTATACCTTTGTAGAGAGATGGCCTTTACATGGTGGAGGTTCACTGAGGTGTGTCTGATTACCTCCTCTGCTTTCGATTTATCACCTAGTGATAAGAAAATTAGACTATTAATGTATCAAGGCTGGTCACTTTCCTCTAACGAAACATGGAGGCATCCATCAGCAACATCATATACCTGACAACCACGTAGCAATGACTTGGCGTTTGGTAACACCAACTTGTTGCAGAATCAAGACATGGGCACCAATCAGAGGACGTGGATCTTCACGAACACGTTCGACCATATGTGACGCACAAGGTGATCTGTTGTGCGCCACAAAGACCAAACAGCTGTCTAACATATTTGTTAGTTGTGTATTCTCGTTAAGGTTCCTTTGGAGTGAAAGGAATATCCTTCAATCCATACTAAGAGACAATACGAGACTAGAGATGTACACATTAATATTTGGAAAATTACTAGACAGTCAAGGGCCCAGCCCTCACTAAAATTTGCGTTTTAAGCAGGAAAAAAAAAGAAACATCTACATCATTCATCTGTAAATAGAAATTTTAACAAGAGGTGGAGTATTTTTCTGATAATTTAAGCTAAAAATAACTACGTTTACTTCTGTACTTCTGGCATGTTCTGTTTAGGGCACTTTTAATAGCAATTTTTTACTTTGTTTGATATTTTTTTAGCCCACCTAATGACATTGACACTCTCATCACTCTCATCAAACAAGACCAAGGCGGCTCTGCACAACAGCCCAAACAAATCAAAGAAAGATGGTTAAAAGGAATGCTGCAAGATAAATACAACCATGCACAGATCAACACTTTCATAAATTTCTAATTGAAATTTAAAGGTTGCCTAGAAAAATTGCGTGGTCAAGTGTAAATGGACATGGGGTCCACGTTAATCTTCTCTCAAGGAGGAGGTACAGCAGTTGGACCTGCTGTAAGGGTCCTTCAATATCTGAAAACAATTTTTCAACTTGTCAATCAGGGACCTTTACAAATGAGAACAACCTCTAATCATGATCTATGGTGACATTCAATTATTACTCTGAAGGTGTAATTTAACAGAGTTAGTAATATTATAGAGATAACTTCCTCGCTTGTCTCCATTGCCTAACCATTTCATAGAAGGGTAAACTGGTGTATGAAATCCAGACTGAACACCCATTCTAATGTTTCATTTAATTGTTGCTAGCTGGACAACTTGGTATAAATTAGCTTCTACGTTTCGTAGAATGCCAAAAAGTGCTGAATAGGAGATCAAATTATATCTCTTACATTTGTTTTAAGAAAGCTTATAACACTAAAAAAAAAAATTAAAATGTCCTCACCAAAGACCTCAGCACCCCCTATGGCTTTTTGGCAACTCGCTTCTCCTCCTATCAAGATTGAAAAACAGATATCAACCAAGGCAATAATTGTAATCACCTACCTCTTGTAATAATCTAGGATCAAATCATATAAGTTGCAAAGACATTGCCATAAAAAAAAATTATTGAAATAGCCATATAGGAATGTATAACAAGCATTCTTACAACAGCTTGTAGCACTCACGGTTCACAAGTGAACAGTATTGATGTGTATGTGCTACTAATTTGAGGGGTTTCATGCATTTGCAGCTTGTAGCCTTTCTCGCTTTCTGAATATAACTTTTAAAATTTATTGTAAATCTTTGCCGATTGGTCTGAAGACAGATTTTCTGGGAGAGACCAATTAAAATAGGAAGTTGCTCAGATTCTACCTTGCCAAACAGACCCTTCAATGTTGTTATTGAAAGTTTTAAAACTTAAAGCGACCTAAATAAGGGAAAGTACTGTATATTGCGTCAATTGAGGGAAATATTTTCCACCAGGTGAATTTGTATCCATACCAGACTGGATGTTCTCACTTATTTCCAGGGTTATGCCTTTGGTTGAGATTATATCTGTAAAGGTGTAATTATAACTAAACAGATTTCTAACTTCAGATGCATAATTGATTCCTAGAAAATTCAAACCTTCTAAACCCACAGCCCTGGTAGAACAAGCTAAAGAAGAAAAACAGCATTCATTGTCAAAAGATTCAGGTGTGCTGAAACGATAAAAGCCTTTACAACTAAGACAAAAGCAATATCAAATAAAGAAAACTAAGCTGAACAATGAAGCATCCACCTGCCCCCCCAAAAAAGCAGGGAACTATTTTTCAGTTCAACTCAAGGATGTAAATTTTAAAAAAATCAGGTTCTTGCAAAAAACAATTCACTCTTCGACAAAGTTTATCTTTATTTCAAGTGAAATGGTCAAAAACAATAAAATTCAACTACTTTGAATGCTGCTTTAAGTGATACTTTCACAATTTTGGGCTTATGGTGAGACTTCTCTGTTTTGCCAATATATTTGTTCACACCATAGTTTCCTTTCAATACAGCGATGATAAATGTCTGGGCTACAACAGAACAAAAAACTGTCAGTTGTCAATTGCTCGGTTGCTAGAGATATAGATCTCATGCAAATTATTTAGTACTGTTTGGAATCAGCAGGAACACCCTACAATACAAAGCAATTAATTTTGGTATTGAATCTCCAACTAATTGCAAGAAATGTATACTCTCTGAGGAAATTTATTACCTGTAAGGAAACAGAAGACAAGGTACACTTGTAAGTATTCCTGTACCTATTCACGCAAGGACGAAACGATTAAAGTAATGCACCAGTCTGATTGTTAAAACTGTAATATGATTGCGAAGCCATCAATCATAACATAAATGCCTAGAATGCAAGCGTAAAGCGGTACCTTCCATGTAAGCACCTATTTACTTCTAAATAAATACTACACAATGCACAGTGTAAAAAAAAGGACATTTGCCCACTTTTCATACCAGGCAGTTGGTTATGAGATCTAACAGACACTATTTGCAGATCTTGGGCATTGCTTTCATGGCTGGAACCCACATCCTGTCCTGTAGACATCAATATAAACAACAGCATAATGCATTTAATAATCATAATACTAATAATGATAAAAATACAAATTTTATAATTCTTTAAACAGATGGCCCATTTGACAAAATGGTTTTCAACAGGGGGTCATAAAAATGATAGAAAACAACGTCAAATAATAAAAATAAAATACAATACGAAAGACTTGGTAAAGTTGAAAACCTACTTTTTTCATCTTAGCCTATCATAAAATAATTTAGCACCTAAATGTAATAGCTGAAGTAGCTGCATGCATTTGTTAACATAATCTTATTTGTACCACATTTTGTAAGTACAATACATGCAGTTGCAAGTCTGTTGGATCAGTCTTAACAGTTTTTTTACAAAATACCCATATATAAATGAAGGGAATGGGAGGGTTTGGAAAAGACCACAAAAAATTGTTTTTTGCTTGTTTTTTATTATTGATGTCTTATCTCCTCGTCTTTCCTGGATCGAAAGAGGAAGTTTGAAAAGTTTGGCCCACGATGAACAACTCAGGCTACTTGTTACTCAAAGGAGGAAATATTATGAATGAGAGGCTCTTCCAATCCGACATCAGAATGAATAAAGGGGTAAGTTTCTAAAGAAACTGTGGTGCTGCGTCGGTGGGAGAGTATAGCAGGTAGTTTAGTGTTAACAACTGGGTTGAAAACGTAAATTAGCCACCGTAAAGGGTAAAAAAGCTGACGTTTCGAGCGTTAGCCCTTAGCCCCTCTAATCGCTCTGACGAAGGGCTAACGCTCGAAACGTCAGTTTTTTTACCCTTTACGGTGGCTAATTTACGTTTTCAACCCAGTTGTTAACACTAAATTACCTGCGACATCAGAATGGTCTCAGAAGATAATTTTTCGTTTTAAACATAACTTAACAAGCGTCAGCTGTTCTACAAAAAAAATACGCTATTGAGCTTCTGGACCACCTAAGGAAAATTTTTGATGGATAACATTGTCGATGTTGAGCTCCAACCAGCGATGATTTGACTCACAAAGACATTCTCAGCAGTAACACTGTTTTAGTCTCGATAAAACTGTGCCCGTGAGCGGAGCCATAACATTTCATGTTATGCCCAAGCTCGCAAAATAGTCAGCTGCGAAGTCCTCTTCCTTTTATGAATCGCTTGACAATTCTAAACAAAGTTACAATGCTTTCAACCAATTAGACTTGAGCATTTCGTAGATATTTTAGAGAAATTTCTGACCGCCGGGCAATTAGTCTCTATTACACTCTTCCCAGCTTCCGGGTATTTCTCCACTACGCTCAAAATATTTGTCGTGAATTGCGTTTATTAAGGACAATATGCCATACACACTTTGTAAATGAACTATTGAAAACCGTCTCTAAAATTTTCTGTTTGAGTTAAGGTTATTCACCTGTGCGACACAATGAACTTTGGATATAGTTGAATGTACATGTCCACTATCCATCAGCCTAATGCACTGATGTTTTAAAAACTGTTTTAGTTACGAGCTGATGATAACTTGCTACTTGGTGTCAAAATGTTGCCATTCAATTTGCGGTTCGTGCCATAGCAGACAAGAGGAACAAGTTGCGAAAAGATGTCCAGTGTGCAATACTACTCCAATATGTTACATTCCGAACATCGCTCTCAGAAATGCAGCAAGAGCTTTAAATTGCACGTGCAAATATTGTAAAGGCAATATTAACCTTCCAGAGGGGGTGTGGCGAGACTCCTGTGCAGTGCAATACATGCCCTGAAAAGATTGCGAGGAATCAACTAAGCTTACACCTCTAGTAAGAAGGGTGGAAATGCATCGCCACCGAACACAGTTCTGTCCTTGCCTCCCCGCTTCTTGTTCCTTAACATGTGGATTAGAACTTGGGAGGTACTTTGCATGTCCTTTTTTTTTTTTCCAGTATTTTACACTTAGGCCAATGTAAGGCATTAAGAGACCTCTATCTCGAATGGTAATATTCTTGCTAGTGGTGCTAATATACGCTCAGTGTTGAAAAGTATCGGCTACATGGTAGCCGCTCTCATTGGATGATTAAAAAGCATTATAGGGAAAGCTTTTCGAGTTAATTGTTCCTGTCTCTTTGCAGTATTTTCATGTAACTCCTCGATCGGTGGCACTTGATTTCCTTGTTGTTTAAAAATATTTCGTACGTCATCTTATTATAGTTTAAAAAAGACGTTGGCGAGTGTCAGATGACAGTGAGATAGTATACGACGTTATTTCAAAATTGTAAAATATTCGTTTGTCGTCTATTGTAAGCCCTGTTAACATTTCGAACCCAGAAAAGTCAAATTTTAAAATTCGATCTGAGAAATGCATGCCACAGTTTCACTTCTTGGAAAGCCACTGAGACACCTTTTAAACATTTAAATTATTAATGCCTATTTCGTGCCAGGATTCACGAAAACGCAGTTAAATAGGCGGAGTATTATGTAGTTTTACCACAATGCAATGTGTAATTACTTTCAATATATGATCTAACCGAGGCATGGCAAACTAAAGAAATAATTCTCCCATTGTCTTCTGACAGAAAAGATATTCCATTTCACATGGTTACTTGTCCAAAGTGTATTGTCCAGTGTGGTGTTCCTAGTTGCCTTGATGTGATCCGACAATCGGAAGTGGTGGTACCTAACAGAGACAACGCAAGAAAACACTTAGACATTGACGAGCAGACAAAGGCATGGTCTCTAAAGGAAGTAAAAATATTGCTTCTAACGATAGTAAACTAATTTACATATCATGCAGTGTATAGGACGGATTCATTGCTACGAACGTTCTAGAACGAAAATAATTTTTTTTTTGCATGGTTACTTTTCGAAAGCTTAACAATTTTGTGGAGTCAAAAATAGAAATAAAAACTTCTATTGTCGTTGGCGTAACACCATATGGTTAACGAATTTGCCAGGAAAAAAATTCGATATTCAGTGCTAGCTACGAATATTCTTTGGCAGCTAATTGGCGCACTTTAAAACAGTGAAGTATATCCCTTTGCCAGCTCCCCAAATAGTGTTGAGACCCGCGAAAATCTCCAAGCAATCGCAATACTATTGCTTGGTTTTAAATTTAAAGAATTTATTTCTTTGGCTATATAGCGTATCGACTCGACTCTCTTTATTCATTTTTTTGATAGGCCACAGTCTACACGGAAATAGAGAGTAAAACTGTCGTCGTTCTGACTTGGTTGGTGCCGAATAATTGGAAATGGCCCATCGCTTCTCCTCTGATGCAGGCGTTTGATAGGAAATGGAGACTTGTTATGACAAGAGGAAAGCTTTGGCTCCAATATTACAGAGGGGTCAAAATTATACGAATTGCTTTCGCGTGAGTATAGTTCAAGGCCATTCAATAACATCCGATTCCACTGGTTTCTGTAAACCGTAGTTTCATTTGCAAGTCAAATATTTGAATCACTCACAACAGCCTAGACTTATCTTTTATTTCTTCAAGGTTTTTCATTGAAAAGACAGGCGACGATGCTAAGAAAGTTATCATCAGTCGGGGCCACATAAAGTTGAAGGTACGAAGAGGCCATAGCTTTGCATTACCCTCAGAATTTGCGGAGGGAACAGTGAATTGCCACATAGTTGAATTAGCCGCTATCCTGGAAAACAAGTCTTAACTAACTGTTTTGTTCAATCGTTTGCTTGATCAATTTTATTATCACACCATCACTCACTTTTATGTCTTTTTAAGTTTCTTCAAGGTACATTAAAAGTTTGTGTCATGTTATTATGTGCTGTTTTATTGAATTATCTCGGTGTGTTAAAGTTTACCATATTTTTTCACTATTTCTGTTGTGTTTGGCCAATAGACTTCATTTTTATGCTAACTTTCAATATGACGAAAAGGCCATGATGGAGAAGACATTTCCAGCTAGTAAGGAAACTTTTCTGATGAAGATTATCTGAGATATTCAAGCCGATTAATAAGGCAAGGGATACCCGCTCCTCTTATCTATTATCATAGTCACCTATGTTGCTCTACCCAGACCTGAGGGAAGGAATTTCAACCCTCATCACAAAAAAATTTCATTTTGGCGCACCTTAAAAATCTATGGAAAACGAATTAAAATGTATACTTACTCAATCGTTGTCAGCGTCGTTGGGCCGATCAATTGAAAGAAGCCTAGGTTATACCTGACAAAGAGGGCAAAGCTACTGTATGCTGACTGGTCGATAAAGAGCCGCGTCTTTTTTTTTTGATGTTGCATCTGAAGAGGTCAAAATTACTCGCTCCTGATTCGATGATCGCTAAAACACCCGCTACTGATTGACTGAACGTACTACTTTGACATTCAGTTCGTTTCTTAACTTTAAGCAAATCAACTTCATCTTTTCGAGGTTTCTCGAAATTCACGTCGCATTCACTAAAAAAAAGGAATAAAGATTGAGTGTTCGACTTTCAATGTGCCCGGCGTAGCGCGATTGCTGTGGTTCAAAACATGTCAAAGGCTCTTATATGGCAAGCCAATTGTAGCAATATTCAATACTAAAATTCAATTTCAATTCAATGAAATTCAATTTCAATTCAATGAGATTCAAGTTCAATTCAATGAAATTCAAGTTCAATTCAATTTCAATTCAAGTTCAATTCAATTTCAATTCAATGAAATTCAAGTTCAATTCAATTTCAATTCAATTTCAATTCAATTTCAATTCAATGAAATTCAATTTCAATTCAATTTCAATTCAATTTCAATTCAATTTCAATTCAATTTCAATTCAATGAGATTCAATTTCAATTCAATGAAATTCAAGTTCAATTCAATGAAATTCAATTTCAATTCAACTTCAATTCAATGGAAATTCAATGAAAATTCCATGAGAATTCAATGAAAATTCCATGAAAATTCAAGTCCAATTCAGTGAAATTCAAGTTCAATTCAATGAAATTCAAGTTCAATTCAATTTCAATTCAATTTCAATTCAATTTCAATTCAATGAAATTCAATTTCAATTCAATGAGATTCAAGTTCAATTCAATGAAATTCAAGTTCAATTCAATGAAATTCAATTTCAATTCAACTTCAATTCAATGGAAATTCAATGAAAATTCAATGAAAATTCCATGAAAATTCAAGTTCAATTCAGTGAAATTCAAGTTCAATTCAATTTCAATTCAAGTTCAATTCAATTTCAATTCAATTTCAATTCAATTTCAATTCAATTTCAATTCAATTTCAATTCAATTTCAATTCAATGAAATTCAATTTCAATTCAATGAGATTCAAGTTCAATTCAATGAAATTCAAGTTCAATTCAATGAAATTCAATTTCAATTCAACTTCAATTCAATGGAAATTCAATGAAAATTCAATGAAAATTCCATGAAAATTCAAGTTCAATTCAGTGAAATTCAAGTTCAATTCAATGAAATTCAAGTTCAATTCAGTGAAAATTCAATTTCAATTCAATTTTAATTCAGTGTAGACTATGCGCAAAGCATCTTGGATCAAACATACGGGAATCCGCTTCCAAACGCTTTTCCTGCCATTTTTTAACCAACAAAATGGAGGAACATCTTCGAAACCTTGCCGATTCGTTGGGCGAGTGCTCAAGACTCGTGTCACAAGTGTTAGCAAGCTCTAGTTCAAGCTCAAATACGAAAGTTCCGGACTCAGTCACTCAAGTCGTGTCTGAAAATAACTTAAGTTCAACTAACAATGTTGCTAGTGCCGTCGAGCGAGCTCGATCCATGTTGCAAAGAAGTCGAAGTACAGGATTGTGTTCTCGCTTGAGCCAACGGGAGCGACTTCGATCAGCATCACCGTCCGTTCCTACCAGTAACAGAGGAAAGAAACAAAAAACAACTCCAGAACAATCTAAACCGTTTGAATTTGCTCTTATGCACGTGGGGGATGACGACGAAGAAGAAAGTTTGTCAATTAACCACGATAATATTTTGTTAAGAGGATGTTAATTTAGTTAATACAGATGGAGAGGACGACATCCGATCCAAAATTGGTCATCAGACTAAAATATCCGTTAGTTGGCAACAGAGATTTTGTGTTTCTTCGAGCAAACCGGCGAAAGTTAAGCACACCTGTTAGTTGTGAAGAATACACGTACAAACAAGTGAAATTGCTCTGCGGGCAAGGAGCCATTTACATTAAAATGAAAAGTGAACTGAACTGTATAATTTGTGATGACGATGGGAATAGCTTAATCGAAGATGATGATTTGCCAGGTAAATTTTGTTGTGTTTTTAAAATTTTTAAGGCAAAGTTTTAAAACTGGGTTGTTATTAAGAGTAATTTATTGTAACTTGTTTTTCCTTGGCCTCATTGTGACCATTTGTCCATGGCAACAACCTAATTTTGACATAATCTAGGGAGGGCCACAGGTTTGTCAGCCTATGACTGTAATGTGTTTTACCCTTGTTAAATAAAGTTAGTTAGTTATTTACATCAAAACTTTCTTCACATCTTAATCAACTTTTTAATTGTAGTAAAAAGTCTCCTGGTTATTTGTTTTTCTCACAGTGGAAAGTGTCGTTAAACATTTACAGAAAAGAACCAAAAAAGTCAGTTCTTTTCATTCTTATACATATATTTTTTTGTGCAGAAATGCTTAGTCAACAAACTCCTGAACAACAGAAACAAACAGGAATGCAATCAGTATCCACCTTTGAAGAGAGCAGTACAGGAATTGAGTCAAAAAGGGAGAAGACAGAACCTGATTACACTGAAAATCAGTCTGTGGATCTTCTGGCCAAGGATTGTGTAAATTACTGTAAATCTAATGGTATTGAAAATCCTGCTGAAATTTTGCACTATGCACAAAGTCCGATTGTGACTGGGAGACCACTGGATGTGCAAGATGTAACTGTAAATCTGGAAGGAGAAACCAACTTCATCTTAATCAATCGACAAGATGTTTTGAGATCAGCTATGGAAGAAGTGCAATTTTTAAAGGACCCCAGACTAACACTTGCAGTTGGATTTTATGGTGAGAGTGCTGAGAATTATGGTGGTCCACGGAAAGAGTTCTTTTGCCTGTGTTTACGAGAGATCAAAGCTAAGTACTTTGACAATGGCCTCAAAGACCATCTTTCTAATGACTATTCAACCATTGGGTTAATAATGGTCCTTAGCACTTTGCAGAATGGTAGTATCCCTAGATTTTTAAAAGAAGATCATCTCCAGGCCCTTTTTTCTTCTGGAGAGCCATCAAATCCTTGTATCTCAAAGCTTCGCTTTGGCTTTAAAACCCTGGGGCTTTATCAAATAGGAAATGGTATACCTAACTTCCTTCACCTTTTCAGACCTTCAGAAAGTTCAGCCTTGTCAAGAAGAAAGTTGATTGTCCTTCTCCCACCCACCAAATTTCTCTGAAGGGGGTAGCAATGTACACCGTTTCAAATCAGAAATTTATGATTTGTTTTCTAAATACACCAGGCTAGCAGCAAGTGGGCAAAGGGGGTCAATCACCCTGGGACATATACTTCAGTTTGTCACTGGTACTGATGAAGAGCCCCCACTTGGGTTTGGTGTTGCACCTTGTATAGAATTTGTTGAGGCAGCAAGCCATGGCACAAACTCTCACACAGAATGCCCATTTCTACCTACTGCAAACACTTGTGCAAATATATTGTATTTACCAAGACGTGCAAAGGATGTATTGCTGCCAAGTGAGGAACAACTCTTCAATCTTTATGATTTAGCCTTTGCAAATGCATTTTTTGGAAATCTGTAAATTTAGATTCTATTAAGTTGTGAATACAATGATTTCTAGCTCATCGTTTTGGTAAATGTTTACAAGTGAAACAAGTGATGAAACATCACTTCCAGATGTTTTGACCATATGGCACATAGTTGAGATGGTGGGCAAAGGGGTGCTACATTTAAAGGCGTTATGTTTTGCTGGGCTTGGCCAATATCTTGGGTATCATTTCAACAATGGACTCTAAAGACTGGGCCTAAATTGTTGTATTTCCAGCTGAAATTGTGTAAGATGTTTAAATTTATATTTTAAATGTATATTAAAACATGTTGAGTTGCAAAAATTGCTTTCTTTGGACCACTTGCATTATAAAAAGGTAATGTTTAGTGGTGCCTTATAATTGTGCTGCACAACGATTTGTCACAAATAACAATTCAACAGTTGATTTAAAATGGGGTTTTATCTTAAGAATTGTGAAGTGTTTCAGTCTGTGCTAAAAGTATTTTCAGGAGCCAATGCTCATTCAGTCATTGCACTCATAACAATTCATGGGAAAGAATGAAGTACTCAGTCAAAAAATTGATTACTAAGTTGTGCAATGGTTTCTAGAAAATGGGGGAGGACATAAGTTGTGTTTTATTTGTGAATTAGCTGTCTGTGTCTTTTAGCAAAGACTTAAAAATTGAAGAAAATCTTCAACAAAAATACTTTTTTAATTTGTTGCTAGACAAAAGAACTTTCACTGCTTGATTGTAGCATTGTATCTGTTGAAATGTGAGGATCATACCTGTGCTATCAAAAATAGACAGCTGCTTAAATAAGTAAAAGAGTTTCTGTTTTAAGGTACCTGAATAAAGTTGAAGTTTAAGTCATCTTTTATACTGGTGTTGAATACTGAATTTCTTTGACAATTAGGTAACCATATCAAACCCTGTTGCATGTTCATTTTGCATTTGATTAATATTGACACTCAATTGTTAACTTTACTGTCTGCACATCCCACGCAGCAACTGAAGATGGCCACATGATTTACCAAAAAGGTATAGTGTTATTAACAGTTTTCAACGCTCTCCTTTACTATCTGGTGAATGTTAGTGTAGATATCTATGCCCATTTGCATCGATGACATGAATGGATCGATCTGCTCAAGAACTTTGGCTTGAACTGACTGATGTTCAACTGGTAATGTCACTGGAGGAACAACAACATTGTTGTTGCTATCTTCAAATGGAGATGGCCCATCTGGGTCAACACCATAGAACTCCAGGTCATCAGGATCCTCATCTAATTGCCCATGTACCAAGGGGTTGTCTTCATTTAACATGCCATTGACCCACATCTGATATGAGGACCAATGGTTTGCTGTCCTTACCTTGTGATGGTTGAAGGCCTCCATATATTCGTGAAGCGCAAGGTTTATTCTTGGGAGGAATGTCAAATGTAGCGCAAACATATCCGTTGCATTGTCAACGTTAAGCAGGCCTGTATCCTCCATTGCGTAAAACACGTAGTAGAAAAGATGACACACACACCTGAAGACGTCCCTCCAGAGTCTTTCAATTCTCTGATTTCTCGTTGAGGGACCGGCAATGAAACTCCCTCTACCTTCACCTCTTGCTTCCACCATAGCATCACAAACTAATACATTTTCCACACCATAATCCACACGAATACGTGATGGCCACAACCCATCTTTTTCAATTGCTTTCAGAAAGAGTTCCAGAACAGTTTATGAAAGATTATTATTACTACATCTAAGAAACACAACTCTTCTAGAGAAACCATCCATGCATCCGTGGATTACAAAACCCCAGCGAATGAGAGAATGATGACCATCTAAATGCCACAGAGAATTTGGCCATGGCACGGAGTATTGCCTACGAGAAATAACCATTCCCCACCTCAAGGCAGTATTCGCTGGATCCACCCTTGCTAAACACTCGCGAATTCTTCTTCTTTGAATCCTCAGTCCAAGTGACTTAAGGTACCCGGCTAAATATGTTCGCCCGGTTGTTAATCCATGACGAGCAATATACTCTAAAAGTAATTCATCCAATTCTGTATCCGGCAACAAACTAAAATTCGCCGTGCTTTGCAAGCCATATGATTTTACTCTACGATAAATTGTCCAACGAGACACACCAAACAACAAAGAAATTTTTTCCAATGAAAATCCAAGTCCGAGAAGATCTTCTAACGTGTCAGGAGATATAAGGAACTGTGGTCTCCCAGGATTTCCCGTTCTGAGAATTTTACATTTATGTCGAGAAATTGATGAAGGTTTTACTGCTAGAGTTTTGAGATGATTTTCAATAACCCGTAGTACTTCTGCAAACGCAGTAGCTAGAGATTCCCACTCGATCCGATCTTGCTCAATGTCAGTTAAGGCAATAGAACTCAAAAGACTAACGGTTCGATCGAGAACTACAGATTGTGCTTGCACGTCACTGATATCCGTTTCACTATTATGTATACACTGCCCTGTTCTATCGAGCACTGACGATAAAAATTCAGGTAAGTCTTTTTCCACGTCAAATTCTGGCTCTACGTCCGCCATTATGCTAGTTAAATTTACCGCGCGAGCGAAAACATAAAGCCTTAAAGTTCCCGTATGCTAGTTATCATTTCCGGTTACTAACCGGAAGCAATTTTGAATGTTTGTTTTTTTCATTGAATTGAAATTGAATTTTCATTGAAATGAACTTGAATTTTCATTGAATTGAACTTGAAATTCATTGAATTGAAATTGAATTGAAATTGAATTTTCACTGAATTGAACTTGAATTTCATTGAATTGAACTTGAATTTCACTGAATTGAACTTGAATTTTCATTGAATTTTCATTGAATTTTCATTGAATTTTCATTGAATTTTCATTGAATTGAAATTGAATTGAAATTGAATTGAAATTGAATTGAAATTGAATTGAAATTGAATTGAACTTGAATTGAAATTGAATTTTAGTATTGAATATTGCTACAATTGGCTTGCCATACTCTTACTTTAACACAGCATGTTAACAACAAGAAAGGTTACAGAACAGCTAACAATAAATGGGATAAACTAGTACGATTTTTTTAAATATCAATGATACTGGAAAGCACAAAACACACACAGAAAAAAAAACAAAAAACAAAAAACGATACAATACATACACGGTTTGCGGTACCGTTAGTTTTTTTAACATGAAAGGCTTGTATCGAATTAACCTAAACTTATGAATTATGCACGCTATTCCTATAATGATTTGTTACTGGCCAACCCCAGAACTGGCGGATAAGCGTTTCCTAGGCGTTTTCACAAAAGCAACAGAGATCTTTGTCCTAAACATAAATTTAAGACAGAAAAAAGTGTGAACCAACTCTTTTGGGAAAGAACTTAACCTAAAAGAACCCGACTTTCATACTTTCTTGGGTACTGAAATAAATCGGCCTCCAATCAATGCTCCCGACACCTTCAGACACAGTCAATAATCAATTTTTCTCGGTTTTTCTCAGAAATGGTACATTTCTTAATAATAAATATCTTGTTGGCTCGGTTTGTTGGTTGAACTTAGCTCTGCTTGCACTATCTCGATTTTTGGGGCCTTTATAGCCCATTTTATGGCCGATGTCTCACCGTAATATTCACAAAAGGAATGAGTTGGACAAAATTTATAAACAGCCATATTTGACAGTGAAGAAGGGGAGTCGCGATTTATGTTTTTTTAGCTGAGTAACAAATAAAAACTAGTATTCCTCTGACCTTAGATAGGTATAAAGTGCAGAAGGATTTCCATTTAGATTTACAATAAGAAAAATGTTTAAGTATCCATGTAATTTTCAAAGCTTTCTTAGATTCCCTAAAGTCATGGTAATCCGTTATCGTTTCAGTTCGTTGAATTTGTTCACCCTTGTTACCCCAAAGCAACCTATGGATACTTTCATTTCTTTTTTTAACGGAAACCATGTGAGATGCGTCGAAAGCCTTAACTTTAACATGTGCCTAAGTAAAATTTTTATGGGGCAAAAGAATTTGGGTTTATCTCTTTAGTTAGCGTATCCAAAGAACTTCTGTTTTTTCAACTCCTTGTAGCCACAAGAAGTAAATTTTTCCGCATATTTTTTCTAAATTCTGGTTATTTCATCATGTTTAGTTTGTTGTTTAAAGTATTCGTAGTTTTTTGTTCTCGGCGTCGCGTTACGTAATCGTTCATTCTTAGTTACATAAATTCATTAATCGTACTCTTTTCTAGTTCAAATCAGTTATTCAGAAAAAAATTGATCCAATCAATAAAAGAAGAACTTCTTTCTTTTGGACAAACCGTTTGCTATTTTTACGAATGCGTGTTTTTCAGTGGATGCTTATTTTCAAATGGTAGAAACCTCTCGTTTGCTGACGGTCTCAACTGGCGGTACTCATTTAACACTGTGAACTTGGATGGAGAAATTCTGCCTTATTTCTCCCTCTTAGCCAGTTCCGGGATAACTCAGCAGAAGGCAGGGGGTATCAGCATGGTAACGCAAGAAGAATCAAAGTGCTCTGTGATCAAACTCATGAACTGACAGATGACTTATAGGATTTTTTTTGGATTATGTTTAATGTTATCTGGTTTGGGGAATTTTGGGGTTGATTGTCATATTCAGAGTACGAGCAGTAGTACAGTGTTCGCTAATGTAGCAAAGAAACAAAGTAATAAAAATTTTCATTGACAAGCCTGTACGACCATCGCCGGTCATCGTGGACATGTCCGGGGGCAATGCCACTGAGTAAATTTGAGGCTTTTCTTGACTCGCGGTCATTCTGACCGGCTGAGATGTTTCGCATGGAAACGGTCATAAAATCTGTCACACAATAAACTAAAGTGAAAACAACTGTTAATCTGGTCTTTTTTCGCTTTTGTCGTGAGAAATATGAGTCAAAACATGGCAACAAAGTCTCTCTCCGGTCACAAAACAGCCAAAAGCAGCCATATTTGAAATTGCCCTGTAATGCATTGCCAACTCAGTACTGAATAAATGTATATCGTGTATGCTGGCAGAATGTGTGTTTGCTGATACTTAAGGTGGCTGAACACAGTTTTTGATACCTGCGTTTCATTCTCCTTTTTCTCTAAAACCCTTGATCCCTCGGTCGCCAAAAATGGCAGCAAGCAAGTTAACAACACGTTACCGTGTTCAACGATGTTTTGGAAAAACTGGTCCCCGACTGCAAGAATCTTACTGATGGTGAAGTGGAAGAGATGTTGCTTTTAATGGAAAACGTTGCGATTACGTATAACAGTGACACATGTATTGTCCTAAATGCAGTCGCTGCAAAGTAAGTCCGAGGATAGACAAACTGTGTTGTTGTTGTTCTGTGCCGTTTACATTTAAAAGGACGTGAGACAAATGTAAGCTTATTTTTATTTTGGTTGTTGTCACGGCACTGTAGTCGTTTTGAACTATACATCACTTCAGCCAGGAGCTTAAATGTTATTTTTCAAAGCGTTAGCCTTAGCTTCAAATGGTATTAAGGCCTTGAAGTTATTGGAGTCTTTTCCTTTGAAAGAGTTTGTCAGCATTCCTGAATAAATTAAGGCTCATTTTTACATGTTCGAGAGTGACAAGGGCAGATCTTAAAGGATTTCGCGCAACGTTAAATTAATTTTCGTTGAGTCAACTGATAAAAAGCGCACGAGACTGCGCGACGCTGGATGTTTACTTTTAGGTGGCTTTGCATTATTTTGGCGGGTTGTGCACGCGTTTGTTTTATGTTTTGCCGCTTGATACTAGTTTAGGTCTCGATTAATCACCAGTCTGCGAGATATTATTTTTTGAAATATCCGTTTTGATCTCACTCACGAAATGAAACGGTGAAAGAGAAATGAATTTATGCAGAATTCTGTCAGTGCTTTAGTGGTATGATCAAATGTAGGTTTAAGCTGCTCCAATATGTACTAAAGCGCAGTAAAAGAGAGTAAAATTGTTTTTTTTAATGAGGACTCGAAGTTTGAAAATAAACATGCGGTGTCACGCAGTCTTAGATTTGTCAGTTCCCATTTGTTTTGATACTTCCAGGAAGTCTCATGTTGTGAAGGATTGATCGTTTAAATTTTTTATATGGATTTTTCAGCTGTTGTAATCTATATTAGCTCACGGGAGATTCAAGTGCAGTGTTGGAGTTTGTATGGAGACTAGGAAGTGAAGCGAAATCAACTAATGTAAATTCAGTGATTAGAATATTACTACTTCCCTCTTTAAGATAAGGCTTAATACTAATTCTTGTTAATATTTGTTGTACAGTGTTTAAACGAGATCTGAGGTATTTTAGGTTTTTTATGGTACAGTCAATAACTTAAAATCGGCCGCAGAAATGACAAGAAACAACGGTAAGCGAAGTTTAAAAAGTTAAAGTATTTAAAAGAGCTGGTCATGTTGATTGATTTCAGTGTCAGTTTCTATTCTCCATTCCGACTGTTACATTATGCTTGGATTTCCCTAGAGACCAGTCAGATTTTACAATTCCTCCTTTACGAATAAGGAGTCTTGGTGTATGAAATTATAAACGAAGTTACAATAAAAACAACAGTTCACTGTGAAGTCTCTGAGTTTTTCTGGTGTCACTTTACTTTTTGTACTGAATTTGTTAGGAAATCTGTGATAAAAATCATCTTTCCTTAACACATTGACACCTGCGTGTAACACGTGCCTATTAGTCCAGGAGCATATGTCTGATAAATAATTCCCGTAGGTTTTTTTGGAAGAAAGCAAATCATTAGCCAAGTAGTGTTCATTGGATCACCAGGATTCCTGAAAACGTTGTTGACAATTTTGTTAAGCGTTCAGAGGATAATTATGGCGTGTTTAAAAAGGGCCTAGCTGATGCAGCATGAAAACGAGGCTAAAAACTATAAAGGGCCATTATTTCTTTCTAATTCAGGGAAACTCAACCAAATTCACCAGGTACAATAAGCAAGCAACCCCGAAGCCAACGGATTAGTTTAATTCATTAGCAGAGGTCACGTGATCTATCTAGCATGAAAGCGAGGCTGTAAGCTGAGCATGAAATGAAGGTCAGCGCATATCCCGGACTCGTGGCCCAACTCCTTAAATATAATTATGAGAGTTCTGATGCCAGAAAATTGTTTTTTTGTTTTGTTTTGTTTTTGCTTTTTTTTTTTTATTAATTAAGGAAACAAGGCTGCTAACTTAAAAAACCCAGGCCTAAAATTTCGGGAAGAAAACCCCCATATTTATAAAAAATATATATATTCTTTTCGCATTCCTATTCTATTTTTTTTAATAAGCAGGCACTTTATGAAGCAGTTTACATTAGAATATATTTTAGCAATGAAAAGTTCCACCATGTGTTAATTATGAAAAAAGACTGGGACCTCAGTTTTGGCAGTACGTACTGGTCAGCTGACTTTTTCATCGTAGAAGTAGTCCGCCATATTGAACTTCCAGATAATGTAGAGTTGTAGATATGGCTGATTTCAGCCTTTGTTTAATATGCCAAAAGGAGAAAAGTGAACAGCTTGTACACAATCCAAGTTCACATGAAACATTGTTGAAATTTGTAGAGGAATGGGCAAAATACGGTGATTTACGATGTTTTGATTTGTGGTCAAAACTAAAATCAGTTTCAATAAATGAGTTGACAGAGAGAAAAGCATCATGGCACAGAAGCTGCTATCAGGAAATTGTGCATACTGAACTGCTAAAAAGAGCCAAGGAAAGGTATATTTATTGCTCTTGTCAAACAATGTTCTAGTATTAATAATGTAGAAACTGTAGAGACTAAATTAAATGTACCATGATTGTCTAATGGAAGATCTGATGAGCAGTAACATTTACACTCAGGTACGAGAGACATCTTGAGGGTCCCAACGAGGCAAAAAGAAAAGTCAAAGAGCCTTCGCAGCTTACCCGCTCCCAAACGTCGCCATATGACAAAAATGTGTGTTTCTTTTGTGAGGAGAAAGGGAGTGTTAAACAACCTCTGCACAATGTTAGCACGTTTTCTGCTGGCGAATCATTAAACGAAGCAATTAACTTATCAGGAAACGATGTCTTGGGAGTGAAACTTAGCACATCCTTGGACGCAACTGATGCACATGCCATTGATATAAAATATCACAAGAACTGTTGGCTTAAAAACGTTACAAATGTAATAAAGAAAGCTTCGGCATCTGATAAATGTAGCTCAGATTTAGTTAGTGAAGCGGCGGCAAGAATTGAGTTCCTCGCCATGACAGAGACAGTATTAAGAGAAGGAAAGATCCTTACAATGTCTGACCTGCAAAGCACTTTTGAAGAAGTGTTAAGAGCAAATGATGTTTCTAATGCAACATGCAGTCGAAAAGCACTAAAACTTTTACTACTGAGTGAAATTTCCGACATCGAGTTTCACAAACCAAAACGACTGAATGAGGCTGAGAGGGTTACCATAAAGGAAACTCGAGAGGAAGCCATTCAGTTGTCTGAAGATATCTAGGCTCAATGTAACAAAGAAATGAAAGCATTGTTTGATGCTGCTGCCGCTCTAAGGAAAGCCATCAATAGATCTAGACGGTGGGAATTTACTGGGCCACTCGAAGCCCCCAAAGGTGATATTGTACCAGAGGAACTTTATCGGTTTTGCGTATGGCTTATTCAAGGTCCAAAAACTGATACGTTAAATAAGGAGAAGACAGAAGACGTGAAGAAGCGTGCTATGAGTTTGTGCCAAACGGCAGTATCCATGTGTCTTACAGAGAGGCAGACCAGCAACAAGTCCCTAACACTGCGCCTGTCGAGGGAGATGCCGCAACAGTTAGCTGTGGGACTGGCCGTGCATCAGCTTACCCGAAGCAAAGAGCTAGTGAATATGCTTCATGGATTCGGAATGGCAGTTGAGTACAACAGGTTGATGAGAGTGGAAGCTCAGATAGAGGCTACTGTTCTGAAACGAATGGAAGAAAATGGAGGTGTCTACCTTCCGCCTGATATCATCAAGGGGCGCCATGTATTTTTTGCTGTGGATAATGTAGATTTTGCTGAAGACACATATGATGGACAGCACACTCTCCATGGAACTGCTATGGCAATCTACCAGAGGAAGGATCCACAAGATGAAAAGCAGGAGTTAAGGTAAGCAATCATGGCATCAGCTACTATATTTAATACAAAGTCAGGTGCTGTTAGTCCATGTAAGATCTGCCTTCTTCAAAACAAACAGGGGACAAAATTTTGCGTGCAGTGGTTAAAAGTCAGGTCTGTTCCAATATATTTCTTAGAAGATACGAAGGATATTGCAGATCTCTCAAGAGAGGTTGCTGACGCGTGCGAACAAGCAGCGAATATTGAACTGAAGGAAGCAAACACTAAGTTGATGAGTGCTATTGAGAACCAACGTCTCTTAGAGAAGATGGCAGAATTTGACGCAAAGCGAGATCAGCACCCGTTGTTCAAGGTGACAAGACAGTATATGCGCATGGTAATGGAGATGCTTCAATTTATCAGAGCAGTACGTATGGGTGACTGGAAACTACACCTTCAAGCCCTGCAGATCTTCACCAAATACACCAGATCTTCTTCGCGCATGATTGCTTGAACTATGCACGAATGGTACCACTGTATCTAGCAGAAATGAATTCCTTACCCGAAACCGATCCAGATGTCTACGCCGAGTTCCTTTCGGGAAACTGGGTTGTAAACAAAAACACCAACATACCATTCTGTGCACTTGGTGCAGATCATGCGCTCGAACATGTCAATCGTTCAATGAAAGTACACGGAGGGCTGGTAGGAATCACACTTAACCAAACTGCACGGAACAAGTTTTTTCTCATTGCTCCAGAAATGGCAAATCTTTCAGGGCAAGCAAAGGATATGGCAGGAGTAGCTTCTAAGATCCAAACGCGACATCACAACCATACGCCAGCTGTACTTTCCCGAGAAGACAAGAACATCAAAGCGTTGATCGAGACCATTGAGACCTTCACCAACCCTTTTGCTGATGAAAGCTCTGATCTCTTCAACCTTGTTACCAAAGTGGTATTGCCTGATAACATCAAGGCAGACCTGTGCAGTCAAGCTGCAATAGGACAGGCGTTGTTTGATACATTTGTCAAAGAACGCATTCAATCTGAGAAGGTAAACATTTGGTCTACATTAAAGAATCGTAAGCTTTCCACGTGGAAAACCAATGCAAAGAAGATGAAAGTGTCGACAAAGGAGACGGTGGTGGAGCTGCAGGAAGACCGGTCCCTGTTTGCCAGGATGATGATGGTATGCAGAAGTCGCCCAGGTATTAACGTCCAGGAGACTATAGGAATGTATGAGTTTGCATTAGTGCCCAGGTCAATGTTTGCGGCAGATGGATCCATGCTGCGTTGCTCTGCTAAAAGTGCGCTTATGGCTATATTAGAGAAGCCCCCATCCAGATCAGCCGATCAGAGAAGCATTAGTGACGGCACAACAACAAATGCAGCTCAGTCGCATTTGAAAGTGATCATCATTGATGGTATGGCAGAGCTCCAGTGCCTAGACAAGCTGGAATGGGTGAAGAACTGCGAGCAGCTTGCTATTCACTTCGTCGACACAATCGAACAGAAGTAAGGCAGGAAGGATGAAATTCGCCTGATTTTTGATTGGTATGACTTACCCATGTCGTCAAAAGAAGCCACCAGAGAGAAAAGGCAAGGAGGACAGGATCCCTTCTATTATCGAATCACAGATTCCACCAACATCTCAAGAGTTTCGATGAAGAAGCTTCTGCCGCATACGAAGACGAAGATGGAACTCACCACCTACCTCGCAGACAAAGCATTCAGGCACTTCAGGGGACAGAGTGGTCGGCGATTTCTTGTTGCATGGGGCAGTGAATGTAAGGCGACCTTCAAAGATGTTGGAAATCTTCAGAGCAACCAAGAAGAAGCGGACACAAAGATCATCCTTCATGCCGTTGATGCCACATCGGATGGTGCAATGGAGATCCATGTCCACTCCCCTGACACTGATGTCTTTGTTCTTGCTTTAAGACGGTTTCCAGAGCTGTGTAGCAATGTTTCATTCGTTACAGGAAAGGGGCGCAACCGCAGAGAAATTAGGCTAGAACCAAAAGTTCAGGCTCTCGGGGAAGCCGGGACAGCTGCTCTTCACGCGTTCCATGCACTCAGTGGAGCAGATAACACCGGATGCTTTTCAGGCCATGGAAAACCTTTGTGTTGGAAAGCATTTCTGAATGTTGATGAAGATGTTGTCAGAGAGATGGCCAAGCTGGGAACAACATTAACACCATCTGAAGAAACCATAAAGGCCATTGAGAAGTTTGTTTGCGAACTCTATGTTCGAAATACATCGCTTACCACCGTGAAAGAACTTCGATGGTTGTTATTTCGTAAGAAGCAAGCACAGTCAGAAAGACTGCCACCAACCCGAGGTGCTCTTCTTCAAGCTGTTCTACGAGCCCACTATCAAGCTATTGTTTGGGACAACGATGTTGTGGCAAACCCTAACATTCCGTCTCCTGAAAACTATGGGTGGGAGAAAAGTGACAACAGATGGTTTCCAGTAATGACGAGGCTGCTGCCAGCAGCATAGGCCATAACTCAGCTAGTCAAATGCGGATGCACCAAGCAGTGCGCAAGCAACCGATGCCAGTGCCGCAGAAATGGATTGCCATGCACAGACCTTTGCTCTCGCTGTGATGAAGAGGATAAACCCTGCCAGAATGTTTTCAGTGATGTGGTAGATGACAATGAAGAATGTGATGACGAATAGGATGACATGAAGAATAAAGAAAATTAACAGATGTACCTTGAATTAATGCTGATACATTTTTATGTGTTCCTGTAAATGAAGCTGTCTTACTTTGTAGGTTAACGTTACCTTCGATATATCAGTAAGAAATATGAAAGATATAAGGTGACTGACAACTAAACACAACTTTGTGCCCAGTTGAAAGCATTTAATTTTTTCTAGTAAGTTAACACGGTGATAGTATAGTTTGTATATTTTAATCTCACCAAGGACCGGCGATTGCTATTATTATTTATGGTTTACGGGACAGAGTAAGGCTTAATGTAATTAATAAGCCTCGTTGTCATCGTTAGTTCATGATGTTACAGCAGAAATTTAGTGTAAACAGCCCTCTTGGTTGGCTTTAAAGGTCACAGCTTTGTAAATTAAGGCGATTTTGGCCAGCATCAAGAATAAGTGTTTTCATGTCATTAATCGCGAGTTATGAGCCTCGTTATCATGCTTAGTCAATCACGTGACTTTCATTAATAAACACAGTCGATTTCCTGGCATCTGGACTGTTTCACAATTAAATTTCAGGAGTTAGGACACGAGTCCGCGGTATGGGCTAATGTTACTTTCATGCTAAACTTACTAGCCTCGCTTTCATGCTAGATCGATCACGTGACCCTTGTTAATAAAATAAACTAGTTTTTTGGCTTCAAGGTTGCTTACTTGTTGTATCTGGTGAATTTGGGTGGGTTTCACTGAATTGGAGAGAAATAATGGCCCCTTGTAGCTTCTCAGCCTCGTTTCCATGCTGAATCAGGTAGGTCCTTTTTCAATACCCCATAATTACCGTCTGATCACTTAACAAAATTGTCAACAACGATTTTTAGATTCCTTGTGGTCTAGTGAACCATGTTAGGCCACTGGCTTGCTTTCTTCCAAAAATGCCCCCGGAATAACTTTAGCACCCAGACTAATCCAAAAGTTAAAATTTTGGAGAAACCGGAAAAGTTAACACAATGCGCAGTAAAGTTTTTTCAATCATCTTTTCCCAAAAACAAGCTCAAGTGAAAGAAGACAATTTAAATAACTTAGTTTCAACGAAAAGAGCGATAGATGCATATTTAGTTTTTACTGTAAAATCAAGATCAAAGATAAAAATCAACAAATTTTTGCGCACGTGTGCAAACAAGTATGCAGATCGGATTGCAAAGTGAATATGCAAATTTATCAGTGTGTGGGGAGATCTCGTGTTACATGAAATTTATGAACGGGAAGAAAGACGAAACTGACCAAGGAACGTTTCGGGAAGAAAGCTTTATTCAAAACAGTTCTTGATTTTCTGTTAGAACCGAAAAACGAAATATCACTTAAACATGGGCTACAATGACAGCATTTCTCCTTATATTTTAATTTTTGTGAGCAACCCCAAAAAGTACTGATGACTAAAAATTAGAGGCACCCTTAGTGAGATTTGCACCCTTGTTAAGCGAGAAAACATCCCCGATTTTTTCACAAGGGAGTCCCCTCCGACAGGGTGTGGAAAAGCAATGAGAAAGTGAGTTAAGAATGGTGAATGTTTTTGATAATTTATTATTCAGGGACTTCCGATCAGCCAAAGACTTGTGGCTCCTTAGTGAAAATTTCAAATTGTTCTAAAGGACTTCCAAATATTTCCAAGAAGATTAATGCACCTTTAGGAGCTAGTAAGATTTGCACTATGAAGGAGGGTTGATTGTAAAATCACACAGTATAGATTACAATCAGCTGCAAGTGACTCACCCAGATTTGAGCGTAATCAAGGAAATGGCGCAGATAAATATAAGATGTATATTTCTACTTGGTTTTTTGAAAATATGTCTGCCAGTAAAACTGGTTGTTTACCAATGGCAACTCAAGCCATTATGCATTAAATTAGTTTACAAGGAATTACTAGATTTACTATGAAGGAGGGTCAAACTATGAGATCAGGCGAACTCAAGCTAACTGAAAGTATCAAATATTCTCCTCAAATCTTTGATTATTCAGCAGTCTGGCAGTAAATTGATTACATTTACGGTGGTTTACATCAACTGGTTTGTTGTGGTAATTATGACTACGATAAAATAAAACTGGCACTTACCAGTATCAGTGCTTCATACAAAGCCTTAACAAGCCAATTTATTTAACAAATAATTCTGAGGAAGGCAATCACAGGGTCCAAATAGTTGAAAGTGCACAGATTACAATTCAACTATTGTACAAAACGTTATTGTTACTAGTTGAAATAGTCATGATAGAAGTTCATGGTGTTAGTATGAATATAACTAATGAATGGATGGAAGCTGCTGAATACATTATTTGATGTTAAGTTCTCAAGACCACATCGTTGTTTTTAGTGACGTAGACAGAAAAAGTTCCAACAAATATAATACATGTACTTCTTACTTTATAATTTGTGTTATTAACTGCATGAACTCCAGTGATGCTGTGCTTGCATTTTTCACACTGTTCATTTATTTGTGGCTTTAGATACAGTAACTGGTACTAAATCCAGAGTGAATGTAGTCAGCTGCAGTGCTGTACATCTCTGTCAATTACCACGAGCAAGTAACTACATGACTGTATATCATTCCACTTGTTACAGTGTATTAGTAGTTTCCATAGTCCAGTTGCCAATGTATGTGATATAAGCTCAGAATGATCTGCAATTTTACAAGAAGATACAACAAGTGTTAACAACAATTGTTTTAGTAAAGTTGTTGGCCCACCCACACCCCACTCTCTTATCAGACATTATAATCAAAGAAGTTACCCACCTCTGTATCAGGTTGATCACTCTGTTTTGGAGAGGGATGTCAGACACGTACCAAGTGTGTTTTTCTTATATAAACATGCAATGTTTCTTTGTGTCTTGTAGCTAGAAAATTGGACACTATGTATACAGCAACCCATGTATAATGAGATTTAAAGTCATTTTCTGATATGCAAACTTGGTTTCAAATTGAAGAAAATCTTATTTAATAAAGAGAATATTTAATTGTTCTTATACAGGTAGAAAAAATCAAAGATGTGATGAAAAACCAAAAACAAACATTGGTAGCTATGACTAAGATTGATCATTGTGAACAACAAACTCTAAAAAAAAATAGGTCAAATGTATTTTTCAGGACATACTTTCAATAACGTTTCTCTTTTAAGTCACTTGTGAACAGTTAGCGAGGAAATAAAGATGGGCTTATGATCACTGTAGTATGACTCCAAGGTACCTGAAGATTGAATAAGCTGTGGTACATTTGTATAAATATGATCTATCTGTGTACGGTAGTCAGTAGTGTACTGCTCAATCAACTGTGTGTATCCTCTGTCTGTTATCAGATATTTTTTGAGAGCCTTTTGTTCTGCAGACCCCTCCATTAGATTAACATTGAAATCTCCCATCAGTATAGTGGGAATTGTGGGGTCTGTTAACACCAAGTTATGCAGATGAGTAAGAGCATCAAGAAACTGAAATTGGTACCTTAGTTTTGGAGCGGTAGATACCAATAACATGATTATTTGGAATTGGTTGGCTTAGAACCATAATGGTAATTTCAACATTATTAATGTTGAATCTGTACGGTAAGTGAGTGCAGTTCAAATTATTCTTTATGTACACAGCTGTTCCGTTACAAGTTCTGATACTGGAGTGATTGAAGTCATTTCTGTAAAGTGTAAATCCCCTGAGCTGATACACATCATCTCTATCTAACAAGCAAAGTTTTGTTGAAACAAAAATGTTGACATCAGCCTTTTGAATATTGTAATCAGTTCAGACATCATCAATGTGGAGGTGGAGAGATCTGATATTTTGAAATAAGATTGTTTTTATTTCAGGTGAATCTGCATTCTGTTATACTGCTAATGGCAGAAGACTTGCTTCTGTTCTAAGTCTCCTCATTTCATCTTTAACTTTCTCACTAACCTTGATTTTGTTTTCATTCAAATTGAGAACATGTAGTGCAGAACTGTTTCTTACTCGGCTTAAACAACATAATGCATATGCTCCCTTGTGGATGCTGGAAAGTCAACAACTGCTTCATCTAATGAGTCACCTTGACAGCTATGAATAGTCTTAGCAGCTGCAGGTCTAAGTGGAAATTGCCGTCGAAGAACTTGCACTTGACTTTTTTTATTAATCCGGAATTGTCTTGTTACTTCTAAAACTGGTGTTCAGTTTTTATTTATGCTTCTCTTGTATAAATGTGCATATTCTCTGCGCAGCTTTTTGCCTATTTCAGGATGTGGAAATGATACCCAAATAATACTTGGCCTGGTGGAATTTTCTACTCTGTAGTCTATGTTCTCTATCATACACTCTGCACAATTAGTGAGTCCATCAGTCACATCAATATTAGTTGTCAAGTCATATTTTGCCATAGTTGCCACAGACACAAGTGAATACAAACCCATTGATTTTGTAGAATCCTCTGGGATTTTGTTTTTCATTTGTTATTTAAGATCATCATTAACATCCCCAAATACAATGTCCACAGCCTTTATCTGAGCTTTATCAGTTTTAGAGATAGTATACAGGGTGTTGTTGTGAGCATCTACTGATGCATTTGTAGTAAATAAATGTGTCATTTTCATAGGGTAGTTATGCCTGACTTTCAGAAGTCTCTGTTCTAAAATGGCTACATCATCTTCAGAATGTTTTCCTTCTCTCAAGCGATTGAGTAGCTCAGCAAATTCTCTGTCATCCTTTTGTCTCATTATTTCCGTCAGTTCAAAGAGGGTGAAATTCTCTGTCCCAATGTTACTTGCTAAAGCACTGTAGCCTATCACAGAATTTTCAAAGATCCACTTATCAAAAACTGGTTTTAACTGGAAAAGATCTCCAACAGTTATTAAACTAATTCCACCAAATAGCTCTTTTGTTCCTATTATTTGTTGCAGTCTTGCATTCAAAAAGTTAAACATGCCACTTCCTACCATAGATATCTCATCAATAAAAACTGTCTTACGTTTCTTCAGTCGTGCCCTAATGGTATTTAGTCTGTTGCTGTCCAGTGCACAATACTCAAAACCTCTATTGGCAGGTATCTTAAAAGCAGAATGTAATGTAATGTCTTCAATGTTAAAAGCTGCTTTACCAGTAGGAGCTGCTTTTACAACTTTAACATCATCTGGATTTTCCCCAGCAATACTATTTAGATATCTTATTAATGCTTCATACAATGCATTGGTGACTGTACTTTTGCCAACTCCAGCACCTCCACTTAAGAACAATCTAAGAGGGTCATCCCTAGTTTTTACTGAATGTAACACATGATTAAAAAATTGTCTCTGTTTTCCATTCAAAGAGCGGACAAGTGCATAATAATTATTGTCTGACATCCGCTTTATGACAAGTTCCTCCTCATCATCACATCTAGGGAAGATTCCAATATCATCAATTAAATCATACTGGTTATGCTCCTTGTTTTTCCCAGGATCAAAGCAACCAAATAATTCACTACACTTCTCCTTGACAACACAATCCTGCTTATGATATGCTCTGCATTTGGAGCAACAGTGTCAAAGTCGTCATATTCAGCATTATTTATATCTTCCATTACTTTATCTAGTATTTCTGAATGGTATTCATATTGAAGCCTATTGCTGATAACTTTATCTTTAACCTGTTCAAATCGTTCTTGGTAATTTTGACATTCTTTCATTAAGTCAGTGGTTTCATTTCGCCATGATGTATAAAGCATAAGCTGTTCTCGAAAATGATTTTCTGGATCCTTGTCTTTATTATACCTAACAGATCATATGATTTTAGGCTTCTTTCGTTTTACTAGTTTTATTCCTCCTTTAAGTTTGTATTAATGTGGCTCACATTGACATTCACTGACGTTAATATTGATAGGGTCATTATCAGTATTGTCATCAAAGCTTGTTTCTGGTAAGAAGTCATCAAGACCTGTGACTGATGACCCATTTCCACTCCGATTAGCATGTTCATCTTTATCACAGTTATACCATGCAACTTTTCTAGCTGTTTTGGTCTCCTTTGATAATGCTTAATTATGTTGTCAGATTCTGTCAGGTGAACTGTCTGGCAATTCCTTAAGCTTATCCAGTTTCTTTAACAAAAATGTCCTGTCATCTGGAAGTGACAAACTAATAAACTGAAAAGCACGGGAAGATCTTCTCATGGGCATTTGTAAAACAAGATAAACAGCTTCTTGGGCACTGACTTCAACTGCATTTAGAAATTTGTTTCCAATGTGCCTCACTCTATTTGTAATATCTTTAGTACCCGATTGGGCTTCTTCAGATGCCTTCTCTAGAAGCCTGCTCATACCTCTCTGTCCTTTTGTAATGTAAGAAAGAATGTATGTAGCACATGCATAAGGATCTAGTACGTATTGAATGTCCATGTTTGCTTGCCAGGCATTGAGTAAAACACTGTTATAATTTTTTATCCTTATTTCAGATGGTGCCCTTTTCAAACATAATGTTACCCTCTATAGGGTGTGTCTTACAGCTAAGATGTAACTTTCTTCAGTTAATTGTAAGTTGTTAAGAAAATCTTCGAATGTGATCTCTTCGCCACATTTCATGTTGTCAAGGACTTCTTTTATTTTTTCAGCATTTTCTTTTATATTTTTCTGGTTTTTTTCATCATAGCAGGAATTCTCAAGAGGTGTTAAAATTATTGTCCTTGGCATTGGTGGCAATGGAAAATTAAACCTGCATATGTTATGCCCTGCCTTCTTGCATGTTTTGGAATGCCTGTGCAATTGCAAGTTTACAAGATCTTCCATTTCACTTGAACTGTCTAGTTTATAGCAAGTGATATACTTCTCCACAAAGTTCACAATTTCCTCATCAGAACTTTTTTCATATTGTGGGGCTTCCTTCACCAAAATAAACCATGAATATGAAGGCTTCCTCTTGTTGAAATTCAACTCTGTAAAAATAATCAGCTATTTCTCCTATTGGCATTACATTGCTCTTTAAAACATCACAAGTAAATAACTGCACCATGTGGTCAAAGTTCCTTACACAAGTGACAGGATCTTTTTGAATAAGATCTGATTTTTGTTCCCAAGTCATTTGTTTAGTTTCATCATCAGTGTACTCTTTTTTCTCAACAATTCTACCTAAAGTTTTGAGAAGATGAGACCACCTTGTTTCAGCAGCTGAAAAAGAGCAAAACCATGTTGGGTTACCTAGTTGACAAATCATAGCAAACAAGTCTTTTTTAAATTTTTCATAATAAGGTGGTGACCCTCTAAGATTTTTTAAAACTCTGAAACCTTCATCAAGATGTACAAGCTTATTAAGATAATCCTCTGACTTCAATTCACCAGCAGTGTACTTTTTCCCTTTTGTCTTACATTTTCTGAGAGAAATACAAGCACTATCTTGAATTTGTTTGATTTGCAGTTTTTTAACTTATAGAAAATGTTTGGTACATTTGGACATTGCAACTCTTCTATCCTGGCATCTTAGCTCTCACTTGCAAATTGTACTGTATGATAGAGGGACCTTTCTTTCATTGTTGGCAGGTCTCCCTTTTCCACAGAATATTGTGGGAAATGATAAATACTCAGAATCTTTGTCCATAAATATTCCTAATGGTCTAATCCCTTCTCCTGGAGCAAAAGAAATTATCCTGTCTACATTTTCTACTACATCTGGTTCCTGTAATAGTGTATCTGTAACCCCTGATGGAATACGACTACGAGGTGATATAAGCCGTTCTTCTAATGGTGTTAAATTTAACAGGTCAGGTTTTTTAGGGAAACTCATTTTATTGGCTTTAGAGAAGTTGGGAAGCTTGCCTTTCGTGAGATTTGAGTCACAATTTCTGCAAATCCATTCAGTATTTTCTACACTTCTTACCCCAGTAACACAAGACTCAACAAGATCTTGTGAACATGCCTTGTACCTATTAGCATTACACTTCACTACTGAAGACTTGTACCACAACTGGTCGCAACAGGTACATATGTATTCTGGGCCACATTTAATGTTTTCGTGAAACAAATTTATTAAAGAAATACCACTGCTTTCATTCTTCCCTGTTTGTACAACTGATCATTATTAGTTGATACGTGTGATGACTTCTGAGCATTTTCAAATTGATTTTCAGTCGCTGGTATAGCCATATTTAAATAATTTGATAGTTTGAATTTAGTAGTTCTCCTGACTTTCTGTTTACTTGCTCACTGTGTTCTGGGTTATCTGCTTTCCGTTTCCAAAAACTCTGTTTATCACCTTCTTTTCCATCTTCTGGATTTTTTGCCTTCTGTATCCTAAAACTCTGTTTATCAACTTCTTTTCTATGTTCTGGATTTTTTGCTTTCCGTTTCCTAAAACTCTGTGTATCAGCTTCTTTTATATGTTCTGGATTTTTTGCTTTCCGTTTCCTAAAACTCTGTTTATCAACTTCTTTTCTATGTTCTGGATTCTTTTCTTTACGTTTTCTAAAGGAATTTCTGTCAATTTCTCTGACCTGTTCTGAATTCTCAACTTTTTGTCTTCTTGATGACTTTTTCGCAATTTCCTTTATGTGATCTGGGTTCTCTGCTTTCCGTTTCCTTTTAGACCTTTTGTCAATTTCTCTTAGCTTTCTGGTTTGGTCATTTTCCTTTTTGTGACAGTTTGGTTCTTTTTCTCCCTAATTGTTTCAGTATTGTTGTACCTTTGCACAGAATGTTGATTCTCTCTTTTTCTAAAATCTGCATTAGCTCTTCTCTTTCTCATGTACTCTTTCATGTAACTTTTCATGTTTATCAATTTTTTTTTCAACTATACTTTGATCACACGTTTTATTGTTCGGAACCCGACGTTTTCTCTTTTCTACTGTAGAAACATAATGAGTTTCACTTATGTGTCCAATGTAAATGTTTGTGTATTCCCCTGTCACATTCACTGCTTGAACAACAGTAACAGGAGCAAAAGTTTCAAATGATTCGGCAATATGAATTGACAGATTTAGACAATTGGCCACTGCTTGAATTATAATTGCATCAGCCCATGTTCCCTGACATGACATAATGCTCAAATAGTCTTGCCAAGAATGATCAGTGTTACTCTCTATGAATTGTTCAGGATTCTGCAGTAAATACTGGACACCAAGGCTATGTATATAAGAAGGTAACCAGTCAACTCGCCGACGCCAACTCGCCGACGTATAAAATCAAGTAGAGACGTCGGCGAGTTGGTCCTCAATCCAATACAACTTATTAGAGGTTAAACATACAGAAAAGTAAACGATATTCAGTAAAAAAAACACTGGTGAACATTGGTGAACATCAAACAGAAGCTTAAACATCGGTGAAAATTGGTGAACATCACCAATGACTATAGCAGCTTAAGACGCGAACGAGTTATTGTGCTCATCATGTCAATCGCTCAGATTTTTTAACGAAAACTTGGCTTTCTAGGCAAGATCTTTAGTAAAAAGCATTTCTTTTTATTTGAAACAAAGTTTATAAGGATCTCAAGGCGAATAAAGGGAAGTAAACATCACCAATAGCTCTAACAGCTTTAAACGCGAACGAGTTATTGTGTGACAACAACACTGTAGACTCATCATGACAATCGGTCAGATTTTTTAACGAAAACTTGGCTTTCTAGACAAGATCTTTAGTAAAAAGTGATTATTTTTATTTGTAACAAAGTTTATAAGGATCTCAAGGCGAAAAAAGCGAAGTTAACATCCCAATGAACAAAATTGGCTCTAGACGCGAATGAGTTGTGTGACAACAACAGATTTTTTAAAGAAAACTTGGCTTTCTAGACAAGATCTTTAGTAATAAGCAATTTTTTTTCTTCCAGGAAAGTTTATAAGGATCTCAAGGCGAATAAAGCAAGATAAACTGCGCCAACTACTATAACAGCTTCAGAGGCAAACGAGTTATTGTGTGACAACAACACCGTAAAGATAATAATAATAATAAAATCTTTATTACCGTGTCAATGTATTTAGCTCATAGAGCTAATTGGGGACACCTACTATTACAAAATTAATAAAAAACTATGTACAGTATCATAATAAGTAACAATATAGCCGATAAACTACGCATTAAAATTTAAAAATATTTAGAAATATTAACAATGTTCAGATAACATGAAAATACTTCTACAATGAATATAATTAGAAAAAATCACATGCTGCAAAGATTGCAGCAGTTGCCACTGTCTTCCACTAGGCTGGCCAGGTCAACTCTACGGATTTTAGTTTTAAAGATGCTACCTAAGTGTGTGTTTACCATAGCGTATAGTATTAAATCGTGGTATTTCAAAGTCACTATTCCTAAGGTTATAACGAGTACCTTTTCGAGTAAATATCTCAGATATGTAGCTAGGTACTAGATCGTTCTTTACTTTATACATTAGTATTGCTATGTCCTGTAAGCGTCTATTATGAAGCGTAGGTAACTTAGCACGCTTAAGAAGTTCCTCACATGTCTCTGTTGTTGTATTGTAAGCATTAAAAAAAATTTATTGTAAGCAAAAACTCTTTCAGAGATATTCTTTATTTTCTAACCTTAAAACAATTTTCTAACACTAAGAGTGGACAATAATGAATAAGTTTGAAAAAGGATCATGAAGAAAAATATCCAAAGACTAGAACTGGATTTCATTCTGCCCCTAAAAGAGTGAATACTCTTATGCTTTATATGGATTTCCTTCATCTTCATGCTGATAAAATATTCTGTTCATCCTCACTTACTGACTTTCCTCTTGAACCACAGCACATTTCAGCTTTCCTTCTGTTGGGAATTTGTTGTCAATCACCCCTAACCATTTTCAGATATAAAAACCTTTGTACTGCATCACAAGGCAACAACCCCATAAGGACAGTTATCTTGGTTGAACAAATCCTCATTGCAAGTAAAGTACAATGTGAGATTGGTGGTGTCTCCAAGGTAAAGTTGATTTAAATCTTAGTTTGTTTAGACAGCAAAAAAAGTTCCAGATTGTGCAGTATTTCCTGAACCATTCTGTAACCGTCATCAACACCAAACTCTCGCAATCTTAACATTGAAAAATTCAGTTCTACTAAACAGACAATCATGTAAATCGGTCTTATTTATTTAAGTCAAGACGCTTGGAAAAAAGTCAACGCACAAATATATTTTTTGGTCTTATTACTGGTGTTAAATGCAATCGAAAGTGACGGTTTTCTGTGGAGAGCCTCGAGGCGATTAAAGACCTTGTTTCCTGGCGCACAGCTGTTTTCAAACGAGGCGCTCATTTTTTAGAACCAACATGTTTACCTAACACGAGGATCCTTCTTTGCAAAGGTGCCGAATTCGTGTAACTAAGTTGATAATACAAGATACACTGTTCAAAGCAATGATTTGTAGTTTTTGCAAGAGCATGTATTTGAGTTATTTTCGTTTTCAATCAAATGCGTGGAAAGATGAGGGTGTGATAATTTTTCACTCACAAGTCTCACAACGAAGAAGGTGCGAGGTTTTTTATTTACTTTTGAAAAAAAAGCAGGTCTGGCTTAAAAGTAAGTCTCTCCCATTAAAAACTGTCAGAGTTTTATAGCGGATTCTAACAATCTTTGTTAAAAGTAAGGAGCTATCAACAGCTTCTCCAAATTTTCGGAGAGAGCAGGCGCTGGCGCACAGCTGTTTTCTAGTTTTCAATCAAACGCGCGGCAAGACGAGGGTGTGATATTTCTACTCACAAGTCTCACAATGGAGGAGTTACGAATTTTTTTTTGGTTTTATATTCTCTTTCGGAGAAAAAAAAAACAGGTACAGATAACTTTCGTAGCGCGAAATTTGATCGCCCAGTAATTTGGAAGATGAATCTGACAGCGTCAGTGACGTGTTGAATATACACGTAACCTGTTGAGCAAAAAAAAAAAAGAAACAAGCAGAACATGACTATGCGAAAAAAATCTCAGCTCCTGCTAAAAAATTGAGGGAGGAGATTATTCAGTTTTTCGTGCTTACGAAGCAAATTGTTCTAAATTTTTTTTTTATTGTTGTAAATATCATCCAATCAAATTTAACCAATGGAAAGTTTTGATCCGGTACAATGATATAAAAGGCAGTGTATGTTTTGAGGACTCCATTAAACTGCGTTAGCAAGTCTATGATTACGAGAAATCCACTCCAAAATGTCTGATAATCCAGTCTGCATGGTTTGTAACACGCCCGTCGTTGACAGTGAAGATGCTTGGTTTCTTGGATGGTTGGATAACCACTGTATTTGGCAACATAAAGCCTGCGAAAATGAGAATTTCATAGGTAGATAATTAAGCCGATTTACGGCTGTTAATTTTTACTTTACAAGCTGATGGTATCTCAGTGTAATCTTCAGCTGATGCTTTTAGGGAGGAAATCCCACAAAGTAGCTTGCAATTCATTGGTTTTATTTCTCTCACAAACACTTTCTCTCATTTGACTATTTTTTATCTGTCATCCAACTTAGGTCAAGAGAATGCTAGCCTTGGAGAAACTTCTATTGATGATCCCACGCCAAGTTCCATCAATGGTAGGTGTATGTTATACATTTTGTAAGCAGATGATTCAACTTATCCAACCACACACATGCGAACAAAAAAAATCGCGTAAATCTTTAATATTTCTCCAATCTAGAAAGTTAATGATGATTTATCTATTGCAGATTCCCAGGCCGTGGGATTATCGTTCAACATCGTAAGAGAAGGAAGCAAACGCAAGAAAGCAAGGTTGATTGACAGTCAAGGCTTCACATATAACGTGTCATCCAGGCGGCCCTACGCGACGTATTGGCAATTTACCGTCCGTTCAAAGGGAAATTACTGCAAAGCCTCAGTAATATAATGTTCACCAATGTTCACCAATGTTTAAGCTTCTGTTTGATGTTCACCAATGTTCACCAGTGTTTTTTTACTAAATATCGTTTAATTTTCTGTATGTTTAACTTCTAATAAGTTGTATTGGATTGACGACCAACTCGCCGACGTCTCTACTCGATTTTATACGTCGGCGAGTTGACCGTAATTCTATGAGGATGGTTATTAGGATCGCCATAAAGCTGATGTGAAACAGCTCGAAAAAAGCAGTCACCACCTCCCCCAACATCAACTGCAGTTCTATTTAATTCAAACAACCTAGATTCCAATAATGAAACTGAAATAGCCATTGAGGAACGATATGCTGCTAAATTACAAGTATTGGTTGCACTGCATTGACTTGATGGCCCTGGATTCTCTTCAACATCGCCACTCAGAGAGATGACTCTGTGAGATACAAAGTAAGTTTCGAACGGAATGTGTTTTAATTTCTTCAACGTTCTCCCGTCAACACGCATGCAAAATAAGGGCAACTTTTTATGCTTTCATGTTCGCAGTCGCACAACAGATAGGTACACATTTTGGCTGAGAGAGAACTTTTTTGAGGGTAATACAAATTTAGTTCTGACTAACCGTTCACTGAAATAACTACGATTACGCTCAAACAGCAAAAATTTTAGTTTAGATGAACTCAGAATGCTTTTTTTAAGGTATGATTTAGCTGCATTTCGAAAAACTTTTGTTTTCTGAACAGTTTGATGACTCTCCTATATTGAATTCTGGAGGGTTCTCTTTCACGTTTCCTTCTACAGTGCAACCTCCGTGTACATGTACAAACGTCAACCGTGGTCCTTGACATTCTGCTTTTCATAATTTCATGACTTAGTGAATCACGATATTCAACTGAATTATCAGTTGGTATTCTCAGCAGAGTTTCCCGGTCGTTAAATTTGGTTTTACCTTTAGCATGCTGGTCAGTTACCTCTGTGTTGCACTCACGCTCCAGGAATAGCAAAAACAGTCTTCACCAACTCACTTAACGAGCAGTTGGCCGCGAGCGACACTTCAATATCGGATTCTCGGCGAGCAGCTCGACTCGATTATTTAGAGCCCGCGGGGGAAGTAACCGAAATGTCAGCGTTTTACATGCAACACTTTTTAATACGTAAAGTATTCTCCCCTAATTTGGCCATGCCGGTAATGCCGCCGTCATAGAATCTTTTCCTTACACGAAAATGTAGATGGATCAAATCCTTAGCATAACAGTTATTTTTTTCGTTTTGTTTAACTTCCTTTCTTTGTTTTCTTTTTCGGACATAATTATCATTTTCCTGCACATATACATTGAAAAATAGAAGCATTGACGCCATAAATGAAATATACGCTGCGAGGGACAAAAGTGTATTCGGAGATTAGTCAAACTTTAATTCACGGATGAAAAACGTACAGTTTAAAACTCTTTTAAGTTTTGACGGTTTACCGGTTTGAGGAATGCTGAATGACTCCCTTAAACTTTTTCCTCGTATGCCTAAAAATACAATCATTTGGCTAAAATGTAATACAGTATCAACACAAACAAATCTTTATAGGTGTTTTTTTTTTCGTGTGTGTCTAGAAATGTTAATCAGAGTGGAGAGTCTTTAGTAAAGATCTTGGATACAAATACATATGTTTTGAAACGGTATTGTTATATTTGACGTTATTATTATCTGTGTCTTGAGAGGCTTTGCTTTCTTTCTTGAGTATTGTACCGAAAATTTAATAGTACTAAATGATTGAAATACTTGATTTTTTAGCTGCTTAGATTTTGTGTAATTTGCGGTAAAGCTCTTAAAGCTTTTACAATCAATTTCTATGAAAGTTATTTTTTCCGTAAATCTTCTTAAGTTGGTATCTTATCCATTCCTCCTTTTCATTCCCATGATGCTTTTGATGCATATCCCGAATTGCTTTGCGAGTAGCATCCGCCATTTTAATTGCGGGATCGATTTAATCTTCAAAAGGTAAGAATTATTTGTTTTTTTGCTTCCCTTTTGCTACTTTTAATCGCGTTAAACACTTATTTTTTTATTGTTGACGTGCTAGGTGTAGGTTAAAAGATTTTTCAGGGTTGATTAGTTGATTATTTTACTGAGCTCATGAACTAAAGAAAATTGTTCTTTAGAATCTCTGTAAGTTCTTTGTGAAAATCGAAAACATCAGTCCTTGTTTTTATAACCAATCCAATATAAACTGAACCATTGATCTTTAAAACATGTATTTGATTATAAATTGTAAAGCAATTACCTTTTTTTAGATATACATATACTGCATATATAGAGAATTTCCCGGTGTGTTTGCTTTAGTAACACTTGATAACTTTTTGTCGGTAAAATTGTGATAGATAGTTTTCCTCCTTTAAAATATTAGATATGGCGGATTCTGAAGATGAGCCACAAGAAGCCAAGAAGGCAAAAGTAGACAGGACTTCCAGGTCCACATATGAAAGTGTAGATTGGTCAATATGTATATTTTGCCAAAAAAAGAAGTACAAAGGCGTAAAAGAGCTTATAAGTGTTGCCAGCTTTGATTCTTGTCAAGCGATTGTAGACGCTGCCATTGCTTGTGATGACCAGCGATTGCTTTTAAATATCAAAGGCGTTGATTTGATAGCGAAAGAAGCGAAGTATCACGGAAAATGTCGAAGCAAATATGTCAGTAAGACAAACCTAAAATGTCTCAGTTACAATGAAGATAATGAAGAGAAGGAGTGTATGTATTCTGCAGCGTTTGCTATGTTAGTGGATGAAATTACTCCTGGATTATCTGAAGGAAAGATTTATGACATGAGCCATAGGTTAGACCGCTATAAGCAGGTATTGGAAGTCAAAGGCATTTCTTGCAGCAATTATCGCAGCGAAAAGCTCAAAAGAAGAATGAGAGGCCATTTCTTAGACCAAATAGTCATCGAGAAGCAGAACGACCCTTCGAAGCCCGAATTAATTTATTCCAGTCATTTGTCAGTTGCAGACATAGTAAAAACATCAGTCTCTCAGCAGTCCAGTGAAGATTTTGAAGTCGATGAGGACTCGAGACAGGATATGGAACAGGATAAGGCTAGCATTTTGTACCAAGCAGCCCAGATAATAAAGAATGACATCAAACAGTGCAATGGTATTTCAATCAAGCAATTGTGTGAAGACGATGTGTCCATAGAGAAGGGCAGGTGTCTAATACCGGAAAGCCTTTACAGTTTTCTTTCAGAGGTTATCTCTAGGCAAGACAAAAAGGCCACTATCGTGTCGGATGGAGCTACTCTTAGTGCTGAGAAAGGAAGACGCGTAGTTATGCTAGGTCAGGATATAATTCATTCCGCGACCAATAGTCAGGTGAAAACACCGAAACACATAGGTTTGGCAGTCACCATACATCATTTAACAGGGTCTAAGGAAGTCTTGACTTTGTTAAACAGAATGGTGCACTGCTCTTCATATGATGATGTCGAAATCGTAAACACAGCGTGAGCAAGAGAGATGGAGGCACGGAGCCAACAAACTGGAGCAGTCATCCCATCAAACATTACCGCCGGCCCATTTGTACAATTCTCTGCCGACAATAATAACTTCAACAAGGAAACTCTAGATGGCAAAAAACTACACACGCCACAACGCTAGTAGTGTATCAGCGTCAGCCTTTTGGACCCCAACTCCCACCGAAGGTCCAGGCTGACCACTCCTCTAGAAGAAGATCTTTATAGCAGCCTGTTCAGGGTCAACTCATGCACGGTTGCAGTGTGCATGGTAAGCGTCCTGCGTTGACCTCATTCATAGGAAGGGCAGAAGAGAACTTTGAATGTAGAGACGATTGCACAACAACTCAGAATGTAAGAGAATTGGCATGGTTTCTGCTCAGGCTGAATAGAAAAAACGTATTGAAGGCCAATGATACCTATGGAGAGCAATCAGTTTCCGGATGGAGCGCATTCAATGCCGAAATGTCTTCCATCACGTTGCCTCGCACCGTCATTGGCTACTGCCCGATGATTGCTGGATCACCAACAGAGTACAGTACCATCTATACGGTACTCAAAACAGTGCAAGAAATGTCCAAACATCTCCAGCAGAACACTGCAGTAATCACATTTGATCTGGCAATTTATTCCAAGGAAAAGGAAATCCACTGGTGTTATCCAGAAGAGTTCCAAAACCTAGTGATTCGCTTAGGGGGGTTTCACATTGCACTCAATTATTTGGCCTTGATCGGAAAGATGTTCCAGGAGAGTGGGTTGGAGGATGCGTTTATAGAGTCTGGCCTCTACAGATCGAACTCTACTATGGCACTATTGCAGGGAAAATGGTACAACAGGGGAATTTAGAGGACACAAATTGATTATGGAGGCGCTATAGCGTTTGAAATGGGACGCATTTTGCTCCTGGGTTAGTAAAGGAGGAGGTGAAGAAGTCGAAAGCGAAGGAGGTCCGATTCTAAATCTCGTTGACTCTGTCATAGAGCGCTACAGAACAGCAACAACAGCTGAAGAGAAGAAAGAGGCCTATTTGCTGCTTTGTAACACCGCCAACCGTGTTGAGGACTTATTGATGCGGTTTAAACAAGAAACGTCATCGAAACTTTTCAAGTTTTGGGACAAGTACATCGAGATGATTCTCCTTCTCCTCGAGTTCATTCGAGCAGAACAAGAGGGTGACTGGGAGTTACATCTTAAGGTTACAACAAAGATGATTCCTTATTTTTTTGCAATGGATCGTATGAATTACTCCCGGTGGCTGCCTGTTTATATTATGGATACGCGCAATCTGCAAGAAAAAGCTCTAGACGTCTACAACGAGTTCCTTAGAGGGAACCACACTGTCAGTAGGTCAACTTCACAGTCATTTAACCAAGTCTGGACGGACATGGCTCTCGAACAGAGCATTAACCTTGACAGTAAAGCTAAAGGTGGCATAATCGGTATTACGCAAAGGCCAAGCGCTCTCCAGAAATGGTTTTTGACAGCACACGAGAGAACAGCAACCACGACTGCTACCAAAAGAATAATAGATTTGGATGAATCTACAAGAAGTACACACAAGGAATCATCAAAAGTCAGAGTTCAAAGAGACGAAAATGACATCAAGAAGGTCATACACACTCTGCAGACAGTGATGTCTAATCCGTTCGATGAAGATGCGTACAGAGAGGACGTTCCACTAATGAACCTTGCTACAGGAGTAGTTATGCCAGAGGAGATATCAGAGCAACTTATTGATGCCCAATGTCTAGGAGAAGCGAGGATGAAGTTATTTGTGAGCAAGCGTATCAATACCAATGAAGTTGGCTTTTGGGAACCGATGGAAAAGATGAACATAAAAACCTTTGCAAGTTTGTCAAAGAAAGCAAAGGTTAAGTCCGTGGATGAGAAGCTTGTAACAGTAAGCGCGGACAGAAACTTGTTTGGGCGTCTTTTGATAGCTTCACGGTCAAGGGATATCGACTTGAGAGAAGTGTTAAAGTACGAGCTGGACTCTGTCCCTTGCGCACTGGCTCATCCTAATGGATTGTTACGGAAAACTACTAAAAGTGTGTTCCTGGAGATACTCGAGGAACAAGTACTAGCACTACCCAGACTACCAGTAGATGACAGAATATCAACTGCGTATGTCATAGATCGCATGGCAGTGGTGCAAATGATGAAGAACGCAGGCTCGGCCACATTTGGAGAGCTCGCTAACAAGTAATTCCAGTTGATAACCGCTCATCTCGGAAATAATGGCTGTAATCGTGTGGATGTAGTTTTTGATCGCTATCACAAGGAAGATTCGATCAAGGAGGCAGAGCGTGCTCAAAGGGGATCATCATCAAGCTTTGAGGTGCGAATATCGGGCCCATCCACTCCAGTTTCCAAGAAGTGGCAAAACTTCATCTCCAACCCTGTGAACAAGATCAACCTAAAGGCGTTTCTTGGCAGTATGTGGAAAGAGATGGCAAAGACAAGGCTTGCAGGGGACCAGAAATTAGTGTTGGCTGGGTGTTTCATTCACAGCGATGACACGTTCGCTATCACTCAAAATCAAGAAACTCCTTTGCTTCATTTATCATCCGATCATGAAGAGGCTGACACAAGAATGCTTTTGCACGCAAGTGACAGTTCAAGAGACTACCAAAGGATTGTGGTGAAATCCCCTGATACTGATGTTGCAGCTCTCTGCGTTTATGCATGTAACATGATCAATACCCAGCAGTTATGGTTTCGTACTGGTGTTAAAGACAAACTTCGTTTCCTACCAGTACACCGTCTAGCGGAGAAGCTAGGTGAGGATCTCTGCCGTCTTATTCCCTCGTTCCACGCATTGACAGGATGTGACTCAACTAGCGCGCTGTATCAAATTGGAAAGCAAAAGGCCTGGAAAGCTTTATTACAAACAAAGGATGTGTATGTAGATCTGGCGGGCTTAGGTGACAACGTACCACCACTTCAAAGTGTAACAAAGACGGCTGAGGCGTTCATAAGCTCTTTGTATGCCATCCCATCAAGAGCTGGTACAACAGCAGATGATGTAAGGTATACTCATGGTCAAATCATTAATTTTATGTAACTTATTAGTTAAAGTGCATATCAACAGCAAAAAAATCCTTCCCTCAAAATGCTTTTGTGTTTTCTAGGTACTGGGTGTTCTGTCAGAGAAAACAGAAAAACAATGGACTGCCGCCTACCTCGGACAGTCTCCAGCTGCACATTCAGCGTGCCAATTACCAAGCAATGATTTGGAAGCGATGTCTGCAAGCCTTTCAGCAATTACCACAGCCAATGGGAAATGGGTGAGAGAAGGGCGATGACGGCTCCCTGAAGCCCCTTCTAATGACCAGGGATGCTGCCCCAAAGGGATTAGCAGAGCTCACTGTCTGCAAATGCATAAAGACAGCCTGCAAGTCCGCTTCTTGCGTTTGCAGAGTCAATGAGCTTGTGCTTGCATGGCCTGTGATTGTGAAAATCCTCACACTGTTTTCAATGAATTAGTGTCCGAGTGATGACGAGGAGTAGACTGTCAATTAGTTGTAGTAATGCTTTTGAAGTGAAACGCAAATGGAAAAGAGCATGTAATATCTGATTGCTATTGAACCTATGGCACAGGATCCTGTAGTTTCTTTTGCTTGAATAAAGACATTGGTGACAGTTAAATCTATAGAATATGCCGTTTCTTCAGTTCTACTTTCAGCAAATCGCGTTATGTCGGCCACAAAATCAGTGGTAATTACTTTGATTCCATATATAAACTCAGTTAAAAGTGATTAAGGGGGTCATTCAGCAGTCCTCAAACCGGAAAAAAAAACTTATTTAATTTTTCGATTAACTTTTGTTTTAAATTGCTTTATTTAACCCACATCTCTGTTCGATCTTCTTTAAAAGCGGCATTGCTTACAAAAAAACACATCTTAGCAACCGTTGCCATGGAAACAAGGATCATTTCGCGAAAAGGTTGTAAAATGAAAGAGCTTATAAAGTTACGTGACTGTCCATAGTTTCATCGTTGAACAATGTTCAGTCTTTAAGATATGATTTTTCAAAGGTTTTAATTGGTAACAATAGGAAAATAGGGTTTAGAGGCAATTATGACAACTTTCATGACCCGTTACAAGACAATGGAATGGTTTGATTTGCAAATTTGTAAAAAGTCTTATACAAACGGTTCTCGAGAATTAGTAAATATTAATTGTAAGCACATATACATCGGCAATGTATATTATGCACATATATTATGTGTTTATTATTATTAATGTATATATTAATTATTATATTAATGTATATATTAATGTATATATTATTAATGTATATATTAATGTATATATTATCAATGTATATTATGCACATATACATCGGCAATGTATATTTGTCGCGGAAGTCAAAACATCCGCTATTATTGACGTTAGACCCCATAGACAGAGTTTCCTTGTAAACCGTTACCATGGCAACGCAAAAAAGGCACAAAATAATTCAGAGATTGTAGCTCTTATGGATTAACACTCGTTGGCCAAATACAAATACAATTCCCTGATTAAGTAAAAAGATATGATTTTCAAAGTTTTAACCCTGTGCGAAAATGCTGAAATTTGATGATTCAAAATACCCCCCACCCCCTTCAGAAATCGCAGCGTACCAAGTCACTGACCCCACAATTTGTAGATCCGAATGTCGAATAAGTGATCTGTGGGTATTTGGCTATCTGAATCTGTTGTCAAACCTTTTGTGTGGTGGGGGTGCTACGTAACCCATTAGTTGGGCCTCTTTTAGAAATCTGCTCCTCGACTATTAACGAAATTCCTTCCAAAAGAACCCAATGACTTACGGCTGTAATTAAGGCAAGACCCTCCATAAACTAAACAGTTTTGGGCGAATAATGGTAGTTAAAATGGAGGTAATGCAAATTAAAGAGAGATGCTTCACCGAAACATTTTCATTTGCGTAATGATAAAGACGATTTAAAAGGCTTCCAACAAAATTTGAAACATAATTTTTACAGGTATCTGTTACAATCTGAGACCTGTCAGTTAGAGAGCGCGTACGAAAAAAAAAAGCACAAGTACACTTTTGAAGAAACAACTGGACTAGTTTGGCAAGGACTGTCACTACAATGTTTTCTTCAAAGGTGCACCGCGCCATTAGGATCAATAAAGATTCGTAGGCTGACCCTCACAGCAAACACGAACGTCGAGAGTTAAAAAAAAATGCGAGGATGGATAACTTCTGACGTAAAAAAGACAGAAAATTTCATAAGAACGTTTCGGTCAAAAACCTCCTCTAGTTACTGATAACTGAAGAAGGTCTCTGAGGGAAAAAGGGACGCAACTACATTTCCCGACAAGCCTGTTTCGTGAATCGCTTAAGAGTGAAGCGATTCACGAAACAGGCTTGTCGGGAAATGTAGTTGCGTCTCTTTTTCCCTCTCATAATATTTATTCTGCTCTGCTTCAACGTATTGAGCACTGTTCCACGCGAAAATCGACTTGCAGACTTCCTATATATATATATATATATATATATATATACATATATATATATAATATGGTATGTAACTGCAGACAGTACTGTTTCGGCCTTCTGGGCCTCATCAGTGCAGTGCTAATGCTAAGATGGAGGTAAGGCCATATACCCACCCCAAGTGATCTCACACATGTGGGATCAACTAAGCCATGCCAGAGTGCTCAAACTAGAAAAACTAGTGAGCATGCATAATGCTAGCAGCAATGACTCATCCTAGTAGAGTGCTCAATTTGGACATGAAAGCAAAGCTTTGGACATGTATATATTTATGTATACATATCAACTCCAATGGCTCTCGGATTATGGCAGGTTTAGCTTTTGGCATAAAAAATGTATTGCGCTATAAAAGAATTTAAAGTCGGCCAACTGCAAAAGCGTTGAGGAGTAGTAGAAGAAGCCCCTTCTACCACACCCTCCCCCAACGTTTTTAAAAAAACTGGAAACGTCTCGGCACTTTCGAGTGAAACACCCTAGAAGAAAGGGCACAAATAATAATAAAAGTAATAATAATGATAATAATATCAATAATTTATATTAATAATTATATCAATCCCAGGCAAACTAGCAGATGTAGCAATCATCAAATACACAAAGAACACCCATCGAATGACCAGGTATGGTAGTGTTTACATACCACAACGCGATGACTTGTGAATTCATTGACAAAAAACCGTCAGACAGAAACATCATTTAAGTCCACCGAAAACTGTCCAAATACAACGACCTGGAGGGGCCTTTGTTGTATGATGTATTTGAGAAGGGAAGGACCTAAAACAGACCTGGGCGGATCTCTTCTAGAGACCAAAGACAGAAAAACTATCGTAAATATTACCACGCTGTCTGTATCCATCTAGAAAGGTCCTTATCTTGCAAATACTATACAACGAGATACCGAGAAGAAGGTCGTGTCGTTGGCTGTCGAAAGCCCCACCGAGATCTAACAATACAACACCTACTAAACCCTTCCCATCAAGATTTTATTTTCAATGTTTCAAATTGCCGATCAGAGCTGTATCATTTCCATGACGCTTATGAAAGGCAATTTGATGGCTTACAAGCAGTCTCCCTCAAACTATTTGCATAACTTGTGGTAGAGACAATTACCAAAAACTGCGTCAAAGATGGGTAACACTAAAAGGGGTCGCTAATTTCTTTTATCTAAGTGTTCGTGAGCTTGGAAGACAGGTGTTACCTGGCCATAGGCACCTAACCCATGCAAATGCAAAAATTGATGAGCTCAGTTAACGGTGTCCTTTTGCGACGCAAGCCACTAACAGTGAGTAGAAAAAAACCGTACACAGACTGGGGAGAGACACCTCTTAATAATCAACCTGATTACAACATATCATCGCGTTCTCCTCAACTGTAGAAACAACGACCGCATCCTCTGAAAGAAACTCGGTCTTCTTCGCAGAAATATAGCGAGAATCAACATGAAAGAAGTCATTAAAAGAACTTCATCCGCTGCCATTTTTTTAAATTTGCGCGCTTTGGTAAATATACAATTTAATTTAGCCGCTCAAATTCCGAGTGAAATTGCACGGTGAAAACAGATGCCATATTTAACTAGAAAATGTCGGTCTGGAAAGAATAATTTAACTCGCTTAAAAACACTGTATTTCCGGTCTTTTGCGAATGACAACACGACCAAAAGGAAAAACACCAGGAAGAATCTTTGGAGAGCTGGAGTATCTGAAATTGACCAGACCTCAGGTTTGTTGTACATTGTTCGGAGCTCAGCATCACGTTTCAAGTAAATCATTAGTTCAAGATTATTTCAGGTTTTTAATCTTTTTGAGAAAAACATAGCAATTCAGAAATTTGATAGAACGATACGTTACAGCGATGATTTCTGATAATTTCTAAATTGACCATGAACATAAACATGCATCTTCAGTTGGTCCCAAACGAGAACCAAATTTGGAAATGACCATTGCAGAAGCTGTTATCAAGCTATGTGACAGAAGTAACGAGGAATTTCAAAAAAGTGATTGCACGAACATACCTTGTAGCACTTTTATTATGCGGTATTTAAAATTTGAGGGTATTGTGGATGGTACTTGATCCTCAAGAATAAGTTCCAGCAGAAAGAAAACACCAGCAAAATTTAAACCCGCAAAAATTAATCACTGTGTGATTAAAAAATGGCTTTTATTCCACTCGTGTTCACATATCTCATACATCGAAGTAAAAAGGAATATTTTAATTTGAGCTAACAAAATAATTTTTCGGTCTCTGAGGCACAAGAACCATCAACCCAAGGGGACACCATATTTCAAGGCCCCTAGGATGCCACACTTTTCATTAACAAAACGTTTTTCTGCATGTGCTGATAAAAATCGACCAGCCAGTGCAGAATGCCCGTGTCAGCTGCAACGTCACTGCGTATTTCATTGCATTTATCTTCTTGTCTTGCCAGCGTACCATCCTTGAAACGTTTCTCCCATAAAAAATAATATAAATAGTGATGAAAAATATAGTTGACTCGTTTTGACGCGTTTTGAGGTTTCTTGATGACATCATTTATGTGATGGCTAACATTTCGAAAAGGGAAGCCGTTTCAGGTTCTCTAGGTTGACTGTTACAGGCAAGGTGACGAACAAATTCTAAAGATATTATGAAAATGTCCCGCAAAAAATTTCATTCTACACGGTTATATTGTGATCACAATCGGAAGCTATGAATTTACTGCAAATCTCAGCACTGGCAGACGGCGACGTAAGAGAGTTGATAACTTCGTTGCAAGGGCATGGATTGCTGCCAAATCTGCTTCGTTGTGGAAATTGCAACCTGGATATGGTTATTTCTGCTCGAAACGAAGATCACGTCCACGGATATCAGTGGTAAGTGTTACAGTTAAAGTATTTCTGATATAGAAGATTATCAGTTGTCAATTGAAATATTAAAAAAAAACCGAAAACAGACCTCAACCGAAAGATACCAACTCGGTGGTTAGGAAAGCGAAATGCAACTCAGGTTAAGATGTTTTATTTTCAGGTCTGGATAATGAGTTGGTAATGCAGCGATCGTGAACTGCGAGCTTAGACGTGTTTCCAGCTTTGGTTGTCACATCTCACTTTTCGGCGCTCAGCGATCGAAACGTTACTTTATTCTTAGGATAATGTTCCCGCGGATGACAAATTCGATGAATTATATAAACTTCAGCGGCGAGCTGGCGGACCTAATGCCGGAACACCGGGCACCAAAAATGCCACTAAAGAATTCAGCATACTCACTGAACAACGTCTTCTAGACAAAAATATTAATAATAACAATGATAAGAATAATAATAATAGTTATGGTGATGATGATAACAGAAAAAGATATATAGATATAAAAGCCTTTTTTTATACAGTAGATATGAACCAGATTACCAGATGCTTTCTTACTAATATGCAATTTTCCGATACTTATTATCGTTCTAGGCGCTGTAGAGGATGCAAAAAGAAGAGAAGTTTAAGGAGTAATTCCATATTTGCAGATTTCCCAAGGTTACCAATAAGAAAAATCTTAGTCTTTCTGTACCTGTGGTCAAAGGTGAGAGGCAAGTCACGGCAGCATGCATGCTGGAGATCAATCCCAGTGAATTATCGAAATGTCTCAATTGCTAAGAGACGTGGTTACCTTTCAGGGACATTCAGCAGCATCCTATCACTCCATTTGGAGCGACTTTCATGGCAAAAGTGGACGAAAGGAAATTCAACCACAAAGCAAAGGTGATAACGATATGTAAAAACGTCTCAATGAAATAGAAATTATCAATGGTTTTATCTATGTACAGGGAAACTGAGGACGAAGAGCAAGAACAGACAACTGGGTGTTTGGAGTAGTATCAACACGCTATTCTCCAGCGCGACGGTATTTCGAGGTTGTGGAGCGTAGAGATAGAGCTAGTTTGATACCCATCCTGCAGAGGGTTTTGCTGCCCGGTACAGAAGTCCACAGTGATGACTGGGGGGCTCATTTCAACATAACAGCCCATACAGCAACTGTCCAAACTCACCGAGTTGTAGTACATGCCGCTAATTTTGTTGACCCCGTTACTGGTGTGCATACGCAAGAGGAGGAATCGGCTTGGTCAAGGTTGAAGTAAAAGGTTAAAATGAGGAAAGGTGTCAGTAACTATAATTTGCAATCTTTTCTCAACGAGCATATGTGGCGAGACTGGAGAGGGGAGGCTGACGCTCTTAATAATATTATTGAAGTTCTTATGCGATATTTTACAAGCAACCCAGTTTAAGGAGGATATACATCGTTACGTTTATTTTTGCACCGGATTTTTAACTATTATAAACTATTTTTTAAAGAAAAACAACAGCTTTAAACTGGCTCAAGTCGTGAAAAAGGTAATAGTACAATCTCCTTGTCTAATGCGCAGATGACACTTAGCTAAAACACAGATCATGCGCGGTATTTAATATTGCAGCAATCTGCATGCGCTTTTAATTTTTGGCATGGACTGATTTTGAAGATAATTTAGCCACAACGCGATGATGTAGTAACGAATCGTTTCATAAATTAAAGGTCTTTGAAGAATAACTCTTGTACTTTTCTCTCTATTTCCCAAGTAATCTCTCGGAACATTCACCATCAAATACTGTTGGCTGCATTCTTCGTTTTCTACACTCTATTCGCTCTATTTTCTACTTCTCTTTGTGTTATCAAAAGATACTACGATAAGAAAATCAAGTGAAATATTGACTGAAATTTCGTACAATCATGTTCTGTACTTGTGCTCCTTTGATACGCAGACATCATCGGTCGACGATTTGGGTGTCGACGATTACATCGTCAACGTTTGGCTCGCATCGTAAACGATCTGATCAACAATGCTGGAAAAGCAGAAATCGAGCATGTTGTTAGACAACGGACACGATGTTACGAAAGATCGTTGGCATTGAGTTCACTGCACGTTGAAATCGAATAAACGAGGACGTTCTTTTTAACGTCCTCGTTATACTCGATCTTGTGTATAACGAGCTCGTTCTTTTAAACGTCCTCGTTATACTCGATTTCTTGTATCGTGCCCAGATGGCAGCATTGATCCGGACTTAGTATTTAAGGAAAGGTCAGGTGGGGCTTATGCACAGGATTTCGTCATTCGTGTCATAGTTTATGGCATCTTAGGACATCGTTACGATGTTCTACTTAGTTTGTGGGATAAAAAGTTTGAAATAACTAATGGCAATCTGAATAGATATTTGGTCTGATGGAAAGACTGCAATGGCTACTGATCTCATGGCTAATAGTTAAATACTCCATTTAGCCACACTAATTGATGCCAATGATGCACTAAAGAAACCATATGTGGACACACCAACAAACAATTTATTGCAAACTGATTGAACAAAACCAATGTGCGCTGATTTTAATGTGTCCAATAAAAAAATAAATTTAGTTACGCCAACAAATAATAATGATACTGCAAATAAATCATATGTGGATGGTGTTAAACAGGCAGCAACATTGGGTTCGTACCTGTATACTTGTTTAATTATGAAATGGGTCATGATAATAAAAATGAAACCAAATTCTGATAGTCAAGATCAAAATATGCAGTTTCCAATTATTTACATTTCATATTATACAGTGAGAAATTAACGTTTGATGTGGTTGGAACATATGAATTTCATTGAAGATATGGTTGCAAGGTGCCTGCAACACATTTCTACTACAAAGCAAATGATACTTCTGGATCCATTAGTAAGCGATACAATGTAATTACACAAAACACACATAATAAATAGATAGATAGTACATTTTTTGGAATATTTGGAACATTTACCGGTCATTCCATATCACTCGGTGTAGATAATGACACTCTCAATGCTCAGCTTTATGCAAAATTGATGATGAGAAAAAATCTGCCCAATATAAAAATTTTATATGTGAGCTTCAAAAAGAGACTTCAACTTCAATCATACAGATAACTCACTGGACAAAAACGCAATAAATGAAGTTACATCATCATATAAATACTATCACAAGCAGCTTCGATTGTTACAAAAAGCCTAGGGGTCCAAGAAACTAAATCTGTTTTGCAATTTGTCATCGTCTTGTTTAATAGTAAGTGGTACTATAGCTGGAAAGGTAACAACGAGTCCCATCCTACTTGGCATTATACTTGGTAGTGGTGTGACATAATTAAAAAACGTACTGAGACATTAAAGATTTCAAGATCGAATTATGTTGATTTGCTTTTACCATCTATATGAACACACTCACTGATTCAAGGTCTTTTTTAAGAGGAGTGTCATTTGATAACGAGAGTTATTTGGACCAATTGAAAACTGTAGATATTACTATCATAGACATGTGTTCAATAGTTGATGTTTTTGAGCAACAGTACAAGTAGTTTACTTGTGATGAATTATTTATTGAGTATTTTGTTGTAGTCATTCCTAATTAGTTTCAATGACAATTTAAAGTACTCCAACCAGTTGAGAAAGATTGTGCAGTTTTTGTCTCAGTTGACCTTTGACTGTTAAACGAGTTAAACCATTTCAGCTGGATTGTCCAGATTGTGCAGTTAAACGGATTAAGCTAGTATTGTGTATTTTGCTATCTTTGCAGGTTCAACTATCTTACTAGTTAGTAAGACTATGGAAACTGCTAAAGTCGATAAATGTCACTATCTTTCTCAACTGGTTGAACTAGTTCAAATGGTCAGATTAGCTTCAATTGTTGCAGAGGACAAAACGCATAACCAGCTTGATAGGTTGAACTACACAAACGCCTCAGTTTAGTTGAACTAGTTAAAGTGATTAAATAATTAAACTAGCGAAAACAGTAAGAATGCACAAATTGCACTATCTAACTCAAATGGTCGATGAAGTTCAAATGCTCAAAGTACGTTAATTGGTTAAACCACAAAAAATGCATAACTTACTTGATAGGATCAACTGTACCAACTGTACGATCAAGCCCTCATTGGATGTACTCGTTAAATAGTCAAACTAGCTGAGACAGTTAAACTGCGTAAATTGCACAGTCTATTTTAATTGGTAAAAATTGTTCGAATGGCTGAACTTGGTTCAATGGTTTAACTGGACAAAATGCATTACTGGCTTAAATAGTTGAACTGGTTGAAAAGTCAAACTAGGGAAGACAGCCAAACTGCTTGAAGTAGTGCAATGGTCGAACTGCCTTCAATTCTTGAAGTGCACAAACAGCAAAATGTAGCCAAATTTGTTTAAGAAGTTAAATGATCAAAGTAGCTTAATTATTTAAACCAAGTAAATAGTCCAACCGGCGAAGACAGTTATATGCACAAATCGGCGTTACTGCACAAACTGCACAATCTAGCTGAAATGGTTTCACTGGTCAAATAGGCAAACTAGGAAAAGCAGTCAAACAAATTGCACAATCTATCTTGATTGGTTAAAAAAATTCGATAGTCCATCTGACTTAAACGGGTCAACATGAGAAATTTCAGAACTAGGTGATTTGATTAAACTGGACAAAACCAATTAGTAGCCTTAATGGTTTGTCTGGCTAAATGTCAATCGAGTGATTACAGTTTGACCATTTTAAACTACTTCAACCAGTAAAGATGCATTGTGCTATTTGTGAAGTTGAAATGTTTTTGCTAGTACCACTACTTAATCATATGAACCAATCCATCTAGTTTGATTATCTTAACTAGTTAAACCAATTAAACCTGAGCAAAACTGCACAAAATGCAAAATCTATCTTAATTGGTGGAAGTGGTTCACATAGTCAAACTAGCTTAAATGGTTTAACTAAAAAGATGTAACTATGATATGCACTTTGTCCGGTTCAACTGTTTTCAACTGAACAAAGTGCATGATTAGCCTAATCCATTCAACTGCACAATTTGAACAATTTAGCTCAAATACGGTTCAACAGTCGAACGAAGGTCAACTGAGAAAAATTGTACAATCAATCTTTACTGGTCGAAGTTCTTTAAATGGTCAAATTAACGTCAAGCAATAAACGGCACAAACTGCAGAATCTAGCTGAATTGCTTGAAGGAGTTAAAATGCTCAAACTAGTTTGACTGTTAAAACCAATTAAACTAATTAAGCTCTACAACCCAGTAAGGCTCTTTGACTATTTCGCTATCTGAACGAAGGTAAGTTGTCCAGTTAAACCATTTAAGCTAGGCGTGCATTTTGTCCAGTTAAATATTTTCAGCTACTTTGATTATAGTGACGACTTAAACCATTCGATATAGATTGTGCAATTTCTGCAGTTTCACTGCTTTCGTCAGTTTGATTATTTAACCAGGTGAACCAACTAAGTTTGATTGAAGAGTTTGTCTAGTAGAACCTATTAAGTAGTTAATGCATTTTGGCCTTTTGAACAATTTTAGGTAGCTTAATCATTCAAGCAATTTTAACCTGTGAAAAGAGATTTGGATAGTTCGACTAACTGCTTAAATAGTAAAACCAGCGTAGTTAAATACACAAGTAGTTTAAATGGTCAAACCGGTGTAAGGAGCTTAACCGGACAAAATGCATAACTAGGTTATGCATTTTGTCCGGTTTCAAACAGTGAAATAGTCAAACTACGGAAAACAGTATAGCTGCAAAATTTACACAATAGGTTAGACTGATTCAAATAGTCACTCAAGTTTAAATTGTTCAAGTAGACAAAGTGCATAGTTATGCATTTTCTCCCCTTGAACAATACAAGCTAGTTTGCGCATGTGAACTAGTTCAACCAGTTAGGATAGATTGTGCAATTTGCGTAGGTTAGCTCTTTTTGAAAGTTTTACTACGTGATGAAATAGTTAAACCAGCAAAGATAGCTAAGTACATAGACTTAACAATTCTATCTGCGTTGGTTGCAGTAGTTCAAATGATCAAACTAGCATAAAAGGTTCAACTGGACAAAATGCATAACTAGGTTAAATAGTTCAAACAGTAAAATAGTCAAACTATCGCAAACAGTGTAACAGTACAGTCTACGGAATCTATGTCAACAGATTAGACTAGTTCAAATGGTCAATCCAGCTGAAATTATTCGAGTGGACAAAATTCAGAGCTAGCTGAAATGGTTGAATTAGACAAAACACATAAGTAGCTTAAATGGCTCAACCGGCTTAATTTCAATTGAACTGTGCAAATTGTACAATCTATATTGTTAGTGGAAGTAGTTCACATGGTCAAACTATCTTTAACTGGAGAAAATGCATAAATAGCTCGATAGCATCAACTGTACAAATTGTACAATCTAGCTTCAATGGTTCAACTGTCAAGTAGCTATGATGGTCAAACTTAGCTTTGAGTTTATCGGACAAAAAGCATAACCAGCTTAAACAGCTTTAGTGGCTAAATAGTCAAACTAGCATAGAGACAGTTAAATGAAAAAAATTGCAAACGGCAGAAACAGTCAAATGACACAAAATGCAGAAAGTAAAAGAGTTGGTTCAATCGGCTCGCATAGACAAAATTCACCAACAAGCTAAATTGGTACAAATGGTTTAAGTGACCAAACAGGCAAAAACAGTGAAAGGAAAATAAACTGGACAAACTAGCTGAATTGATTTGTTTGCTACTGAATTACGCTCTTTTTAGCTGTGTCGCATCAAACAATTTTTTTTCCTGTTTGCAGCTAACCACGCTGATTTTAGCTTTATTTCCCTAAATATAACATTTTAATGATTTATGTGGCCAAATTACGCTTTTCTCAGCTTTTTCGCACCGAAAACATGTATTAGGTTTTTGTCTATTCTTGCTAAATTACGCTTTTGTCAGCGTTATCGCACAGAAAAGGTTTTTTCCCTGGTTTGCTCTGAATCAAGCAGTTTTTAGCTTTATCTCAACAAGAGCTTGGAGCCTCATCTCGTGGAACACAGCGTCTTTGCCTTTTTGTAGCCAAAGTTTCGTGATTCTAGTTATATCTATCTCACTCACTTTATCTCACTCGCGTTTTGAGTGAGATAAAGTTGAAGTTAGCTTGGTTAGCTGCAAACGGGCAGATAAGCTTTTCCCAGTGTAAAAAAGTTCAAAACAGCGTAGTTTAGCCACAAAAAAGCAAAACCGTTGTTAACATTGAGATAAATGTAAAAACAGCGTAATTGGCTGGCAAGATACCACAACCTCTTTTCAGTGCACTTAAGCTAAAACAGCGTAGCTCAAGAGCAAAGAAGCAAAAATACACGTTTTCAGTTCTAGAAAGCTAAAAACCGCTTGATTTAGCTGCGAAAAAGGAAAAACCGTTGTTTGGCTAACATTAGGGTTTGAAGGCAACAGGAAAAACCGTTGTTTGGCTAACATTAGCTTTTGAAGGCAACGGCTTATGTACTAGTGTTTACTACAAACCTACAGATTCACATAGTTACTTGTTGTATTCATCCTCACATCCATCACACGTCAAGAACTCCATACCTTTTTCACAGTTTCTCAGACTTCGTCGTTTATGTAGTGACGACTCTGATTTTTCCGAAAAATCAGAGGCAATGTGCCAGTTTTTCGATAACCCCGGCTATCCTGTTTCTGTCGTTCAAGCGGGCCACCACCGTGCCCAACTAATCGATCGACAGACAGCACTACTAACGGCCGAGAAGGAGAACACTGACCGCATTCCATTTACTCTTACATTTCACCCTCACAACCACGCAGTTAAATCTCTCATTCTTAAAAATGTTAAATTACTCCAAAACGATTCAGAGACTGGCACTATCTTTTCGCAACCCCCACTCATTTCATTCAAACGGGACAAAAACATAGGCAACTTTTTAGTCAGGAGTTCATTTCAAACCTATGACAATCTGGAACTTTTAATTGCGCTCGTTCACGATGCAAAACTTGTCCTTTCATTCATAACGTAGAGAAAATATCGGGACCCAAAAGATCCATTAAGATCATTGATCACTTTACGTGTACCTCCACCAATGTTATTTACTGCATAACTTGCACTTATTGCAATAAGTTATACATCGGCGAAACAGGAAGACGACTGGGTGACCGATTCCGAGAACACCTTCGCGATGTGGAAAGAAATGACAAGGACGCATCCAAACCAGTCGCTAGACACTTTAATCTTCCTTATCATTCTAAACAGCATATGGCAGTTTGCGGCCTTTCCTTACATCTAGGCAGTTCGGAAAGCCGCAAAACGCTAGAACAAAAATGTATATTCCAAATCGGCACCCTTAATCCCCACGGAATCAACGAGCGCTTTTCATTCAACTAATTTATTCCTGTTTTCTCGTCACCACATTCCCACCAATGGCGTAGCTCCACTTCCTACATATAAATCCACACACAACCCACAATTCCTCTAATCGCTCTGACGAAGGGCTAACGCTCGAAACGTCAGCTTTTTTACCCTTTACGGTGACTAATTTACGTTTTCAACCCAGTTGTTAACACTAAATTACCTGCTAACATTAGGGTGATTAGCTGAAAACAGGCAGAAAACTTTTTTTGGCTGTGATAAAGCTAAAAAGAACTCAATTCAGCGGCAAACAAGTGGAAAAATGTTTTTGGTGAGATAAATGTGAAAAAGACGTAATTTAGTCGCATGAGAGCTTAAGACTCAGTCTTTAGTAGGGTCGAACTGTAAACAGCCAGAAGGGAAGATCGCGTGACGCATGCAGGGAACCGCGGGGAACACACGATCGTGACACCCACGCGTGTGTGTTACGTGGATGGTTTCGACCCTGTAACCCAGAACGTGTACGAATTTCTCGGCTGTGTATGGCATGGCTGTCCTTACTGCCATCTTAACCACACATTAGTTCCTAAAGGGCAGCTAGACCATTCCATGGAAGAACTGTATGACGTGACCTGTGCCAAAACCACTTTGTTACACTCGATGGGTTTCACCGAGGTGAAAATGTGGGAAACACGACCTGCGATTGATACAGTTTGATACAGTTTCTTCACACCTTTGAAATTGTAGAACCCCTAGATCTGCGTCATACATTTTACGGTGGAAGGACCGGCACTACATGTTTGTACCACAAGACCAATGAAGCCCAAGGAGAAAAAGTACATTACATCGATGTCACTTCTGAACATCCGTGGGTGAACAAATACAGAACTTATCTCGTGGGACATCCACAGATTTTAACAAGTCCTCGGACTACTAATCTATCAGATTATTATGGCATCACCAGAGTGGATATTGTACCACCAGAAGAATTGTTCAATCCTGTCTTACCCTATCGAAGTGGAGGAAAATTGACTTTTCCATTATGCTGTACCTCTGTGGAACAACAACAAGCAAAACCAATGCGTGACCGCTGATGGACCTGTACTCACACCCATCAAGAAAAAATTACGGATATCTCACCAAACAAGGCAAGTCTTGCTGTAAAGTACGTCGATTTACTCTGAATTATCGTGGAAGTTGGTACCTGAATTACGAAGTTATGAGACAAAATGTCTTGGAGGAAATCACAGATCCTTTGGATGAAGAGTGAAGAACCGTACCCGTGCCTTGCGTTTGAGTAAATTTTCCACAATTTCTTCTGTCATGGCACTTTCTTCAGACTCTACATCTGCCAAATCGGCCGTGAGTACACTTGGAATATCTCTTAATCGTCTCGTCAATTGTCTACGTTCTTAGAACATTTCTCTAGTCTGTGCATCGGGCACCTTTGGATTGTTTACAATAATATGCTCTTTGGCAGCAACACGACCTGCTTTGTTTAGTAAGGCACTGTCTGTAATTTGTCCTTTGTAGTATTGAATGAGTTGTTGAAATTCTTCGGGCTTCACCATGAGGTATTCTTCAGTCATCTACGACGTCACATGGTTCTTTCTCCAGTACTCGATTTTGTGTTTACTCTCACACAGCTGGCTTTGGCAAATAATAAATCCTAGTTAAGCTAGATACATACGTGGACGACATAATATACTGGTGTATAATGATTTTTTTCAGTTTACCTCTCCTTCTTCTCCTTCAGTATACCTCTCCTTCTTGTCCGTGTGTACTGAAAGTTATACTTTCGTAACACAAAGTGTAAGGTTAATTGTACAAGTAATTTAACATACCTAGAAAGAAGCTCTGAACTGGACATATTTCGTATGATATAATCTTTTATACCCAAAGAAGTTATTTATGACAATGTACTTGGCAAATTGCATTGTATGACGTCGAATATAAGGTGGTATAATGAGGCAGTATACACTAAGCATATGGAACGATATACTGATCTATAACACTTTAGATGGTTAAGGATATACTTGACATACTTGTCCTTATCCTTGCGTGTAATTAAAATTATACTCGACCATACACAACTTGAAAGGATTGTTGTACAAGTAATTTCACAAATTTAGAAAGAAGCTCTCACCAGGATATATTTGGTATGATATAAGATCTTAAAACCCATAGACATTACTTTGGGCAGTATATATTTCAAACTGGCCATAATCTCCACCATTGACTGTTTTTCTTCTGTGTATGTGTTGGTTACACATTCCAGTAACTCATGCAAATTATGGCTGTCTGGTCACTTGGTTCATTCTGTCCACTTCATTCATTTCAGCGATTTGGATTATCTTTGTTGGTTAAGTCATTGGTTTATTTAGATCATCTAGGTACTTTGTATCGGCTGGGCTATTTGTGCTATCCATGCTGGTTGGAATATTTGAGCCAAAGAGGTCATTTGGACTACTGGATGCTAATTTACATCACTTGACTCCCTTTTACCTGTTTGATCATTTGTGCCAAATGGCTCCATTATGTTGATTGGATCATTTGCTCCAGTTTATCTCTTAAGCAGATGTATCATTTACATTTGCCAGAGTTTGAGGTATTTTAGAAGTGGCTATAATGGAACTATTTGATAATATCCACAATTGTATGGCTATTGATAGTTAGGTATTTTAATGATTGCCTCATTTGTCTGATCACATGTACCAGAAGACAAAAATGAGTAAATACCGTGCAATAACCAAAAAAATGTATTATTGTCCTTAATACCTTGACATACGTCTAACAATAAGCAACCAATGACAATAAGTTAATTCAAATTGTTGGGCTATGACCAAAGCATACAGTCTGATAAGGTAATTTTAGGACGAGAAAGTCAAATGTATTCTTACTTCTTTCATTAAACAACCTCAATGGACCCCTTAAATTTAAGGACCTGTAATCTGAAAATGTGCGATTAGACATTGGACGATAAAAGGGGTATCCTACACTCGCTGACTTGTCAGACCTACAAAGTAAAAACTTAAGATTTCAACCCTTTGAGCCCAATAGTCTACACATACTGATAATGGGCTAATATTTTGAAGAGAAGGTCGAAGCTAATCACTCATTGGGCTTAAATTATACTGAAATAGTCAATCATCGAGGAGCAAGGTCTTATCCTAGATGTATGTGCAAAGTTTAAGACCAGGGTATCAAATGAAAAGTTCCCAAAAATAGAAAGGAATATCTTTAAGCATGCAATTTAACATCAAGTGGAACAGCTACAATGACAGATCAGCCACAACACAAATGTTTTCAATCCTTGACACTGGCATGAATGCTCCGACACATTCAAACTTTGAATGATGGCAAACATACTTGAATGGGCAAACCACAATAAAACCCTGAGTGTGGGTGGACTTTATGCCAATGAACACAAGCCAACAGGTATGGAAAGTCTATAGTTTCACCACTTAGCGATCAAATGATAACAGTATGCTGAAAGAAATACTGCATGATTCCTGTGTATAAAGAAGGAAACATTTTATTCTACATTCTAAATAAGATTGTTCTTACTCGTTACACTCCAAAAAAAGTTCATAGAAAATGATTACTTAAAGCACTCACCACCATTACTTGGCACTGCATTTTTGCATCCTATCATGCCATTTTTTTCCAGCTATGCAAGTTTCAATTGCCTTTATCACATATCAACAAAAAGCTAATATATAGACTGAATCCCAATAAGGCAGAGCCCAGAGCCTTTGCAGACTTTTTCCGCGCCATTTCGAAACAAACTACCCACTCTTATAATGCAACACAGAAGGCTACTTGATAATTGATAAGATGCAAATTGATATTTTGCAACTGGGAAACAAGTAATGGTCAGCAAACGGAGGTACCATGCTCAGCAAACAGGCTTTCCTTTGCATTTGCTTTGGTAAAATAAGACTTTTCTATTTCTGCTTGTGTGGGTGCTAGCACTTCTGGTTGTGTGGTGGGACTTTCGGTAAAGACTTCCAAATAGTTTTCTGGAACCTGAAGTCCCTCATTACGATTCTCTATCATTTCATATAACTAATAATAAGAAGCATATCTGTTGTATCCGTGAATACTACTTTCATATTGAAAATGGTTTCGGAAGGGATCCACTTAGCAGGCCTTTGTGTAATGGATGCAAAAACTTTTCATCAAATTTGCTTATCAATAGTACAACTATATCCATCTCTTAAATCTGCAAAGGGCATATACATGACTGACAGTGTATGGCACACAGCATTTACTTCTCTTTGTTCACTTTTACAAAGTTAGGCATAGTTTGATGCTACTCTGGTTTGCAGATTTAATGATTTAATGATTTAACAATTCATAGACCCAATGTTTCGACACTCCTGTCTAGTGCCTTCATCAGGGCTGATCTAAACGCTGCAACAAGAGGTCCTTTTATATGATCACTAATTAGCGGCCTTTTTTCTGACGAGGTGTAAATAGGCGTCAGGAAGCAAACCGCCATCGTCAAGATTTAAAGGAGCTTGGGCAGAGTTAATATGCCAAGCCTCCAAACAAAGGTGCTGGTGGTAACGCCGATTAGTGGTGATAATTTTAGAATTATCCCACCCAATTGTATGGTTGGTTAGGCATGTATGCTCCGATAAAGCTGAATTTTCCTTTTTGCGAAGAAAAACTGCTTTTTGGTGCTCTTTTAACCGTGTACCAAACTGACGTTTGGTCTGTCCTATGTATTCGTTGTCACAGTCATTGCAAGGAATAGAATAAATGGCGTCGGTTCGTTGTTCTTTCGTAAAAGGATCCTTAGGTTTGGCGAAAATATGCCCCAAAGTCTGAAAAGGTTTTTGAGCAACTTTCACGTTGTGGCTATTCAAAATTCTCTTGATGGGTTCCGTAACACCCTGTATGTAAGGAATAACAGCAAAACCAGTCGCTTGGTTCCCTTTCATCAAGAGCGTTACTATTTGTAACTGGTTTTTGGCAGTTACGGAGAAAATTTTTTGTATAGCCATTTGCCTTTAGGACATTGGAAACATATTTCCTCTCATCAACCTTCGAATGGAGTGAAGATGGTAGACAGTCAGCCCTCCTAAGTAAAGTTTTGGCTACAGACTTTTTATGGCAAACAGGGTGGTGAGAATCGAAAGCGAGGTATTTGTCGGTGTGGGTAGGTTTATGGTAGGCACTTGTCTCTAAATTACCCCGAACCCCTCTGGACACATTTAAATCAAGAAAGGGCAAATGTCTATCCTTTTCACGCTCAAGGGTGAATTGGATCGACGGCTCTATTGAATTCAAATGCGACAAGAGGTGCTCCGCTTCATTTCTGGATACCGCAGAAATAACATCATCGACATATCGTTTCCAGAAAAAGGGTTTAACCGGTGAAGTGGCTAGGGCCCTTTGTTCCACGTCTTCCATTACTGTCACTCCCGACTCCCCTGAGTAGGATTTTGTCATTTTTGCGGTCACGTGACCACACGAGCAATCTTGTTGTATTCGCCAAGTGCTTTCAAGTACCAGATTTATTTGTTGTTAAATACGGAGTTTACAGAGCTTATTTCGTTTATTTTAAACCGAGAGGCCATACAGTTCGGTAAGTGGACATTTGTGGACATTTGTAAACGTTTTGAAGAACATATAAGACATTGGACATTTATATTTTTTGCAGAAAACCACTCGCATCGCCTTTATGTAAGCAAGGAACGTGTCGATTGTGAGTTTTCACTGTGTGCCTCGGATTATGCAACTGTGTTATATTATTGTGGTCCGTGGCCGTACGGACTTTGAACATTTGGAGATATTTGTGAATAAACCAGTACGTTATTGACAGTTTTCGAACTGAGCACTTCATTTGGTGGGCTGAATTTGAGTAAACATGTCAACACATTCGTGTCCTGTGAGTCCTGTGGCGGGAAGAGGAGCTCGACTGAAAACGTATTCGACAAGGAGGAACGAAGAGGAAGATAAAGCTGAAAGAGATCAAAGGCAGGATTTGCTGGTGCGTTAAAGAAATTGCGAGGAGAAATTGAGTCTTTATTAGCCGAAGGAAAGGATTTGCGGTCTGAAGATTTGGCTTTAAAACTTGCATCTTATGACCAAATATGGAGGAAATTCGTAGATGCACACGATTGCTTTATAGAGTTGATGGAATTGGAACCGGAAAAGCGAAAGGCTCTTATGGTTTACGATGAGGAATTAGCGAGGAAATTGGAAATGGATGGCACGGTGAAACGACTTCGCGATTTGTCGCTTGATTTGTTTGAGGTTATTGGCAGGAGTCAAAGGTCTGCAAGGTCTCGTGGAATTGACCCTGGGAGGAGGAGCGCCGAACACGTGAGTACTGTTTCAAAAAAATCGAAATCTAGTTATGTTAGTGCTGGTTCTGAGGCTCGAAGAGAAAAAATGGCCTTAGCAAGACTAAACTTAGAACATTTGAAAAGAAAACAAGAACTTGACCGTAAAATGGCTGAAATTAATTATGCAAAGGAATTAATGGAGGCCGAAATGGAGGCAGAGAGAGCCTTTGTGAGTTTTAGTATCATGGACCGAGAAACTGGGTCTGCAAGGGTTAAGGGAAAGAGTTTACCTAGCCAAGGGGAGAATCTGCATGGTGATTTACACGATTTCGGGCTGAAGGGTGGTGTTGAGAATGTTGTGGAGCAAGCGGGTTCCAAATTGAAGATTAAAGAGTCGCCGAAGCATGACACCAAACCAGTGCCAACTGACACTGAATCTGTGAAGTTACCATTTTCAAAGGGGGATGAGCCAGGAACACCTCTCCAAGGAGATAGTGTGTCAGATTTATCAGAAACTGACAGGAAATTTGAACCGCCACCCCCCACCGAGAACTTTCAAGTTGTAGCGGGTCATCTACAGGGAAATTCAGGAAATTTGCCAATGCAAGCTGATTTGAATACCGGTCAGCAGATAGTTAAAACTCTGAGTCAAGTTATGAACACTCCCAAGATAGAATACATGCATTTTGGTGGAAATCCAATTGACTATGTGTCATTCATGCGCAACTTTGAAACCTGCTTGGAAGATGATACCGATGGTTCTAGAAGTCTTCAGTTGCTAATTCAACACTGTACTGGTAAAGCTAGAGAAGCGATTGAAAGTTGTGTAAACCTACCAGTGTCAGAAGGTTATGAATCTGCAAAGAAAACCCTGAAAGAAAATTTCGGTCTTCCTCATGTTATCGCGAAAGCTCATTTAAAGAAGTTAGAACAATTGCCACCATTGAAAGCTAGCACTGGGTCAGCATTGTTAGAGTTTTCAAGAAGCCTTGAGATAGCAGAGAGAACCCTGAAGGGAATGGGTCCTGAATATGTCAGTGACTTGAATCACACCAACACCCTGATGGAGCTGAATAGGAAGCTACCCTATTTTATGAGAGCAAAGTGGGCAGAATGTGCGGGGAGAATCATTGAAGCTGGAGAAAGGCCAAAATTTGAGGATTTTCTGAAGTTTTTAAAGGCCCGAGCAAAGCTTGTGAACAATGAATTTGGAGAAGATCTTGCTGCGAGCTCTTCAAGAGAGAAGAAAAGAAATGGAGAGAAGGTAGAGAAACCACTATCAAAGCTAACCTCAATGACAACTAGAGTTGAACTTGATCAGAAAGCAAACCAAAATGGTAAAGCATCGGGTGCCAACCGAAAGTGTCCTGCTTGTCTTGGACAGCACGGATTATGGAGGTGTGAGAAATTCAAGAAGCTGCCATATCCAGAAAGAGAAAGATTGGCGTTAAGCAAGAGGCTGTGCTTCAAATGCCTCAACGGAGGAAGATCGTTGTCCCAAGGAAGCCTTCAAGCCTTCAAGTGTCAGGTGCGAGGTTGTGTTGAGGATCACAATACTCTGCTACACCCCACTCCCAGAGATCAGACAGAGATAGTAAGTTCTACCTGTGTTACCCCTCATGGTTCCTCTCTTGATGCTGAAGATCATCTTCAACAAGTTAATGCAGCCACAAGTAATTCAGGTGAAGTCCAAAGAGCGACTCAAGAACGGCAAGGTGCAAGTTCTGTGACAGTAGCAACTGGGGCCGGCGAGAGACGTGTTTGCCTAGGAGTCCTTCCTGTGAAGGTTACAGCCAAGGGAGGGACGAGGACTGTGGAGACGTACGCGCTAATAGACAGCGGTAGCGAGGTGACTTTGTGCAAGGAACAGCTTTTCAATGACCTCGGGTCATGGGGCTCAAGATGTAACTATGAGCTACAAGGAGTGACAGGGTCCAAGAACGTTGAAGGCCACGTGGTAGATATTGTTGTTACGTCGTTGGATGGCAGAGTGTCAGAGGAACTGTTGAACGTTAGAACTGTTGAGCAGATACCAGTGTCAGTCAGTTGCATTCCCAAGAGAGAAGACATTTTGAACTGGTCCCATTTAAGGAATGTTGATTTGCCAGAGTTAAGTGCATCAGATGTCGGTCTTATCATAGGCCTAAAGGAGAAGCCCTCATTGTTTGTCCCATTGGAATGTAAGTCAGGTGGACATGGTGAGCCAGTAGCGGTGCGATACTCGTTGGGTTGGACAATTATGGGTCCCTTGGGCGGCACTGGAGATAGTGGACCTTGTTCAGTTAATTTTGTTCGCCTGGGTAACAAGGAGTTTTATGTTGATGAGCCAGAGGTTGTAGAGTTTGAAGGACAGAAAGGTGGTGTTGAGAAGAAAGAGGAGAGTGAAGTTGGAGAATTAGGAACAAATGAGACAGATGTAAACCTGCAGTGTGGAGATGCAGAAGTGAAGCGTCAAATACAAGATGAGATTTTACATGAGCAACTTGAGAAACTTTGGAAAACTGACTTTGCAGATTCTGTTGTGAGCTCAAGCGCAAGTCTTTCAATTGAGGATAAGAGAGCACTAGAGAAGATGGAACAGTCGTTGAAAATGGTTGATGGGCATTACCAAGTAGCGCTGCCGTGGCGTAATGATCCACCTTATTTGCCAAATAACAGGTCAATGGTCGAGCGTCGAGCTGAGCTTCTGAAGAAACGTCTCCTCAAAGACCAAGACTTGTTTTCCAAGCACAATGCAACCATGAATGAATACGTTGAAGAGGGCCATGCAGAGAGAGTACCAACCAGTGAGCTACACCCAGAAGACCGACTGGTGTGGTATTTGCCCCACCACCCAGTTATGCATCCATTAAAACCGGAGAAAGTCCGAGTAGTTTTTGATTGTGCGGCTCAGTTTGCCAAGACGTCTTTGAATCAGCAATTGTTGCAGGGCCCCGACTTAACTAATCGTATTGTAGGAGTGTTGAGCCGTTTTCGCCAAGAGACTGTCGGCCTTGTAGCCGATATACAATCAATGTTTCATCAAGTAAGAGTGGAACCCAGAGACTCTGATGCATTAAGATTTTTGTGGTGGGAGGGAGGAGAGCTATCAGCAGAGTTAGTGGAGTACCAAATGGTGAAACACATATTTGGAGCGACGTCGTCACCAAGTGTCGTGAACTTTTGTTTGAAGAAAACTGCAGAGATGGATGGAGGGCAGAATTCAGAAGTTGCAAGTGTCATCAACAGGAACATGTATGTCGATGACCTCATGAAGTCAACTGAAACAGTGACAGACGCAATTGTGCTGGCAAACAAAGTTCGTGAGCAGCTCAGCAAAGGTGGTTTTCATCTAACAAAATGGTGCAGTAATGACAGGAGAGTCATAGCTGCTATTCCAGAATCAGAGAGAGCTAAGACAGTTGTGAACTTGGAGTTTGAACAGCTTCCAACCCAAAGTGCCTTAGGAATGAAGTGGGACATTGAAGATGACAAATTTGTGTGGGAGGTCTCAGACAAACTTATGAGTGCGTCTTCCAAGAAACCAGTGACAAGACGTGGCATAGTGTCTGTTGTGTATTCTTTATTTGATCCACTTGGGTTCATTGCACCATACATCATGAAGGCGAAACTGCTACTTCAGACGTTAACCAGAAAGAAGATTGGATGGGATGAACCACTTGAAGAGAACGAGACTGTGCAGTGGTCAAGATGGCTAGACGACCTTAGCAAGCTTGAAGAGTTGAAGATTGATCGCTGTTTCAGACCCAAAGGATTTGTAAAGGTTCAAGAAACCCAGTTACACCTGTTCTCAGATGCCTCGAGACAAGGTTATTCATCGGTCGCATACCTTCGTTTTGAAGATGTTGAGGGGCGAGTCCATTGTTCGTTCGTCATGGGCAAGGCCCGGTTAGCTCCAATCAGAGAAATTTCCATTCCAAGACTTGAGTTGACTGCAGCAGTCATCTCTGTGAAACTCAGCCATGCTATCCGTGATGAATTGGATCTGACCGTGAACAAAGTCATTTACTGGACAGATTCCAACTCTGTTTTGAAGTGTATAAACAATGAAACCAAGAGATTTCACACCTTCGAGTCCAACCGCCTGACGATTATACACGATGGTTCTACTCCCCAAGAATAGTGATATGTCAACAGAGACGAGAACCCGGCAGATGATGGATCAAAGGGTCTAAAGCTAGATGTTCTGATCAAGAACAATCGATGGCTGACAGGTTCTAAGTTTTTGTGGAAAGGGGGAGAATACTGGCCAAAGATGATTGAGGGCCCTTGCCTCAAGGATGAAGATCCAGAAGTCAGAAAGGAGAATCAAGTTTATGTGACAGCGGTCAGTTGTGATGTCGTGGAGAAGCTTATTCTGTACTATTCATCCTGGTGGAAGCTCAAGGTAGCAATTGCCTGGTTGCTGCGCTATAAACAGTATCTTATGAACAAGTTTCTACAACTCAGAGAAGGTTGCCCAACCACACATGATTCAGCGGAAGGAAGGAATTACCTCAAACTTGACGAGCTTTGCGAAGCAGAGCATGAAATCATGCGCTATGTTCAACGCAAAGAGTTCCCTGATGTAACAGTTCTCCAGCCAGGAGCAGATGAAAGGTCAGTAAAGAGGCTAATGAAAAAGATGGGAGCTTCAATAAGCAAGTTAAATCCTCAAGTTCAAGATGGATTGCTGAGAGTAGGAGGCCGTATTGGACGTGCGCCTTTGTCTTACGAGTTGAAACACCCAGTTATTTTGCCCTACAAGCATCACATCACAGATTTAATAATCAGAGATCATCACCTCAAAGTGGGACACATGGGCCAAGAGTCAGTTCTGTCGTCGTTGAGACAGAAGTATTGGATTTTGAAGGGCAGATCTGCAGTGCGCCGGGTGCTAAGCAAGTGCCTTGACTGTCAGAAGAGAAGTGCAAAACCGGCAGAGCAGTTCATGGCAGAACTCCCAGCAGATCGCGTGACTCCAAGTGAACCACCCTTTTCATATGTTGGAATCGATTGTTTTGGCCCAATCAAAGTGAAACAGGGAAGATCACACGTCAAGAGGTACGGCTGCCTCTTTACATGTTTAAATGTACGTGCAGTACACGTCGAGATTTTGCACTCGCTGAGTGCCGATTCTATGATAAACGCCTTGAGAAGGTTCATTAGCATGCGAGGTTGCCCTAAGGAGATTCGAAGTGACAACGGAACAAATTTCACAAAGGCTGACAAAGAGTTGAGAGAAGCTGTACAACTCTGGAACAACCAAAGAATCAGTAATTTCTGTGCTCAGAAAGAAATCAATTGGACATTCAATCCACCAGACGCGAGCCATATGGGGGGACCATGGGAGAGGATGATTCAAACTACTAAGCGAGTGTTGAAGGCTTTGTTGAAGGAACAGTTGGTGACAGATGAAATCCTTTCTACTGTCATGGCAGAAGCTGTCAACATTGTCAACAGCCGTCCCTTAACACGCAACAGCGACAGTTCCTTAGATGATCAGCCAATTACCCCCAACCATTTGTTGCATTTGCGCCCAACGCCCAGTTTACCGCCAGGTGTGTTTGACAAAGGAGATCTTCACTGCAAGCGTGCATGGAGACAAGCTCAGTATTTGGCTGGTGTGTTCCGGCGGAGATGGTCCAGCGAGTACTTGCCAACCCTTATGGAGAGACAGAAATGGAAGATGCCTAAGCCAAACATCAAAGAAGGGGACTTGGTCCTATTGGCAGATGAAAGTTACCCTCGTGGCCAGTGGCCGATCGCACGTGTGGAGGAAGTTGTTGTCAGCAGAGACGGGTATGTGCGTACCGTTCGAGTGAAGACTGCCTGTACAGTGGCGACTCGTGCTAAGAGAAGACGCCGCAGAGAGCTGAAGACTAGCAGTGTGATAGTCACTCGGCCAATCACAAGTTTATGTCCTTTAGAGATGGACTGATTTAGAACTGTGGGAATGTATCCCATGATGACTGAGTGCTGTTTAAACTCAGGCAGTTAGGAGTCGGTAGCTGTTTGAACATTGTAAATGAATTTCGGTGTATTCATTTAGGGGCCGGTGTCACTCCCGACTCCCCTGAGTAGGATTTTGTCATTTTTGCGGTCACGTGACCACGCGAGCAATCTTGTTGTATTCGCCAAGTGCTTTCAAGTGCCAGATTTATTTGTTGTTAAATACGGAGTTTACAGAGCTTATTTCGTTTATTTTAAACCGAGAGGCCATACAGTTCGGTAAGTGGACATTTGTGGACATTTGTAAACGTTTTGAAGAACATATAAGACATTGGACATTTATATTTTTTGCAGAAAACCACTCGCATCGCCTTTATGTAAACAAGGAACGTGTCGATTGTGAGTTTTCACTGTGTGCCTCGGATTGTGCAACTGTGTTTTTTTTTTGTGGTCCGTGGCCGTACGGACTTTGAACATTTGGAGATATTTGTGAATAAACCAGTGCGTTATTGACAATTACCATGTTAGCGATGACAGCAGAAATGGGCGAACCCATCGCTGTACCAAAAACTTGTTGATAGTAGGTGCCGTTATATGTAAATTGCGTGGTTTTGAGGCAAAAAGAAAGCAGATGAATAATATCCTCCTCAGGCAAAGAAGTTCTTTGTCCCAAGGGAGCATCTTCTCTGAGTCTTTCCTCCGCAACCTTAACGGCAAGATCAGCTGGGATTTTGGTGAAGAGCGAAACAACGTTGAAAGATACTAATTCATCACAAGCGTTAAGAGTTTTATCTCTTATGAAATCCGCAGGAATTTTTGACAGCGTTATCAGTATTCCCAACAATACTTCCTGACACCTATTTACACCTCGTCAGAAAAAAGGCCGCTAATTAGTGATCATATAAAAGGACCTCTTGTCGCAGCGTTTAGATCACCCCTGATGAAGGCACTAGACAGGAGTGTTGAAACGTTAGGTCTATGAATTGTAACTTTTTCAGTTACATTCATTAAATCTGCAAACCAGAGTAGCATCAAACTATGTCTGATTGTCCTCCTGGTTGCCGTGTGAACTTTAATATACTTTACAACGTTATTTTTCATTTAATTATTTCAATTTTGTTCATTTTTTAATTAACTAACTTTTGTGGATAGCTGCCTAAATTACGTATGAAGAAAATTTTTGTTTCCTTTTCCTGACTGGTAATTGTATTTATAGTTTGAAATTGTTGGTCGCAGTTCCTAGTGGCTCCGTGACCATCTTTTTATTCATGATGTGTAATACTTAATACACTGTCATACATTACAAATTTAAAATACAAACTGCTTAAAATATTTAGTTAGCTTTCTCAACCCGCTGAACAGAGTACAAAGTTGTGATGATAATAATTTACTCCTTGGTGCCAACTGCGAAGAAGATTATCCACTCATGAAATCTTACTCAAATCACCTGAGGGAAGAAATGGAACAGATTGAAGAGAAGACATTGACCACTGAGATAGGAGGACAGGTTGTGTTCAAATTTGAACTGATACCATCTGACATGAAATGGATGTCATCCCACTTATGAGAACTAAACAATTGTGCAACCTACTTTCTACCTCTTGCCAATGTTAATCAAACACACAAGGGAGCCATGGTTTTATTGGTGGCCCTAAAGCCACATGGTAACCATAGCAGTACACCAAGAGACTGGCCATGGCAGATAAAGTGGAAAACTCAAAGGAAGGACTTAAAGATCCCATAGGCAAACAAAGAAGTCATATTACAAATTTATTGCTCAAAACAAGTTGAGACAAGAATTTGTTCCTCTGTCGGGGAATTATGTTGATTTACTCAAGGTAGAGCCTCTACATAGCACAAACGATGCTTGGTAGAACTGATTTTCAGCTGCACTCTCTGTTGTAATGCAGTACACAAACCAGAGTCACCTCAAGGCAGAAACAACAGGCTCTGATCTTCCAGGCAGTTCCCCTCTGCTAGCAGTTTTGAAGTGCCTGAAAGACAAGGTCAAGTATGAGAGATTACACAAGGCCTTTCTTCAGTGGTTCACCGAGGGGCAAAAGAAAAGTATTACATTCTCATATGGATTCACAAGGCTTGAATCAAAGTACTTTTGTTGGCATTTTGCCTCCTTGATATAGGAACTTCTGAAGATCAACTCTCTTTCAAAGGCGTCAGTTGTGAAACTTCACACTGGCATTTGTTGTCGTCAAATTCAGAGACGCAGTTTCTATTTACTCAACAGTCAAGGTGCACATTGAGCAAGTGGAAAAGCTAAAGATCTGATGCCAACACTTGTTCAATGCCAACTGTTTGTTGCTTAATGGTGTCACTTCTACTGTGAGGACAGCTGGTCACCAAAGTTAACATCTGAGGCTTTGCTATGGATTAGCCCTCAATTCGATGCAGGGTAGAGAGGCAAAGTTTGTTAAGCTGGCTTAGTGTGTGGAAAACAAATGCAATGCCAAAAAGAGCTTACAGTGGTGGAGAGTGTTTAAACACCACTTTTTCCACATGATGTGCCTAAGAGAAAGGGACCTTACATTCCTAGGAGAGTTTGAGACTGTGACCACAGGTTTTGGTGTTGTGGACTTTCAAAGTCAACTGTTGATAATGAAGGGTGAGATTTGCTCATGTGATGTCATGAAGGCCATTAAGCAAAGTGTTGCTGCTGGAAAAATTAGTCCAGAACTCAAACAATTTCTTTAGAATTAAATGTAGGTTATACAACCTTTCTTCCATAATGGTGCAGTATCTAAACAAAGTGTCACTTAATTTCCACCAACATAACATTAAACTTGATTACACAATTATTTCTACACATACATGTATGATCCAAAAAGAGACTTGATAGTTTATTTCAATATTCAACACAGCCCAAGTTAATATACAAAAAAAACATCTTGGAAAATTTATCGGTCAAGTCAAGTTTGTCCACATGTCATTAAAACCAATGGAACTAATTAAACATACACCTTTGCATCTGTTTGTTCAGTGCTGCAAGATGCTGCTCACATTCCAGTATCCTTAAATGAAATTTAATGATGAGAACTTCACCGCCTAACTGTGCGCCATCAGAGGAAACTTCAGATGTACCCTCCTTCACTGCAGTTAAAGTCTATCTTCAATAAGAATTTTGCCATACATATTGTGCAGCTTTTCCTTTTACCACAGGAATTAGATGGGCCGAATGTAAGTAGGGCAGGGAAGAAACTTACCTCAGATCCAGTTAAATAAAAAAGATCGAACCGATTATATTCAAATTCTTTCATTGATGTTGACACAACACGAACTGCTGTGGATTGCTTTAAAGCTATTGACAGTTATCTCTGTAACAGAAGGATGGCTGAACAGGCATGCACTAATAGTATCTAATAAAACTCTGTTTTGTTTCAAAACTTTAATAGCTAACTTCTCATTGACTTTGATTTTCTATTGTCGAATAAACAATGTTATAATGTGAATAAAACATTTGGGTTGTTGCCAGACTTGAAATTTGTGAGTGTGTTTTGAAAGACCTTCAAATTATTGACAGATGCTTCCATAAAATGATAATGAACCATAATCTGTTGAAGCAGTTTTGGTTTTCAGATGAATTTTCATCTTTGTCATGGCTAATTCCTATAACTTGACATACTCTGCATACAATCAAATCATCATGAGTGATTTGAACTGAAACTGTTTACATTCCCATACATACCCACTGATCAGAGCACTGGATCAGAGGTTAACTTGAGTGTTGCCTAATTTAAAAAAGCTCAAATCGCTTGAAATTGGTAATCTCAATTCTCAAGCCATTTTTTTAAATACTCTTGTAATGTAGTAGTTACTGATAATTTTTCTTTAATTCTTATTCTTACTTTCTTATATCTTTAGAACAACTTTTACCCTAACTGATTTATTTTTTAACACAATCTAAAATGATTTGATGATCGATAAAGAATATCCTTTTGATCAAACGCAACCTTATTTCACTTTTATAATTAACCTTTGTTTTGTCAGTGCTACACAACAAGTATAAGAAGTGCTACACAACAAGTATAAGAAGTGCTACACAACAAGTACAGAGTCCACAGCTCTCCACAGGTGAAAAACTTGTGCAAACTGAATAAGCAAAAGCAAAGGTAAAACCTTTAAGTTTCTCACTATGTTAATGAGCTTTGGGGAAAGCAGAAAATCTTTTTCCATGCACTCACAGACACTTGAGAAATTGGTAGTTCGTTATTGTGCAAATATCATAGTATCCTAACAGCAGTCTGGTCACACAAGCATTGTGATGCCCTGTATATTTTATTACTTTAATCAAGATTCTCCTGTGAATTGCAAAGCCAAGAGCAAACTTCAGTAAAGTCCAATTTTGGAAACCAGTCAGAACAAACGGTCCACAGTTTTGAGCAAAAACTGGATAGTGGCATAGAACAAAAGTACATTATTCTATGATGATGCACTACTGCACATTTCAAATAACCCCTTATAGTTGAAAATACTTTGCTTGATTGGCAAGCATTACATCAGCTTTGAATAGTGATGAGGATCTTCACAATTTTATGAGGGTGATTCCATTAATATACTAATACAATCATGCATAGTCATGGTCTCCATAAATCAAAAAATGGGCAAGGAAGAGATATCTTCAAAATCACAATGTAAGGAAAATTTAACAAAAGAGTTGTCATCAAGTGTTATGGTCCAAACTAAGAGAAGATTAATGAATGAACAAAGGCATTTTTATCATCGTTTTACTTTTGTAACTGTTTATAAAACGCTGAACTCCAATTTGAAAGCATTTTGTGCGAGCAATGTGTACTTCTTTGACAGCTCCTATCGGAAAAACTTTAAATTTCATTTATGGTTTTTGGTCCAAAATTCAATAAATCTATAAGTGCCAAAGGATGCTTCCTAGGCACTGAATATACCCCTTATGGGAGGTGGCAATTTTTCCAGGCAGTCATGATGCATAGAAACATAGCTTCAATGACCTCAAATCATCTGAAGTCAAATTTTCCAAGCTTCTTTTAGGGTAAATTTTGTTGAAGTTTCATAAGAATGCTACTGATGTAAACCAATGTGGTACACCACGGATTCAGCTTCCTCACAAATTCAGTCAACCCAGCCAAAAGACCACATCCATCAGAATATTTTATTTCAATTAATATTCACTTAGAAAAGACCTATAGAGGTAGTTCTGTTAGTTTTTGAGAGTAACCTTTCAGGATTTGAAAATTTCCTTTTTTCCTTTCAATACTGTCTTCCCACTGAACATAATCCTTTATCAACTCAGTTACTCTCCAGGTAATTAGTGGTTCACAATACAACAAAAGAAAGATGGTATTTTACATGACTTGTTTAGATGCTGGAGATGCAAGAGTTGTGCTAACTCACTTACCATTTCCCTCAAGAGAATAGTTATGATTAATCATGGAATACTCAGTCAATCTCAATCCCAAGTGACAGCCACACTACCAACTAGACACTGGTTTACAAAGAAGAGCCAGAAGATGCATTTTACGTGTGCATCTTCTTGGCAATTATTGATCGATCACTTTAGAACACACATGAGGAAGTTTTGCCACACCAGTATTGGTACATTACATAAATAAACAGATAGCACCCTCCATCTGCTCAACATTCTAGATATTCTAACAGTAAATAATTTGTATCAACACAATGCTTTAAAGTTTTGCATCTATGGCAGAAAGGCCTGCTTGAGTGGATCTACTCCAAAATCATTTTCAATATGCAAGTAGTATTCATGGATACAACACCAGATATGCCCCCAAAAAATTTATGGAAACCTTGAGTGTGCAATAACTCTGGAGAACAAACAATTGCAAAGAAAGTAAAAACTGACTCTGACAAAACAATAGAGAATATCAATAAAGGAACATCGAAGTCATCGCTGAAAGTCCCACTCTGAAACCAGAAGTGCCAGCGCCCACCCAAGCAGAAATGGAAAAGTTTTAGTCAAAAACAAAAAAAAACAAAACCTGCTTTCCTGAGGATTTTACCCTGTATGCTGACTAATACATATTGCCCAGTCACAAAATCCCAATCCAAACTTAGCAGCTATTTGGCCTCCTGGCTCTTCTTTGAACTATTCCTCGGTGTTCTAAGTATTTTGTATTTTAAATTTGTAATGTACAACAGTGTATAAAGTATTACATTTTATGCGTAAAAAAATGGTCACTGAGTCACCAGGAACTGAGACCAATAATTTCAAACCTTAAATACCACTACCAGCCAGAAAAAGGAAACAAAAATTTGCTTCCTATGCAATTTAGACAGCAATCTATGAAGGTCGGTAAATCAAAGTAAACAAGTGAAAGAAACTTTGTAAAAGTGAGCAAAGAGAACTAGATGCTGTGCACCATACATTGTCAGTAATACATATGCCCCTTGGAGATTTAATAGAATGACACAGTTGTAGGAATGATAAAAAAATTTAATGAAAATTAGACACATATGCCGAGAGAAAAAACACTGTCAGGGCTATGTAAATAGATTTTAAATCGATACTTTGAACTATTTTTATTTGACCAAAGAATTCTTTTTATTGGTCTTGATATCTTGATATTCACATGTTTGCAATTAAGATAGAGTCATACCAAGGGGTTAGACTTGTCTTTGTATAGATATTCCAGACTGTATTTTGATTTTTTTCTACTGTAATTTTAGCTTTTATCAATTTTTTACTTTCTTATTTGTAATGGGTAGTGATATAATTGTATATGGATGACACACATGAGAAGCACCACGCCCAAAAATTTGCCAGTCTAATGCTGACAAACACTAAGAAGTTCAACACATCTCTCCAGCCCTGCAGGGACAAGGTTTCTCCTATTTTAAGAAACAGCTGCTAGTATGCAATGCCACACAGTTACATAATGCAATGAACAGCTTTGAGCCCTCATATAATAAACATTTTGCTTCCAAATTCAAAAATTTTCTTTAAGGAGGCATACCTTTCCCTTAACTATTTAGGTCACCTCTAAAATGTTTTATGAAGCCCAGATGTTCGCGTATTATCTCCTTTTTTGCCATCTTTTCATCCCCTGAATTTCTGTTATTCCCATAAATGCCAAAGTAAACCACAAGGAATATGTATATATAATATGCATATCCACACCTATTATTCAAATCTGCAAATAGGTGTCATGGTAAATTTTAATTCTCTGTTCAATTGTTACACAGTAGACAACTTCATTATGTTTCTTGAGTGATGATAATTCAGCTTGGTGGAAGATAAGTAATATTTCTTTGATGCAGAGGTTGCATCTTTTGCCTGTGCTGTTGTAGGGTGATCTTCATGAAAGGATGCACCATGAAATAAAGTGGTCAATGTTATTTTCTTGAAGGGTCCAGATATGTTTGCTGAGTTCGGTAGAGTTTCTGTGTTTTGTGTGTTAGAACGATGCAGTGTGGTTTCTGTATCTAGTCTTGAAGCCATTTTCTGTAAGTCTGATATATGTCTCAGTGGTGGTGTTGTCCTCACGTGCGACAGTGGCTTGGTAGATTGGTGATGACTGGAGGCAGTTTCCATCAAGTGGACATGTGATTTTCTGTTGGCAGCTACAAGTTTTGCTGTCTTTTGTGTTGGTGTTATCTATGGTGTCATTGATGGGTTTGGATGAATTTCTGATGCATTTGTTGTGGTTGTTGATGATCTGTCAAGTGTTATTCATGCAGCTGTAACTGATTTTGATTGTGTTACGATTAAAGATTCTTCTGAGTTTGTGGTCTTTCAGGAAATGCTTATCTACTAAGGCAAAGAATTGGTGTCCAATATTGGTGCTGACAATTTTGCTGAATGGGGGATTGTACCAGCGTATGTTGTTCCGTTGTCTGCTTTTTGGTTGTTGGTTGTGGGCGGTTTGTAGTGTAGAGTGTACCAGTATCTGCATTCTTCGAGTGCTTATTGATATGGAGCCGCCCCTCCATATCAAAAAGTATTCATCAAGTGCTTTTTGATATGGAGGAGCGGCTCTATATCAAAAAGCACTCAACAAATGCGGATACCAGTCAACTCGATATTATGAACCACCCATGACTAACAAACATCAACGGAACAACATACTCTGGTACAACCCCCAATTCAGCAAAAATGTCAGCACCAATATCAGACACAGATTTCTTACCATAGAAGACAAGCACTTCCCAAAAGACCACAAACTTAAAAGAATCTTTAATTGTAACACAATCAAAACCTGCTACAGCTGCATGAATAACACTAAGCAGACCATCAACAACCACAACAAACGCATTTTAAATTCATCCAAACCTTCAATGACACCACAAATAACACCAGCACGAAAGACGCCAAAACTTGCAGCTGCCAACAGAAGAACACATGCCCACTTAACGGAAACTGCCTCCAGTCATCACCAATCTACCAAACCACAGTCACACGTAAGGACAACAGCACCACTGAAACGTACATCGGACTTACAGAAAATGACTTCAAGACTAGATACAGAAACCACACCACATCATTCCAACACAAAAAGCACAGAAACTCTACCAAACTCAGCAAACATATCTGGGCCCTTAAAGAAAATCAAATTGACCACTTTATTTTATTGCACATCCTTTCATCAAGATCACCCTACAACAACACAAGCAAAAGATGCTACCTCTGCCTCAAAGGAAAATTACTTATCATCCACCAACCTGAATTATCATCACTCACAAAATGTAATGAAGACGTGTCCTCATACCGCCACAGAAACAAACAATTACTGTGTGACAATTGAAAAAAGCATTGAAACTTCACGTCATGCCTTTATGCAAGTTTGTACATTATATAAATGATGGTTATGAATATTCTTCACAATAAAATCCCCTGATGAGTGAGTAATCACAAAACAGGCTTGTAGGGATGAAAGTATAGTCTCTGTTTTTTCCCCTATCTCATACATACTGCGCCCTACTTCTACGTATCAAGCACTGTACAACAGAAAAATCAGATCACAGACTTTCTATATGTATATCTATGTATAGTTTTACATGAGGCACATGTCTTGAAAGGGAGCTCATGAAATAGATTTCTAGCAAGCCACAATCAACCTGACAACGAACTTGCCAAGACTTTTCTCTTGAGGTAGTCATGATTGTCCTCCGAGATGACCAGTAAAAAGTCCTCAACCATTATAGAAAGAAAAGAAAGGCAAACTAGAGAAACACCCCCTGTGAATAAAGTTGTTGGTGCAGACTCCTTAAATAATAATATGCCTGGGACACTCCACTCCACCCTACCAACAAGGAATTGTTAGGTCTCTGAGGATAATCTTGACTCCTATGAAAATTGCACTTCTTCATTCGTTGCTCCCTCACTGTGGAACAATTTACCAGACCAAATAAGAATTTTAGCATGCTTAAGTTTCCTTAAGAGTAAAGTTAAGACATTTTCATTTAGTCATTTTTTTAGCTTTCAAACACCTCAGATTAGTTCCTGAATTAACAAATATTAAACTTATAATGTAATTTACATATGCATTAGCAACTTTGATAAATGCTTTTGGTCAATTATTACAAATATCAATTATCATTACTATTATTATCATTATTACTATGATTATACAACACGTGGTACATCAATAAGGTCATCTTTCTTTTAATCTGACATTGATCTACCAATCAGTGAGTCTAGATTCGACCTGGCTTTATCAGACTATCGATCATAAAGCTTAGATGAAAAAAGGAATTTTAAAAGAAAAGGATATAAGCTAGTATATCTAAGCTTGTTTTCCTCATCTATCTCTATTATTTAACATGTGGTCAACTTCAATTGTTCCGAACAGTTCCCTGAAAAATGTTTCAATTTCGTTCTACAGTTTCTGTTTGACTATGTGTATAAGACAGTAGGTACATAGTGGTTGATTTATTGTTTGGCAATGTTTGCTCTACTATAAATTACTTTAGTAATTCAATCAATAATTTTTGCTTTCTGCTTCTTCTGTATATTTAATGCCCTACAATTTCCTTGAGACAAGTGTTTTTCACATGAAAAGCCAGTTGGAGGGTGTGGCCACCTCAGACAAACAAGTAAAGAAGATTCAGAGATACCATGGTCTAACCATAACACATAACATTCTGTCAACCTCAAATCCATCCGATAGTGAGATAAATGTAGCTGTTTACACCATGAAAAAGAACTTGATAGCCATCTTACACCACTCTATCCAAGCTAGAGATTCAGCAAAGAAACACAGATTGTGCCCCCCTGACAAGACCTCCTGATTTGACTGGCAACAAGAACGTTGACCAATAAAGGGATAACTGCTAGCCCCAGGTTTTTGTGGAATTGTTGCACCCCACCCTTGTAATTTTAAGTCACACAGGACTGAAATGAATGTATCAATTCTCTGGTTTGGGTTCAGTGCCCAAGGCATAAATGTCCTGATGTGAAAGTGATTCCCTGTGCTCTGGTTTCTGCAGTGTTACAATTTTATCATGGAACTGTTAGCTGCCAAAGATATCATCAAAGACCACCATATTTTCACTCAAACATTTCAATTTTCACTAGTTTGTACACTTGTAGAATTTAAAGCATGTTGCAATTCTTATAATTTTATTCATAATTTAGTCTGTACTTTTCTAATAACCATTATAATTAGCTTTTATAATCATTAATTGCAAGTTTACTCAGCATAGACTTCTAGGAGAGGAAATAAACTACTGCATGGTTACTCTGGGAGACAAAGGCAAAGAAGGTTCAAGTTAACCAGCAAGAAAAGCAATTCTAATTCAGGCCAAACATGCAGATGAGAAATTAATGCACCCACCCAATCTCCCTACTTACAGACTTGAGGCTATTAAGGAGCAAATGGTAGATCATGAAGACATTTAGTTAATACCATAAACTCATCTGAAAGTGGCAATCCCTTCTGCCACACTTACAAGTTCATACATATCTTTAATAAAGGGGTAAGTTTCTAAAGAAACTGTGGTGCTGCGTCGGTGGGAGAGTATAGCAGGTAATTTAGTGTTAACAACTGGGTTGAAAACGTAAATTAGCCACCGTAAAGGGTAAAAAAGCTGACGTTTCGAGCGTTAGCCCTTCGTCAGAGCGATTGACGAAGGGCTAACGCTCGAAACGTCAGCTTTTTTACCCTTTACGGTGGCTAATTTACGTTTTCAACCCAGTTGTTAACACTAAATTACCTGTCATACATATCTTTGCCTAGTGATCCTTTTTATACTTTACATTCCCCTTTGGGAGAGCCTTCATGTGTCTGCTTTAAATATCAAGGTTAAAGCTACCACTCAAGCCCCAACCAAAGTACAGAACATGGAAAACTCAAACCTTCCAAAGACTGCTCACAAGAATTGACAGATACAAAATTAATGTTGTTTTGTACCATCTGTGTATGGAAAAGACAATTCCTAGTTTTAACTAGTCATAAGTGATTTTCAATGAGTAAATATCAGTTTTACATAAACTGTCTTAATTAGTAAGTTTGATACTAGTAAACATAGATTTTATAATGAAAATTTTACCATGTATAGTAGTTTTTAAGGACCATGCATAATGTTAAATTTTTTCCAAAATTACTTTAAATTTCTGCAATTTAGCTTACTAGCTGCAATGTGATATTGTGTGCATATTTTGTGCCTGATAAATCCACTAAATTTATCAAATATTTATTCAGTTAAGAATTCGGCCAAAGTTAATCCAACAACAGATAAGTCCACACTCTTGCCCCCCTCAGACCGGAAGTAGCTTTCCAATCACGGAGACGCCATCAGCGACACACATGCCTCAGCCTTGAAATCAATAATTGAATAATTCCACCAGAATTTTCAAGATCAATGTGCCAAATTCAAGGTCGTATTAAGTAGCTGTGGTTCTGGCCACAACAGAAAATGCTGAAAGGCTAAGCCAAAAAGCTTGTTTAAGTCTTCCAAAAGGGCAAAGAAAGAGAGGGAAAATGCGATAAATTTATCTTGAAGATAAAAATTCCAGACATGGAATCAAGTAAAATTTGAGGTAGGCTATCCAGGGATACTATGACTCTATGTTTGCAGAGCATTTGTTGTTGAATATTTGTTGAATATTGCATGATGTGACCTTGAAAGATCATTCACTCAAAAGTTTGTCTTTCCAGCTTGAGGTGTTTGTAATCTTACTTGCAAAACTAATTTTCCTTTGTTACCAATTTCTTATACTACAGTCTTTAAAGTGCTCATTTACCTGTGACAATGAAAGTTTCAGCAATAGAAGAGGCAGTTTCATCTATAAGATGTCATCTGGAGCACATACTTGAGCAGTCATTTTTTATTCTTGTTTACCCATTTCAAACCATGTGCCCACATGGCTAAAAAGGTTTGATTACTTATAAAACTAAGAATGCAATGTCTAATTGTTAAACAGGCTATCAAACAACTTCTTTGAAAGCCAGTCAACTTTAGCACGCTGATGCAACCATCGACATCCATTCAGCATACCTTCAAAGCAGACCTATGGTGCAGAATAGCTGTAACCATGCAGTTTCATCTTGTCACAATTTCATCTAATTTTCCAAATTAGGAAATTCCTTAGTCCTGAGTCAATGAAGACTCTTATTCATGCATTTGTGACATCACATTTGGACTCTCTCTCTCTCTTCTCTTTGGCATCCCAAGTACCAGACAGATCGTATCCAGAAGGTGGTTAACGATGCTGCTCAATTAATATATAGGATTCCAAAGTTTGATCCCATTTTGTCCACCTTATTGCATCTTCACTGAGAAGAATATCTGCAGTCACACTACATTAAAACAGTCAGTGTGGCCATTTTTAAGTTGTTTTAACATTTTTAATAATTTTAACATTTTAATATCTTTCATTATTTTAATATTTTTCATATTTTATTGTTTAATTCTTTTAATATTTTTATAGAATATTTTGCAAGGTGCTTTAGAATAATTTTATAATTTTGGTACCATAGAAATATTAATTATCATCATCATCATTATTATTATTATTGTCCAAGACACACAAAAGCAGTGTGGACCTATTTGTTTTGTAGAAGGCAAGATCAGGGAACATGACTTTCTACTCATTAAGAAGCAATTCATTTGACTATTTTAAAAAAACTTTAAAACTCGTTTAATTGGTGACGAAAAAAGAAAGTACAGTGTATGGCTTAACATCAAAATGGTCACCTTTCATAGCGATTCAGATGACTCTCATACAGAGTGCATCACTGCAGTGTGAGAGCAAATTTACTTGTATCACCGCTATTAAATGTCGTCTTTAAACTTCTATAAAGCCAGTGATAACTATTAAGATCATGGCAACATGTTCCTTGCCCATCTTTAAGAATGTTTTATTCTTTCACAAGAGCGAACTCAATACCTTTCAACTCCTTGACCTTAAAAATAAGACACTTGTATTCCCTACAGAAACACTTGACACCTCCGCTCTAAATTAACCACCCTGGGAGGGTAAGGTTTTTTAATTCCTTACTCCCTTGGCACGGACGACAGTCAAATGCACACGAGTCGTACCAGGCAGGAGGGAAGCAGGTTGAAACAACACCTAAGGTCTTATGCTTTATCATAGGAATTAGAATGTTTGTACGAATAAATTTAAGATCTATCAAATATTAGATGACTCGCCTCGTTTGGCTCACCAAGTGTCCGTATGTTCCTCAGACTTCGGCTTCGGCCACAAACACTGTAAACTGGATGGAACACACTCGATATTCTTTTTTCTTCGAGGTCTTCATTCTCGTGAGGCCTTCCCCGCTTCATTGTGACCCCTCCCATCACCAGCAAAAACCCTAACGGCATGAAATCTTTACTTGAAAATGCTTCCCAAGTCAGGAGTCAACTGACGCAGTACAAGATTTCCAGGATCAGAGACGTGAACAACCCTCCAGCACTTTGGAAAGATGCTGATTTTTCCACCAAAAATAACTCATTCTCCGAGCTAGGAGCTTCAACTTTTCTTTTGTAAAAAAACCAAGAGACTTAAAAAAAAGATTCTGCCTACATTACGATTGCTACGGTGCAAACCTCATTACCACAAAACAGCTGTTCAACCCGACACCTTAATGTAAATTTCCATCAAGAGGCCAAGTCAGTATGTAAAATTAGTTCTCAGACCTCTCGCATCATTGAAACCTTGTAATTTCAAGGATTTTGGGCTTCACTGGGACTCGAAAGACTGAGCGTAACTCTGTTTCGTTAGAAATTTATATGCCCCAACTTTTAAATTGCTAAAAGGTATAGATAATAGCTGTATTTAAAATTAGAAATTATCCACCTTAGTGCCATACGAGTTTTCCTGAATAGACCATTTTTTGTGAATTATTTTATGTTATTTTATTTTTTTGAGCAATAGATATGGCCCTCGCAAGAGGTTCATATGTTTTTAATAGTGCTTCATGAGATATTTTTAAATCGTGTATTCACATATTTGTTCATCATAAGCAGGTTAGATTTTGGTTTTCTATTTCTTTACTTATTGTAAAGCGCCATTGGGCTAAATGGAAATGGCGCTACATAAATTTGCAATTATAATTATTGTCATTACTATTAGTATTAGTATTATTGTTGTTATTTCAGCTGTAAATAATGCTGGTTAGAGGGCCTGTTCCCACACGTTCTAGTTCCTTTGTAGAATAAGTATGTTAAGTCGTAGGCGCTGCGTGGTAGTAGGCAATATATTAGGATGGGTTAACTAGTTCACGATTTTTCAAGGGTATCAACTAAAAGATAACTTTTCGATGTTTTTGTGATTAGAAGCTAGCTTTTTAGCGATTACTAGGATAAATGAATTAAATTTCTATATTTGTTTTAAACATTTTGTGTCATAATTTGTTGGGTGCGAATCGACCAGAGAATTGGGCACGAACTAATCGAACGTACTTACGAAACGTCTAAGCCTGGGTATGAAAGATCCATGGGTACGAAACGACTGGATACATGTATTTACATATTTGTTCATCATAAGCAGGTTAGATTTACTTTTCTATTTCTTTTTTGATTGTAAAGCTCCATTGGGCTACATGGAAATGGCGCTAAATAAATTTTGTTGTTGTTATTAAGATTATTATTATTATTATTATTATAATGAATTCGTTTATAAATAATGCTGATTAGAGGGCCTGTTCCCACACCGTACACGATTGTTCAACATTCCTTTCGGCTGACATTTCGTAAGCGAAGAATGGTGAGCTCCTCATTGTTGTTATTTCATGCGCTTGAGATGTACTCATACACCTTGTCTTTCCACATGACTACATTTGCGCTTTTCTTATCGTAGGAACATCCTATCAATTGTAGTCCCATCGTATTTTGATAAAAGGAATATATCATTTGTAATAAAGTTCAAGCCCTTTCCTGCGCTTACCAACAATACTATCAAACAGTTCCAAATCTCCAAACCTTACAAAAAAAATCCTTATGAGCAAGTGGCATTCAGTACAGCAACAACCATTCCTAAAAGAAATCCTCAAGAAACCGATAATATCGCACAGAAACAAATGATCACTCAGACATACTCGTGAGAGAAAATTGCGAGGGCGAGAAAACTGAATATACCATGGTGTTTCGTGGAAACATTTGTGGCTAGTAAAGAGAAAACTGGACGTACTACTGAATCATTTAGGCATGTCAACCTCAATTTACACGGAACATTAATTGAGCCCGTTTCTAAAGCAAAGAAATACTTTTTATGAGCTCGCCTATACCTGTCCCAACCCCTATCCTGCATTCCAATCGGAGTATGTCCCGGTCTCGCCTTCCTATCTTCATCCCGCATCTCGCCTTTAAAGTATCTCGTATTCCACATCCCGCCTCGATATTAAGCCTCATCCTGCATCCTGCCAAACCTATGTTGGACCCTCTCTACCACTTTAATTCAATATACGGGATTCACTAATATTCATTATACTCATTTAATACACTGAGCACGTAGGAGATCTGCGGAGAGCGCGTTAAAGTTGTTAAAAATGTTTTGAATACCTTTATAACTAAGATGTAGTCCTCCCTTGATTACGCCATTCTCTGTGATCTTTAGATGCTGGATAAGTTTCCATCCATTCTGACGGCAGTAGCTCTTTCACTGCTCTATTGAATTCATCCCTTGTGGAAGTAAGCCTCGATATAGCGGAGGTAGCGTCGGATGAATTTTAGATTTGTCAATGATCGATTCAGCATCTTGCAACACTTTTTGTATTTAAGGTTATTGGAGCCGACATAGAGAACGACTTGGTCCGGCAAATGCTTCGGACTAGCTTTGAGGTTGGCCTTCATAGCTTTTGAGGTGGCCCTACAGAATAACTTGACCACTGCTCGATGGCCAACGGCTTTTTCTAGCTTCTTATAACATATATTTGTCTTTGTTAAGGAAGCTCCAATTGATGGGGTTGTACATCAGTGTTGTAGCCACAAGTGCTCGTTACATTTCCAACTTCACTTCCAAAATGGCTAAACGAAGGGAAGTTCAGGAATAAATACGTAATTGGTTGCAAGAAATGGATTACAAGTTATAGTTGTCACAATTCAAGGTAAAGAAATTAACAAACGAGAAAACAAAAGTAAAGGAAAACAAAAGACACTTACAAACGTCGCAAGAGATTTGGGTCAACTGCCATATTAAAGACGATATAAAGCGACGTAAAGCAACGTAAAGTGGCGTAAAGTGATCGACAGAGACGGTATAAACAGTCAGACGGTTCGAATACTTAAACGGTTGATCCGAATGAATAAAATCCGCGGAAAACACTAATACAAGGGACATAAACGAAAGGCAATTATGCAGGAAAGAGTAACAGAATATTGATGAAAGTTATGCGCACAGAACAAAAGGCATGAATGAACTGTGACAAAAGAAGAGTACGAATTTGTAATCAATCGAATTTTTGGCGGCAACAGTAGTGGAATTATCGGAGACCTTAGCAACGGACTTTGTCCTATCCTCATTGTTCCTTTGTTCTTGTTTTTTAAATCTTTTTCTTTTCCTTGCTAACAATTTGCCATGGGTTGCGCATTTACATTGTCAGAAAGTATTTTTGACTCCTCCTCATTAATTGGATTTATTGCCAGAAATGACGGACAAAATGGCGGCGGTGGTGGTTTGCTGCTTGGGAACGGAGTGTTTAAAAATTGCTGGAGCGTTAGAATAACATATATGGAATAATGAACTAAATTAATAAATAAAAATACTTCGACATACTGCACATGTTTCCCCGACCTCTCATTTTTTTTCAGAGCAACTGACAAATTCGAAAATATAAATTCATGATGATTCAAGATGACGACTGGGCACGTGCTTACGAAGTCTGCATCAAAATATGTTATTTTCCTGGTCTATTTGTTGTGTTTATCCGACTTATACACGCTAAATAACATCCCAAATACTGCACAATCCGGTAATGGGCTTTGTCTAGATTTTTCGACTGGAAATTACCGTCTGTGGACAAATTCGGTTTTTGGAAATGTTCGTTATACAACTAAGAAGCTGTTTGCAACGACATCGTTTAACTGCAGCCGCCTACTGTTTTATGAAAACTCGTGGTGCTCCTTCAATTTACCAAGGCTTAAATTAGTGGGCTTAATCCATCCAAATCCTGGTCCTACCATAGAAGCAACGACCAATATTAACAACTCATGTCAAAACCGTAAAACCACAGCTAAATATAAATTGCCTTTATATGAACGCTCGAAGCATTGTCAACAAGGTCGACGAGCTACAAGTCCTCGCTACAAACAGGGACGTGTTGGCTATTACCGAGACATGGCTAAGACCGGTCATCAACAGCTGCGAGATATTTCCCAATATGGACTTCAATATTCATAGAAGAGACAGATTTGAGCATAACAACAAACGTGGAGGAGGCGACCTGTAAGCAGTTCGAAATACAGTGCCATGTGTTAGAAGGCCTGACCTCGAAACCTCAGCTGAAATTAATGTTTGCGAGTTTCGTCCGTCGTGCGAGAAAAAGATATTGATGGCAGTTTTCTACCGCCCTCCTTCTTCTGATTATCTCTATTTGAAAGAATTTATGAAATTTCTGGACCAAGCCTCCAGGGCTAAATGTGATCAACTTTTGATTGTTGGTGATTTCAACTTACCAGACGTCGACTTGGCTACCGTAAACTGCCTCTATCGATTATCAGATGTACACCCTCTTTACTAAGGCAATTAAGGATCATTTTCTTTGGTAAGTTATAGATTTCCCAACCAGGAATGGTCATATTTTGGAGTTACTGCTCACAAATATTCCAGACAAGATTTCAAATGTTAAAGGATCTCAGGATAGTTTGAACTCAGATCACCAGCTCATTGCATTTTCCTTGGACCTTCGAATCAAAAGCCAATCACATATTAAACGACGACTATATAATTTTAAGAAAGCTGACTGGAACGGCCTCAAACACTCACTCCGTTTGGTCAACTGGGACCTGTGTTTTAAGGAAAACGACATAAACGCTTCTCTTACTAATTAGTCTGATACGTTCCTCACGGCTGTTAACCAGTACATTCCAACGAGCAAACCTCGAAATGTAAATGAACACCCATGGATTGACCACGAACTTCTGAATCTAATTAAAGTAAAGAATAAATTGAATAAAGTGGTTATCAAACGTGGAAGTACTCTAGACCACGACCGGTTTAGACAAGCAAGACGCGAGGTTAAAGCAATGATAAAGATGAAGAAAAAGTAATATGCAGCTAAACTGAAGGATTCGCTTCTCACCAATACCAGACGCTTCTGGTCTTTAGTTAAATCTATGACCAAACAAAACTGGTCACGAACAACAAAGAGAAAGCAGACTTACTTAACAACTTTTTTCAATCAGTATTCAGTCCTAATGATGGTACTTCTGAATCTTACCAAGGACCATCTACCATACCGGTTCATCATTTAAGTGAAATCCGCCTTACAATTTCAGAGGTAATTTAAGTTCTGGCAGACATTGATGTAA